>OX336389.2:15164998-15679830 GCA_946902985.2 Meconema thalassinum | reverse complement strand
AAACCCGTCTAGACTCTGTAAATAGCCATGATAATGTTGTTACAGATACTGTGATTTTGAGCATTTAATGAGCCACAACAAACCCGTCTAGACTCTGTCAATAGCCATGATAATGTTGTTACTGATACTGTGACTTTGAGCATTTAGTGAGCCACTACAGACCCGTCTAGACTCTGTCAATAGCCATGATAATGGTGTTAAAGATACTGTGACTTTGAGCATTTAATGAGCCACTACAAACCCGTCTAGACTCTGTCAATAGCCATGATAATGTTGTTACAGATACTGTGACTTTGAGCATTTAATGAGCCACTACAAACCCGTCTAGACTCTGTCAATAGCCATGATAATGGTGTTACAGATACTGTGAATTTGAGCATTTAATGAGCCACTACAAACCAGTCTAGACTCTGTCAATAGCCATGATAATGTTGTTACAGATACTGTGACTTTGAGCATTTAATGAGCCACTACAAACCCGTCTAGACTCTGTAAATAGCCATGATAATGGTGTTACAGATACAGTGAGTTTGAGCTTTTAATGAGCCCACCCACAAAACCCGTCTAGACTCTGTCAATAGCCATGATAATGTTGTTACAGATACTGTGACTTTGAGCATTTAATGAGTCACTACAAACCCGTCTAGACTCTGTCAATAGCCATGATAATGTTGATACAGATACTGTGATTTGAGCATTTAATGAGCCACTACAAACCCGTCTAGACTCTGTCAATAGCCATGATAATGTTGTTACAGATACTGTGACTTTGAGCATTTAATGAGCCACTACAAACCCGTCTAGACTCTGTCAATAGCCATGATAATGGTGTTACAGATACTGTGACTTTGAGCATTTAATGAGCACTACAAACCCGTCTAGACTCTGTCAATAGCCTTGATAATGTTGTTACAGATACTTTGACTTTGAGCATTTAATGAGCCACTACAAACCCGTCTAGACTCTGTCAATAGCCATGATAATGTTGTTACAGATACTGTGACTTTGAGCATTTAATGAGCCACTACAAACCCGCCTAGACTCTATCAATAGCCATGATAATGTTGTTACAGATACTGTGACTTTGAGCATTTAATGAGCTACTACAAACCCCGTCTAGACTCTGTCAATAGCCATGATAATGTTGTTACAGATACTGTGACTTTGAGCATTTAATGAGCCACTACAAACCCTCCTAGGCTCTATCAATAGCCATGATAATGTTGCTACAAATACTGTGACTCTGAGCATTTACTGAGCCACTACAAACCCGTCTAGACTCTGTCAATAGCCATGATAATGTTGTTACAACATACTGTGACTTTGAGCATTTAATGAGCCACCACAAACCCGTCTAGACTCTATCAATAGCCATGAAAATGGTGTTACAGATACTGTGACTTTGAGCATTTAATGAGCCACTACAAACCCGTCTAGACTCTGTCAATAGCCATGATAATGTTGTTACAGATACTGTGACTTTGAGCATTTAATGAGCCACTACAAACCCGTCTAGACTCTGTCAATAGCCATGATAATGTTGTTACAAATACTGTGACTTTGAGCATTTAATGAGCCACTACAAACCCGTCTAGACTCTGTCAATAGCCATGATAATGTTGTTACATGTACTGTGACTTTGAGCATTTAGTGAGCCACTACCAAACCCGTCTAGACTCTGTCAATAGCCATGATATGGTTGTTAGAGATACTGTGACCTTTGAGCATTTAATGAGCCACTACAAACCCGTCTAGACTCTGTCAATAGCCATGATAATTGTGTTACAGATACTGTGACTTTGAGCATTTAATGAGCCACTACAAACCCGTCTAGACTCTGTCAATAGCCATGATAATGTTGTTACAGATACTGTGACTTTGAGCATTTAGTGAGCCACTAAAAACCCGTCTAGACTCTGTCAATAGCCATGATAATGTTGTTACAGATACTGTGAATTTGAGCATTTAATGAGCCACCACAAACCCGTCTAGACTCTGTCAATAGCCATGATAATGGTGTTACAGATACTGTGACTTTGAGCACTTAATGAGGCACCACAAACCCGTCTAGACTCTATCAATAGCCATGATAATGGTGTTACAGATACTGTGACTTTGAGCATTTAAGAGTCCACTACAAACCCGTCTAGACTCTGTCAATAGCCATGATAATGGTGTTACAGATACTGTGACTTTGAGCATTTAATGAGCCACCACAAACCCGTCTGTACTCTATCAATAGCCATGATAATGGTGTTACAGATACTGTGACTTTGAGCATTTAATGAGCCACCACAAACCCGTCTAGACTCTGTCAATAGCCATGATAATGTTGTTACAGATACTGTGACTTTGAGCATTTAATGAGCCACTACAAACCCGTCTAGACTCTGTCAATAGCCATGATAATGGTGTTACAGATACAGTGACTTTGAGCATTTAATGAGGCACCACAAACCCGTCTAGACTCTGTCAATAGCCGTGATAATGTTGTTACAGATACAGTGACTTTGAGCATTTAATGAGCCACTACAAACCCGACTTGACACTGTCAATAGCCATGATAATGGTGTTACAGATACTATGATTTTGAGCATTTAATGAGTCACTACAAACCCGTCTAGACTCTGTCAATAGCCATGATAATGGTGTTAGAGATACTGTGACTTTGAGCATTTAATGAGCCACCACAAACCCGTCTAGACTCTGTCAATAGCCATGATAATGGTGTTACAGATACTGTGACTTTGAGCATTTAATGAGCCACTACAAACCCGTCTAGACTCTGTCAATAGCCATGATAATGGTGTTACAGATACTGTGTCTTTGAGCATTTAATGAGCCCCTACAAACCCGTCTAGACTCTGTCAATAGCCATGATAATGTTGTTACAGATACTGTGACTTTGAGCATTTAATGAGCCACTACAAACCCGTCTAGACTCTGTCAATAGCCATGATAAGGTTGTTACAGATACAGTGACTTTGAGCATTTAATGAGCCACTACAAACCCGTCTAGACTCTGTCAATAGCCATGATATTGTTGTTACAGATACTGTGACTTTGAGCATTTAATGAGCCACTACAAACCCGTCTAGACTCTGTCAATAGCCATGATAAGGTTGCTACAGATACTGTGACTTTGAGCATTTAATGAGCCACTACAAACCCGTCTAGACTAAGTCAATAGCCATGATAATGTTGTAAAAGATACTGTGACTTTGAGCATTTAATGAGTCACTACAAACCCGTCTAGACTCTGTCAATAGCCATGATAATGGTGTTACAGATACTGTGTCTTTGAGCACTTAATGAGGCACCACAAACCCGTCTAGACTCTATCAATAGCCATGATAATGGTGTTACAGATACTGTGACTTTGAGCATTTAAGAGTCCACTACAAACCCGTCTAGACTCTGTCAATAGCCATGATAATGGTGTTACAGATACTGTGACTTTGAGCATTTAATGAGCCACCACAAACCCGTCTGTACTCTATCAATAGCCATGATAATGGTGTTACAGATACTGTGACTTTGAGCATTTAATGAGCCACCACAAACCCGTCTAGACTCTGTCAATAGCCATGATAATGTTGTTACAGATACTGTGACTTTGAGCATTTAATGAGCCACTACAAACCCGTCTAGACTCTGTCAATAGCCATGATAATGGTGTTACAGATACAGTGACTTTGAGCATTTAATGAGGCACCACAAACCCGTCTAGACTCTGTCAATAGCCGTGATAATGTTGTTACAGATACAGTGACTTTGAGCATTTAATGAGCCACTACAAACCCGACTTGACACTGTCAATAGCCATGATAATGGTGTTACAGATACTATGATTTTGAGCATTTAATGAGTCACTACAAACCCGTCTAGACTCTGTCAATAGCCATGATAATGGTGTTAGAGATACTGTGACTTTGAGCATTTAATGAGCCACCACAAACCCGTCTAGACTCTGTCAATAGCCATGATAATGGTGTTACAGATACTGTGACTTTGAGCATTTAATGAGCCACTACAAACCCGTCTAGACTCTGTCAATAGCCATGATAATGGTGTTACAGATACTGTGTCTTTGAGCATTTAATGAGCCCCTACAAACCCGTCTAGACTCTGTCAATAGCCATGATAATGTTGTTACAGATACTGTGACTTTGAGCATTTAATGAGCCACTACAAACCCGTCTAGACTCTGTCAATAGCCATGATAAGGTTGTTACAGATACAGTGACTTTGAGCATTTAATGAGCCACTACAAACCCGTCTAGACTCTGTCAATAGCCATGATATTGTTGTTACAGATACTGTGACTTTGAGCATTTAATGAGCCACTACAAACCCGTCTAGACTCTGTCAATAGCCATGATAAGGTTGCTACAGATACTGTGACTTTGAGCATTTAATGAGCCACTACAAACCCGTCTAGACTAAGTCAATAGCCATGATAATGTTGTAAAAGATACTGTGACTTTGAGCATTTAATGAGTCACTACAAACCCGTCTAGACTCTGTCAATAGCCATGATAATGGTGTTACAGATACTGTGTCTTTGAGCATTTAATGAGCCACTACAAACCCGTCTAGACTCTGTCAATAGCCATGATAAGGTTGTTACAGATACAGTGACTTTGAGCATTTAATGAGCTACTACAAACCCGTCTAGACTCTGTCAATAGCCATCATAATGTTGTTACAGATACTGTGACTTTGAGCATTTAATGAGCCACTACAAACCCGTCTAGACTCTGTCAATAGCCATGATAAGGTTGCTACAGATACTGTGAATTTGAGCATTTAATGAGCCACTACAAACCCGTCTAGACTCTGTCAATAGCCATGATAATGTTGTTACAGATACTGTGACTTTGAGCATTTAATGAGCCACTACAAACCCGTCTAGACTCTGTCAATAGCCATGATAATATTGTTACAGATACTGTGATTTTGAGCAATTAATGAGCCACTACAAACCCGTCTAGACTCTGTCAATAGCCATGATAATGTTGTTACAGATACTGTGACTTTGAGCATTTAATGAGTCACTACAAACCAGTCTAGACTCTGCCAATAGCCATGATAATGGTGTAACAGATACTGTGACTTTGAGCATTTAATGAGCCACTACAAACCCGTCTAGACTCTGTCAATAGCCATGATAAGGTTGTTAGAGATACTGTGACATTGAGCATTTAATGAGCCACTACAAACCCGTCTAGACTCTGTCAATAGCCATGATAATGGTGTTACAGATACTGTGACTTTGAGCATTTAATGAGCCACTACAAACCCGTCTAGACTCTGTCAATAGCCATGATAAGGATGTTACAGATACAGTGACTTTGAGCATTCAATGAGCCACTACAAACCCGTCTAGACTCTGTCAATAGCCATGATAATGGTGTTACAGATTCTGTGACTTTGAGCATTTAATGAGCCAATACAAACCCGTCTAGACTCTGTCAATAGCCATGATAATGTTGTTACAGATACTGTGACTTTGAGCATTTAATGAGCCACTACGAACCCGTCTAGACTCTGTCAATAGCCATGATAATGGTGTTACAGATACTGTGACTTTGAGCATTTAATGAGCCACTACAAATCCGTCTAGACTCTGTCAATAGCCATGATAATGTTGTTACAGATACTGTGACTTTGAGAATTTAATGAGTCACTACAAACCCGTCTAGACTCTGTAAATAGCCATGATAATGTTGTTACAGATACTGTGATTTTGAGCATTTAATGAGCCACAACAAACCCGTCTAGACTCTGTCAATAGCCATGATAATGTTGTTACTGATACTGTGACTTTGAGCATTTAGTGAGCCACTACAGACCCGTCTAGACTCTGTCAATAGCCATGATAATGGTGTTAAAGATACTGTGACTTTGAGCATTTAATGAGCCACTACAAACCCGTCTAGACTCTGTCAATAGCCATGATAATGTTGTTACAGATACTGTGACTTTGAGCATTTAATGAGCCACTACAAACCCGTCTAGACTCTGTCAATAGCCATGATAATGGTGTTACAGATACTGTGAATTTGAGCATTTAATGAGCCACTACAAACCAGTCTAGACTCTGTCAATAGCCATGATAATGTTGTTACAGATACTGTGACTTTGAGCATTTAATGAGCCACTACAAACCCGTCTAGACTCTGTCAATAGCCATGATAATGGTGTTACAGATACAGTGAGTTTGAGCTTTTAATGAGCCACCACAAACCCGTCTAGACTCTGTCAATAGCCATGATAATGTTGTTACAGATACTGTGACTTTGAGCATTTAATGAGTCACTACAAACCCGTCTAGACTCTGTCAATAGCCATGATAATGTTGATACAGATACTGTGATTTTGAGCATTTAATGAGCCACTACAAACCCGTCTAGACTCTGTCAATAGCCATGATAATGTTGTTACAGATACTGTGACTTTGAGCATTTAATGAGCCACTACAAACCCGTCTAGACTCTGTCAATAGCCATGATAATGGTGTTACAGATACTGTGACTTTGAGCATTTAATGAGCCACTACAAACCCGTCTAGACTCTGTCAATAGCCTTGATAATGTTGTTACAGATACTTTGACTTTGAGCATTTAATGAGCCACTACAAACCCGTCTAGACTCTGTCAATAGCCATGATAATGTTGTTACAGATACTGTGACTTTGAGCATTTAATGAGCCACTACAAACCCGCCTAGACTCTATCAATAGCCATGATAATGTTGTTACAGATACTGTGACTTTGAGCATTTAATGAGCTACTACAAACCCGTCTAGACTCTGTCAATAGCCATGATAATGTTGTTACAGATACTGTGACTTTGAGCATTTAATGAGCCACTACAAACCCTCCTAGGCTCTATCAATAGCCATGATAATGTTGCTACAAATACTGTGACTCTGAGCATTTACTGAGCCACTACAAACCCGTCTAGACTCTGTCAATAGCCATGATAATGTTGTTACACATACTGTGACTTTGAGCATTTAATGAGCCACCACAAACCCGTCTAGACTCTATCCATAGCCATGAAAATGGTGTTACAGATACTGTGACTTTGAGCATTTAATGAGCCACTACAAACCCGTCTAGACTCTGTCAATAGCCATGATAATGTTGTTACAGATACTGTGACTTTGAGCATTTAATGAGCCACTACAAACCCGTCTAGACTCTGTCAATAGCCATGATAATGTTGTTACAAATACTGTGACTTTGAGCATTTAATGAGCCACTACAAACCCGTCTAGACTCTGTCAATAGCCATGATAATGTTGTTACAGGTACTGTGACTTTGAGCATTTAGTGAGCCACTACAAACCCGTCTAGACTCTGTCAATAGCCATGATAAGGTTGTTAGAGATACTGTGACTTTGAGCATTTAATGAGCCACTACAAACCCGTCTAGACTCTGTCAATAGCCATGATAATTGTGTTACAGATACTGTGACTTTGAGCATTTAATGAGCCACTACAAACCCGTCTAGACTCTGTCAATAGCCATGATAATGTTGTTACAGATACTGTGACTTTGAGCAATTAATGAGCACCACAAACCCGCCTAGACTCTGTCAATAGCCATGATAATGGTGTTACAGATACTGTGACTTTGAGCATTTAATGAGCCACTACAAACCCGTCTAGACTCTGTCAATAGCCATGATAATGTTGTTACAGATACTGTGACTTTGAGCATTTAATGAGCCACTACAAACCCTTCTAGACTCTGTCAATAGCCATGATAATGTTGTTACAGATACTGTGACTTTGAGCATTTAGTGAGCCACTAAAAACCCGTCTAGACTCTGTCAATAGCCATGATAATGTTGTTACAGATACTGTGAATTTGAGCATTTAATGAGCCACCACAAACCCGTCTAGACTCTGTCAATAGCCATGATAATGTTGTTACAAATACTGTGACTTTGAGCATTTAATGAGCCACCACAAACCCGTCTAGACTCTGTCAATAGCCATGATAATGTTGTTACAGATACTGTGACTTTGAGCATTTAATGAGCCACTACAAACCCGTCTAGACTCTGTCAATAGCCATGATAAGGTTGTTAGAGATACTGTGACTTTGAGCATTTAATGAGCCACTACAAACCCGTCTAGACTCTGTCAATAGCCAGGATAATGGTGTTACAGATACTGTGACTTTGAGCATTTAATGAGCCACCACAAACCCGTCTATACTCTGTCAATAGCCATGATAATGGTGTTACAGAAACTGTGACTATGAGCATTTAATGAGCCACTACAAACCCGTCTAGACTCTGTCAATAGCCATGATAATGTTGTTACAGATACTGTGACTTTGAGCATTTAATGAGCCACTACAAACCCGTCTAGACTCTGTCAATAGCCATGATAATGGTGTTACAGATACTATGATTTTGAGCATTTAATGAGTCACTACAAACCCGTCTAGACTCTGTCAATAGCCATGATAATGGTGTTAGAGATACTGTGACTTTGGGCATTTAATGAGCCACCACAAACCCGTCTAGACTCTGTCAATAGCCATGATAATGGTGTTACAGATACTGTGACTTCGAGCATTTAATGAGCCACTACAAACCCGTCTAGACTCTGTCAATAGCCATGATATTGTTGTTACAGATACTGTGACTTTGAGCATTTAATGAGCCACTACAAACCCGTCTAGACTCTGTCAAAAGCCATGATAATGGTGTTACAGATACAGTGACTTTGAGCATTTAATGAGCCACCACAAACCCGTCTAGACTCTGTCAATAGCCATGATAATGGTGTTACAGACACTGTGACTTTGAGCATTTAATGAGCCACTACAAACCCGTCTAGACTCTGTCAATAGCCATGATAATGTTGTTACAGATACTGTGATTTTGAGAATTTAATGAGTCACTACAAACCCGTCTAGACTCTGTAAATAGCCATGATAATGTTGTTACAGATACTGTGATTTTGAGCATTTAATGAGCCACTACAAACCCGTCTAGACTTTGTCAATAGCCATGATAATGTTGTTACTGATACTGTGACTTTGAGCATTTAATGAGCCACTACAGACCCGTCTAGACTCTGTCAATAGCCATGATAATGGTGTTAAAGATACTGTGACTTTGAGCATTTAATGAGCCACTACAAACCCGTCTAGACTCTGTCAATAGCCATGATAATGTTGTTACAGATACTGTGACTTTGAGCATTTAATGAGCCACTACAAACCCGTCTAGACTCTGTCAATAGCCATGATAATGGTGTTACAGATACTGTGACTTTGAGCATTTAATGAACCACTACAAACCAGTCTAGACTCTGTCAATAGCCATGATAATGTTGTTACAGATACTGTGACTTTGAGCATTTAATGAGCCACTACAAACCCGTCTAGACTCTGTCAATAGCCATGATAATGGTGTTACAGTTACAGTGAGTTTGAGCTTTTAATGAGCCACCACAAACCCGTCTAGACTCTGTCAATAGCCATGATAATGTTGTTACAGATACTGTGACTTTGAGCATTTAATGAGTCACTACAAACCCGTCTAGACTCTGTCAATAGCCATGATAAGGTTGCTACAGATACTGTGACTTTGAGCATTTAATGAGCCACTACAAACCCGTCTAGACTAAGTCAATAGCCATGATAATGTTGTAAAAGATACTGTGACTTTGAGCATTTAATGAGTCACTACAAACCCGTCTAGACTCTGTCAATAGCCATGATAAGGTTGTTACAGATACAGTGACTTTGAGCATTTAATGAGCCACTACAAACCCGTCTAGACTCTGTCAATAGCCATCATAATGTTGTTACAGATACTGTGACTTTGAGCATTTAATGAGCCACTACAAACCCGTCTAGACTCTGTCAATAGCCATGATAAGGTTGCTACAGATACTGTGACTTTGAGCATTTAATGAGCCACTACAAACCCGTCTAGACTAAGTCAATAGCCAGGATAATGTTGTAAAAGATACTATGATTTTGAGCATTTAATGAGTCACTACAAACCCGTCTAGACTCTGTCAATTGTCATGATAATGTTGTTACAGATACTGTGACTTTGAGCATTTAATGAGCCACTACAAACCCGTCTAGACTAAATCAATAGCCATGATAATGTTGTTACAGATAC
The DNA here is from genome assembly GCA_946902985.2 of Meconema thalassinum. Lineage (NCBI taxonomy): Eukaryota > Metazoa > Arthropoda > Insecta > Orthoptera > Tettigoniidae > Meconema > Meconema thalassinum. Next base: position 15,669,665 of record OX336389.2, on the reverse strand, counting down.
TGTGACTTTGAGCATTTAATGAGTCACTACAAACCCGTCTAGACTCTGTCAATAGCCATGATAATATTGTTACAGATACTGTGATTTTGAGCATTTAATGAGCCACTACAAACCCGTCTAGACTCTGTCAATAGCCATGATAATGTTGTTACAGATACTGTGACTTTGAGCATTTAATGAGCCACTACAAACCAGTCTAGACTCTGCCAATAGCCATGATAATGGTGTAACAGATACTGTGACTTTGAGCATTTAATGAGCCACTACAAACCCGTCTAGACTCTGTCAATAGCCATGATAAGGTTGTTAGAGATACTGTGACATTGAGCATTTAATGAGCCACTACAAACCCGTCTAGACTCTGTCAATAGCCATGATAATGGTGTTACAGATACTGTGACTTTGAGCATTTAATGAGCCACTACAAACCCGTCTAGACTCTGTCAATAGCCATGATAAGGTTGTTACAGATACAGTGACTTTGAGCATTCAATGAGCCACTACAAACCCGTCTAGACTCTGTCAATATCCATGATAATGGTGTTACAGATTCTGTGACTTTGAGCATTTAATGAGCCAATACAAACCCGTCTAGACTCTGTCAATAGCCAAGTTAATGTTGTTACAGATACTGTGACTTTGAGCATTTAATGAGCCACTACGAACCCGTCTAGACTCTGTCAATAGCCATGATAATGTTGTTACAGATACTGTGATTTTGAGCATTTAATGAGCCACAACAAACCCGTCTAGACTCTGTCAATAGCCATGATAATGTTGTTACTGATACTGTGACTTTGAGCATTTAGTGAGCCACTACAGACCCGTCTAGACTCTGTCAATAGCCATGATAATGGTGTTAAAGATACTGTGACTTTGAGCATTTAATGAGCCACTACAAACCCGTCTAGACTCTGTCAATAGCCATGATAATGTTGTTACAGATACTGTGACTTTGAGCATTTAATGAGCCACTACAAACCCGTCTAGACTCTGTCAATAGCCATGATAATGGTGTTACAGATACTGTGAATTTGAGCATTTAATGAGCCACTACAAACCAGTCTAGACTCTGTCAATAGCCATGATAATGTTGTTACAGATACTGTGACTTTGAGCATTTAATGAGCCACTACAAACCCGTCTAGACTCTGTCAATAGCCATGATAATGGTGTTACAGATACAGTGAGTTTGAGCTTTTAATGAGCCACCACAAACCCGTCTAGACTCTGTCAATAGCCATGATAATGTTGTTACAGATACTGTGACTTTGAGCATTTAATGAGTCACTACAAACCCGTCTAGACTCTGTCAATAGCCATGATAATGTTGATACAGATACTGTGATTTTGAGCATTTAATGAGCCACTACAAACCCGTCTAGACTCTGTCAATAGCCATGATAATGTTGTTACAGATACTGTGACTTTGAGCATTTAATGAGCCACTACAAACCCGTCTAGACTCTGTCAATAGCCATGATAATGGTGTTACAGATACTGTGACTTTGAGCATTTAATGAGCCACTACAAACCCGTCTAGACTCTGTCAATAGCCATGATAATGTTGTTACAGATACTTTGACTTTGAGCATTTAATGAGCCACTACAAACCCGTCTAGACTCTGTCAATAGCCATGATAATGTTGTTACAGATACTGTGACTTTGAGCATTTAATGAGCACTACAAACCCGCCTAGACTCTATCAATAGCCATGATAATGTTGTTACAGATACTGTGACTTTGAGCATTTAATGAGCTACTACAAACCCGTCTATACTCTGTCAATAGCCATGATAATGTTGTTACAGATACTGTGACTTTGAGCATTTAATGAGCCACTACAAACCCGCCTAGGCTCTATCAATAGCCATGATAATGTTGCTACAAATACTGTGACTCTGAGCATTTAATGAGCCACTACAAACCCGTCTAGACTCTGTCAATAACCATGATAATGTTGTTACACATACTGTGACTTTGAGCATTTAATGAGCCACCACAAACCCGTCTAGACTCTATCAATAGCCATGAAAATGGTGTTACAGATACTGTGACTTTGAGCATTTAATGAGCCACTACAAACCCTTCTAGACTCTGTCAATAGCCATGATAATGTTGTTACAGATACTGTGACTTTGAGCATTTAATGAGCCACTACAAACCCGTCTAGACTCTGTCAATAGCCATGATAATGTTGTTACAAATACTGTGACTTTGAGCATTTAATGAGCCACTACAAACCCGTCTAGACTCTGTCAATAGCCATGATAATATTGTTACAGGTACTGTGACTTTGAGCATTTAATGAGCCACTACAAACCCGTCTAGACTCTGTCAATAGCCATGATAAGGTTGTTAGAGATACTGTGACTTTGAGCATTTAATGAGCCACTACAAACCCGTCTAGACTCTGTCAATAGCCATGATAATTGTGTTACAGATACTGTGACTTTGAGCATTTAATGAGCCACTACAAACCCGTCTAGACTCTGTCAATAGCCATGATAATGTTGTTACAGATACTGTGACTTTGAGCAATTAATGAGCCACCACAAACCCGCCTAGACTCTGTCAATAGCCATGATAATGGTGTTACAGATACTGTGACTTTGAGCATTTAATGAGCCACTACAAACCCGTCTAGACTCTGTCAATAGCCATGATAATGTTGTTACAGATACTGTGACTTTGAACATTTAATGAGCCACTACAAACCCTTCTAGACTCTGTCAATAGCCATGATAATGTTGTTACAGATACTGTGACTTTGAGCATTTAGTGAGCCACTAAAAACCCGTCTAGACTCTGTCAATAGCCATGATAATGTTGTTACAGATACTGTGACTTTGAGCATTTAATGAGCCACCACAAACCCGTCTAGACTCTGTCAATAGCCATGATAATGTTGTTACAAATACTGTGACTTTGAGCATTTAATGAGCCACCACAAACCCGTCTAGACTCTGTCAATAGCCATGATAATGTTGTTACAGATACTGTGACTTTGAGCATTTAATGAGCCACTACAAACCCGTCTAGACTCTGTCAATAGCCATGATAAGGTTGTTACAGATACTGTGACTTTGAGCATTTAATGAGCCACTACAAACCCGTCTAGACTCTGTCAATAGCCAGGATAATGGTGTTACAGATACTGTGACTTTGAGCATTTAATGAGCCACCACAAACCCGTCTATACTCTGTCAATAGCCATGATAATGGTGTTACAGAAACTGTGACTTTGAGCATTTAATGAGCCAATACAAACCCGTCTAGACTCTGTCAATAGCCATGATAATGTTGTTACAGATACTGTGACTTTGAGCATTTAATGAGCCACTACAAACCCGTCTAGACTCTGTCAATGGCTATGATAATGGTGTTACAGATACTATGATTTTGAGCATTTAATGAGTCACTACAAACCCGTCTAGACTCTGTCAATAGCCATGATAATGGTGTTAGAGATACTGTGACTTTGGGCATTTAATGAGCCACCACAAACCCGTCTAGACTCTGTCAATAGCCATGATAATGGTGTTACAGATACTGTGACTTCGAGCATTTAATGAGCCACTACAAACCCGTCTAGACTCTGTCAATAGCCATGATATTGTTGTTAAAGATACTGTGACTTTGAGCATTTAATGAGCCACTACAAACCCGTCTAGGCTCTGTCAAAAGCCATGATAATGGTGTTACAGATACAGTGACTTTGAGCATTTAATGAGCCACCACAAACCCGTCTAGACTCTGTCAATAGCCATGATAATGGTGTTACAGACACTGTGACTTTGAGCATTTAATGAGCCACTACAAACCCGTCTAGACTCTGTCAATAGCCATGATAATGTTGTTACAGATACTGTGATTTTGAGAATTTAATGAGTCACTACAAACCCGTCTAGACTCTGTAAATAGCCATGATAATGTTGTTACAGATACTGTGATTTTGAGCATTTAATGAGCCACTACAAACCCGTCTAGACTTTGTCAATAGCCATGATAATGTTGTTACTGATACTGTGACTTTGAGCATTTAATGAGCCACTACAGACCCGTCTAGACTCTGTCAATAGCCATGATAATGGTGTTAAAGATACTGTGACTTTGAGCATTTAATGAGCCACTACAAACCCGTCTAGACTCTGTCAATAGCCATGATAATGGTGTTACAAATACTGTGACTTTGAGCATTTAATGAGCCACTACAAACCCGTCTAGACTCTGTCAATAGCCATGATAATGGTGTTACAGATACTGTGACTTTGAGCATTTAATGAGCCACTACAAACCAGTCTAGACTCTGTCAATAGCCATGATAATGTTGTTACAGATACTGTGACTTTGAGCATTTAATGAGCCACTACAAACCCGTCTAGACTCTGTCAATAGCCTTGATAATGGTGTTACAGATACAGTGAGTTTGAGCTTTTAATGAGCCACCACAAACCCGTCTAGACTCTGTCAATAGCCATGATAATGTTGTTAGAGATACTGTGACTTTGAGCATTTAATGAGTCACTACAAACCCGTCTAGACTCTGTCAATAGCCATGATAATGTTGTTACAGATACTGTGATTTTGAGCATTTAATGAGCCACTACAAACCCGTCTAGACTCTGTCAATAGCCATGATAATGTTGTTACAGATACTGTGACTTTGAGCATTTAATGAGCCACTACAAACCCGTCTAGACTCTGTCAATAGCCATGATAATGGTGTTACAGATACTGTGACTTTGAGCATTTAATGAGCCACTACAAACCCGTCTAGACTCTGTCAATAGCCATGATAATGTTGTTACAGATACTGTGACTTTGAGCATTTAATGAGCCACTACAAACCCGTCTAGACTCTGTCAATAGCCATGATAATGTTGTTACAGATACTGTGACTTTGAGCATTTAATGAGCCACTACAAACCCGCCTAGACTCTATCAATAGCCATGATAATGTTGTTACAGATACTGTGACTTTGAGCATTTAATGAGCTACTACAAACCCGTCTATACTCTGTCAATAGCTATGATAATGTTGTTACAGATACTGTGACTTTGAGCATTTAATGAGCCACTACAAACCCGCCTAGGCTCTATCAATAGCCATGATAATGTTGCTACAGATACTGTGACTCTGTGCATTTAATGAGCCACTACAAACCCGTCTAGACTCTGTCAATAGCCATGATAATGTTGTTACACATACTGTGACTTTGAGCATTTAATGAGCCACCACAAACCCGTCTAGACTCTATCAATAGCCATGAAAATGGTGTTACAGATACTGTGACTTTGAGCATTTAATGAGCCACTACAAACCCGTCTAGACTCTGTCAATAGCCATGATAATGTTGTTACAGATACTGTGACTTTGAGCATTTAATGAGCCACTACAAACCCGTCTAGACTCTGTCAATAGCCATGATAATGTTGTTACAGATACTGTGACTTTGAGCATTTAATGAGCCACTACAAACCCGTCTAGACTCTGTCAATAGCCATGATAATGTTGTTACAGGTACTGTGACTTTGAGCATTTAATGAGCCACTACAAACCCGTCTAGACTCTGTCAATAGCCATGATAAGGTTGTTAGATATACTGTGACTTTGAGCATTTAATGAGCCACTACAAACCCGTCTAGACTCTGTCAATAGCCATGATAATTGTGTTAAAGATACTGTGACTTTGAGCATTTAATGAGCCACTACAAACCCGTCTAGACTCTGTCAATAGCCATGATAATGTTGTTACAGATACTGTGACTTTGAGCAATTAATGAGCCACCACAAACCCGCCTAGACTCTGTCAATAGCCATGATAATGGTGTTACAGATACTGTGACTTTGAGCATTTAATGAGCCAATACAAACCCGTCTAGACTCTGTCAATAGCCATGATAATGTTGTTACAGATACTGTGACTTTGAGCCTTTAATGAGCCACTACAAACCCTTCTAGACTCTGTCGATAGCCATGATAATGTTGTTACAGATACTGTGACTTTGAGCATTTAGTGAGCCACTACAAACCCGTCTAGACTCTGTCAATAGCCATGATAATGTTGTTACAGATACTGTGACTTTGAGCATTTAATGAGCCACCACAAACCCGTCTAGACTCTGTCAATAGCCATGATAATGTTGTTACAAATACTGTGACTTTGAGCATTTAATGAGCCACCACAAACCCGTCTAGACTTTGTCAATAGCCATGATAATGTTTTTACAGATACTGTGAGTTTGAGCATTTAATGAGCCACTACAAACCCGTCTAGACTCTGTCAATAGCCATGATAAGGTTGTTACAGGTACTGTGACTTTGAGCATTTAATGAGCCACTACAAACCCGTCTAGACTCTGTCAATAGCCATGATAATGGTGTTACAGATACTGTGACTTTGAGCATTTAATGAGCCACCACAAACCCGTCTATACTCTGTCAATAGCCATGATAATGGTGTTACAGATACTGTGACTTTGAGCATTTAATGAGCCACTACAAACCCGTCTAGACTCTGTCAATAGCCATGATAATGTTGTTACAGATACTGTGACTTTGAGCATTTAATGAGCCACTACAAACCCGTCTAGACTCTGTCAATAGCCATGATAATGTTGTTACAGATACTGTGATTTTGAGCATTTAATTAGCCACTACAAACCCGTCTAGACTCTGTCAATAGCCATGATAATGGTGTTACAGATACTGTGACTTTGAGCATTTAATGAGCCACTACAAACCCGTCTAGACTCTGTCAATAGCCATGATAATGTTGCTACAGGTACTGTGACTTTGAGCATTTAATGAGCCACTACAAACCCCTCTAGACTCTGTCAATAGCCATGATAATGTTGTTACAGATACTGTGACTTTGAGCATTTAATGAACCACCACAGACCCGTATAGACTCTGTCAATAGCCATGATAATGTTGTTACAGATACTGTGATTTTGAGCATTTAATTAGCCACTACAAACCCGTCTAGACTCTGTCAATAGCCATGATAATGGTGTTACAGATACTGTGACTTTGAGCATTTAATGAGCCACTACAAACCCGTCTAGACTCTGTCAATAGCCATGATAATGGTGTTACAGATACTGTGACTTTGAGCATTTAATGAGCCACCACAAACCCGTCTAGACTCTGCCAATAGCCATGATAATGTTGTTACAGATACTGTGATTTTGAGCATTTAATGAGCCACTACAAACCCGTCTAGACTCTGTCAATAGCCATGATAATGGTGTTACAGATACTGTGACTTTGAGCATTTAATGAGCCACCACAAACCCGTCTAAACTCTGTCAATAGCCATGATAATGGTGTTACAGGTACTGTGACTTTGAGCATTTAATGGTCCACTACAAACCCGTCTAGACTCTGTCAATAGCCATGATAATGGTGTTACAGATACTGTGATTTTGAGCATTTAATGAGCCACCACAAACCCGTCTAGACTCTATCAATAGCCATGATAATGGTGTTACAGATACTGTGACATTGAGCATTTAATGAGCCACCACAAACCCGTCTAAACTCTGTCAATAGCCATGATAATGGTGTTACAGATACTGTGACTTTGAGCATTTAATGAGCCACTACAAACCCGTCTAGACTCTGTCAATAGCCATGATAATGGTGTTACAGATACTGTGACTTTGAGAATTTAATGAGCCACTACAAACCCGTCTAGACTCTGTCAATAGCCATGATAATGTTGTTACAGATACTGTGACTTTGAGCATTTAATGAGCCACCACAAACCCGTCTAGACTCTGCCAATAGCCATGATAATGTTGTTACAGATACTGTGATTTTGAGCATTTAATGAGCCACTACAAACCCGTCTAGACTCTGTCAATAGCCATGATAATGGTGTTACAGATACTGTGACTTTGAGCATTTAATGAGCCACCACAAACCCGTCTAGACTCTGCCAATAGCCATGATAATGTTGTTACAGATACTGTGACTTTGAGCATTTAATGAGCCACTACAAACCCTTCTAGACTCTGTCAATAGCCATGATAATGTTGTTACAGATACTGTGACTTTGAGCATTTAGTGAGCCACTAAAAACCCGTCTAGACTCTGTCAATAGCCATGATAATGTTGTTACAGATACTGTGACTTTGAGCATTTAATGAGCCACCACAAACCCGTCTAGACTCTGTCAATAGCCATGATAATGTTGTTACAAATACTGTGACTTTGAGCATTTAATGAGCCACCACAAACCCGTCTAGACTCTGTCAATAGCCATGATAATGTTGTTACCGATACTGTGACTTTGAGCATTTAATGAGCCACTACAAACCCGTCTAGACTCTGTCAATAGCCATGATAAGGTTGTTACAGATACTGTGACTTTGAGCATTTAATGAGCCACTACAAACCCGTCTAGACTCTGTCAATAGCCAGGATAATGGTGTTACAGATACTGTGACTTTGAGCATTTAATGAGCCACCACAAACCCGTCTATACTCTGTCAATAGCCATGATAATGGTGTTACAGATACTGTGACTTTGAGCATTTAATGAGCCACTACAAACCCGTCTAGACTCTGTCAATAGCCATGATAATGTTGTTACAGATACTGTAACTTTGAGCATTTAATGTGCCACTACAAACCCGTCTAGACTCTGTCAATAGCCATGATAATGGTGTTACAGATACTATGATTTTGAGCATTTAATGAGTCACTACAAACCCGTCTAGACTCTGTCAATAGCCATGATAATGGTGTTAGAGATACTGTGACTTTGGGCATTTAATGAGCCACCACAAACCCGTCTATACTCTGTCAATAGCCATGATAATGGTGTTACAGATACTGTGACTTCGAGCATTTAATGAGCCACTACAAACCCGTCTAGACTCTGTCAATAGCCATGATATTGTTGTTACAGATACTGTGACTTTGAGCATTTAATGAGCCACTACAAACCCGTCTAGACTCTGTCAAAAGCCATGATAATGGTGTTACAGATACAGTGACTTTGAGCATTTAATGAGCCACCACAAACCCGTCTAGACTCTGTCAATAGCCATGATAATGGTGTTACAGACACTGTGACTTTGAGCATTTAATGAGCCACTACAAACCCGTCTAGACTCTGTCAATAGCCATGATAATGTTGTTACAGATACTGTGATTTTGAGAATTTAATGAGTCACTACAAACCCGTCTAGACTCTGTAAATAGCCATGATAATGTTGTTACAGATACTGTGATTTTGAGCATTTAATGAGCCACTACAAACCCGTCTAGACTTTGTCAATAGCCATGATAATGTTGTTACTGATACTGTGACTTTGAGCTTTTAATGAGCCACTACAGACCCGTCTAGACTCTGTCAATAGCCATGATAATGGTGTTAAAGATACTGTGACTTTGAGCATTTAATGAGCCACTACAAACCCGTCTAGACTCTGTCAATAGCCATGATAATGTTGTTACAGATACTGTGACTTTGAGCATTTAATGAGCCACTACAAACCCGTCTAGACTCTGTCAATAGCCATGATAATGGTGTTACAGATACTGTGACTTTGAGCATTTAATGAGCCACTACAAACCAGTCTAGACTCTGTCAATAGCCATGATAATGTTGTTACAGATACTGTGACTTTGAGCATTTAATGAGCCACTACAAACCCGTCTAGACTCTGTCAATAGCCATGATAATGGTGTTACAGATACAGTGAGTTTGAGCTTTTAATGAGCCACCACAAACCCGTCTAGACTCTGTCAATAGCCATGATAATGTTGTTACAGATACTGTGACTTTGAGCATTTAATGAGTCACTACAAACCCGTCTAGACTCTGTCAATAGCCATGATAATGTTGTTACAGATACTGTGATTTTGAGCATTTAATGAGCCACTACAAACCCGTCTAGACTCTGTCAATAGCCATGATAATGTTGTTACAGATACTGTGACTTTGAGCATTTAATGAGCCACTACAAACCCGTCTAGACTCTGTCAATAGCCATGATAATGGTGTTACAGATACTGTGACTTTGAGCATTTAATGAGCCACTACAAACCCGTCTAGACTCTGTCAATAGCCATGATAATGTTGTTAAAGATACTGTGACTTTGAGCATTTAATGAGCCACTACAAACCCGTCTAGACTCTGTCAATAGCCATGATAATGTTGTTACAGATACTGTGACTTTGAGCATTTAATGAGCCACTACAAACTCGCCTAGACTCTATCAATAGCCATGATAATGTTGTTACAGATACTGTGACTTTGAGCATTTAATGAGCTACTACAAACCCGTCTATACTCTGTCAATAGCCATGATAATGTTGTTACAGATACTGTGACTTTGAGCATTTAATGAGCCACTACAAACCCGCCTAGGCTCTATCAATAGCCATGATAATGTTGCTACAGATACTGTGACTCTGAGCATTTAATGAGCCACTACAAACCCGTTTAGACTCTGTCAATAGCCATGATAATGTTGTTACACATACTGTGACTTTGAGCATTTAATGAGCCACCACAAACCCGTCTATACTCTATCAATAGCCATGAAAATGGTGTTACAGATATTGTGACTTTGAGCATTTAATGAGCCACTACAAACCCGTCTAGACTCTGTCAATAGCCATGATAATGTTGTTACAGATACTGTGACTTTGAGCATTTAATGAGCCACTACAAACCCGTCTAGACTCTGTCAATAGCCATGATAATGTTGTTACAGATACTGTGACTTTGAGCATTTAATGAGCCACTACAAACCCGTCTAGACTCTGTCAATAGCCATGATAATGTTGTTACAGGTACTGTGACTTTGAGCATTTAATGAGCCACTACAAACCCGTCTAGACTCTGTCAATAGCCATGATAAGGTTGTTAGATATACTGTGACTTTGAGCATTTAATGAGCCACTACAAACCCGTCTAGACTCTGTCAATAGCCATGATAATTGTGTTACAGATACTGTGACTTTGAGCATTTAATGAGCCACTACAAACCCGTCTAGACTCTGTCAATAGCCATGATAATGTTGTTACAGATACTGTGACTTTGAGCAATTAATGAGCCACCACAAACCCGCCTAGACTCTGTCAATAGCCATGATAATGGTGTTACAGATACTGTGACTTTGAGCATTTAATGAGCCAATACAAACCCGTCTAGACTCTGTCAATAGCCATGATAATGTTGTTACAGATACTGTGACTTTGAGCATTTAATGAGCCACTACAAACCCTTCTAGACTCTGTCGATAGCCATGATAATGTTGTTACAGATACTGTGACTTTGAGCATTTAGTGAGCCACTACAAACCCGTCTAGACTCTGTCAATAGCCATGATAATGTTGTTACAGATACTGTGATTTTGAGCATTTAATGAGCCACCACAAACCCGTCTAGACTCTGTCAATAGCCATGATTATGTTGTTACAAATACTGTGACTTTGAGCATTTAATGAGCCACCACAAACCCGTCTAGACTTTGTCAATAGCCATGATAATGCTGTTACAGATACTGTGAGTTTGAGCATTTAATGAGCCACTACAAACCCGTCTAGACTCTGTCAATAGCCATGATAAGGTTGTTACAGGTACTGTGACTTTGAGCATTTAATGAGCCACTACAAACCCGTCTAGACTCTGTCAATAGCCATGATAATGGTGTTACAGATACTGTGACTTTGAGCATTTAATGAGCCACCACAAACCCGTCTATACTCTGTCAATAGCCATGATAATGGTGTTACAGATACTGTGACATTGAGCATTTAATGAGCCACTACAAACCCGTCTAGACTCTGTCAATAGCCATGATAATGTTGTTACAGATACTGTGACTTTGAGCATTTAATGAGCCACTACAAACCCGTCTAGACTCTGTCAATAGGCATGATAATGTTGTTACAGATACTGTGATTTTGAGCATTTAATTAGCCACTACAAACCCGTCTAGACTCTGTCAATAGCCATGATAATGGTGTTACAGATACTGTGACTTTGAGCATTTAATGAGCCACTACAAACCCGTCTAGACTCTGTCAATAGCCATGATAATGTTGTTACAGGTACTGTGACTTTGAGCATTTAATGAGCCACTACAAACCCGTCTAGACTCTGTCAATAGCCATGATAATGTTGTTACAGATACTGTGACTTTGAGCATTTAATGAACCACCACAGACCCGTATAGACTCTGTCAATAGCCATGATAATGTTGTTACGGATACTGTGACTTTTAGCATTTAATGAGCCACTACAAACCCGTCTAGACTCTGTCAATAGCCATGATAATGGTGTTACAGATACTGTGACTTTGAGCATTTAATGAGCCACTACGAACCCGTCTAGACTCTGTCAATAGCCATGATAATGTTGTTACAGATACTGTGACATTGAGCATTTAATGAGCCACCACAAACCCATCTAGACTCTGTCAATAGCCATGATAATGTTGTTACAGATACTGTGACTTTGAGCATTTAATGAGCCACTACAAACCCGTCTAGACTCTGTCAATAGCCATGATAATGGTGTTACAGATACTGTGACTTTGAGCATTTAATGAGCCACCACAAACCCGTCTAAAATCTGTCAATATCCATGATAATGGTGTTACAGGTACTGTGACTTTGAGCATTTAATGGTCCACTACAAACCCGTCTAGACTCTGTCAATAGCCATGATAATGGTGTTACAGATACTGTGATTTTGAGCATTTAATGAGCCACCACAAACCCGTCTAGACTCTATCAATAGCCATGATAATGGTGTTACAGATACTGTGACTTTGAGCATTTAATGAGCCACCACAAACCCGTCTAAACTCTGTCAATAGCCATGATAATGGTGTTACAGATACTGTGACTTTGAGCATTTAATGAGCCACTACAAACCCGTCTAGACTCTGTCAATAGCCATGATAATGGTGTTACAGATACTGTGACTTTGAGAATTTAATGAGCCACTACAAACCCGTCTAGACTCTGTCAATAGCCATGATAATGTTGTTACAGATACTGTGACTTTGAGCATTTAATGAGCCACCACAAACCCGTCTAGACTCTGCCAATAGCCATGATAATGTTGTTACAGATACTGTGATTTTGAGCATTTAATGAGCCACTACAAACCCGTCTAGACTCTGTCAATAGCCATGATAATGGTGTTACAGATACTGTGACTTTGAGCATTTAATGAGCCACTACAAACCCGTCTAAACTCAATCGCCATGATAAGGTTGTTACAGATACAGTGACTTTGAGCAATTAATGAGCCACTACAAACCCGTCTAGACTCTGTCAATAGCCATGATAATGGTGTTACAGATTCTGTGACTTTGAGCATTTAATGAGCCACTACAAACCCGTCTAGACTCTGTCAATAGCCATGATAATGTTGATACAGATACTGTGACTTTGAGCATTTAATGAGCCACTACAAACCCGTCTAGACTCTGTCAATAGCCATGATAAGGTTGTTACAGGTACAGTGACTTTGAGCATTTAATGAGCCACTACAAACCCGTCTAGACTCTGTCAATAGCCATGATAATTTTGTTACAGATACTGTGACTTTGAGCATTTAATGAGCCACTACAAACCCGTCTAGACTCTGTCAATAGCCATGATAAGGTTGTTACAGATACAGTGACTTTGAGCATTTAATGAGCCACTACAAACCCGTCTAGACTAAGTCAATAGCCATGATAATGTTGTTACAGATACTGTGACTTTGAGCATTTAATGAGCCACTACAAACCCGTCTAGACTCTGTCAATAGCCATGATAATGGTGTTACAGATACTGTGTCTTTGAGCATTTAATGAGCCACTACAAACCCGTCTAGACTCTGTCAATAGCCATGATAATGTTGTTACAGATACTGTGACTTTGAGCATTTAATGAGCCACTACAAACCCGTCTAGACTCTGTCAATAGCCATGATAATGGTGTTACAGATACTGTGACTTTGAGAATTTAATGAGCCACTACAAACCCGTCTAGACTCTGTCAATAGCCATGATAATGTTGTTACAGATACTGTGACTTTGAGCATTTAATGAGCCACCACAAACCCGTCTAGACTCTGCCAATAGCCATGATAATGTTGTTACAGATACTGTGATTTTGAGCATTTAATGAGCCACTACAAACCCGTCTAGACTCTGTCAATAGCCATGATAATGGTGTTACAGATACTGTGACTTTGAGCATTTAATGAGCCACCACAAACCCGTCTAGAGTCTGCCAATAACCATGATAATGTTGTTACAGATACTGTGACTTTGAGCATTTAATGAGCCACTACAAACCCTTCTAGACTCTGTCAATAGCCATGATAATGTTGTTACAGATACTGTGACTTTGAGCATTTAGTGAGCCACTAAAAACCCGTCTAGACTCTGTCAATAGCCATGATAATGTTGTTACAGATACTGTGACTTTGAGCATTTAATGAGCCACCACAAACCCGTCTAGACTCTGTCAATAGCCATGATAATGTTGTTACAAATACTGTGACTTTGAGCATTTAATGAGCCACCACAAACCCGTCTAGACTCTGTCAATAGCCATGATAATGTTGTTACAGATACTGTGACTTTGAGCATTTAGTGAGCCACTAAAAACCCGTCTAGACTCTGTCAATAGCCATGATAATGTTGTTACCGATACTGTGACTTTGAGCATTTAATGAGCCACTACAAACCCGTCTAGACTCTGTCAATAGCCATGATAAGGTTGTTACAGATACTGTGACTTTGAGCATTTAATGAGCCACTACAAACCCGTCTAGACTCTGTCAATAGCCAGGATAATGGTGTTACAGATACTGTGACTTTGAGCATTTAATGAGCCACCACAAACCCGTCTATACTCTGTCAATAGCCATGATAATGGTGTTACAGATACTGTGACTTTGAGCATTTAATGAGCCACTACAAACCCGTCTAGACTCTGTCAATAGCCATGATAATGTTGTTACAGATACTGTGACTTTGAGCATTTAATGAGCCACTACAAACCCGTCTAGACTCTGTCAATAGCCATGATAATGGTGTTACAGATACTATGATTTTGAGCATTTAATGAGTCACTACAAACCCGTCTAGACTCTGTCAATAGCCATGATAATGGTGTTAGAAATACTGTGACTTTGGGCATTTAATGAGCCACCACAAACCCGTCTAGACTCTGTCAATAGCCATGATAATGGTGTTACAGATACTGTGACTTCGAGCATTTAATGAGCCACTACAAACCCGTCTAGACTCTGTCAATAGCCATGATATTGTTGTTACAGATACTGTGACTTTGAGCATTTAATGAGCAACTACAAACCCGTCTAGACTCTGTCAAAAGCCATGATAATGGTGTTACAGATACAGTGACTTTGAGCATTTAATGAGCCACCACAAACCCGTCTAGACTCTGTCAATAGCCATGATAATGGTGTTACAGACACTGTGACTTTGAGCATTTAATGAGCCACTACAAACCCGTCTAGACTCTGTCAATAGCCATGATAATGTTGTTACAGATACTGTGATTTTGAGAATTTAATGAGTCACTACAAACCCGTCTAGACTCTGTAAATAGCCATGATAATGTTGTTACAGATACTGTGATTTTGAGCATTTAATGAGCCACTACAAACCCGTCTAGACTTTGTCAATAGCCATGATAATGTTGTTACTGATACTGTGACTTTGAGCATTTAATGAGCCACTACAGACCCGTCTAGACTCTGTCAATAGCCATGATAATGGTGTTAAAGATACTGTGACTTTGAGCATTTAATGAGCCACTACAAACCCGTCTAGACTCTGTCAATAGCCATGATAATGTTGTTACAGATACTGTGACTTTGAGCATTTAATGAGCCACTACAAACCCGTCTAGACTCTGTCAATAGCCATGATAATGGTGTTACAGATACTGTGACTTTGAGCATTTAATGAGCCACTACAAACCAGTCTAGACTCTGTCAATAGCCATGATATTGTTGTTACAGATACTGTGACTTTGAGCATTTAATGAGCCACTACAAACCCGTCTAGACTCTGTCAATAGCCATGATAATGGTGTTACAGGTACAGTGAGTTTGAGCTTTTAATGAGCCACCACAAACCCGTCTAGACTCTGTCAATAGCCATGATAATGTTGTTACAGATACTGTGACTTTGAGCATTTAATGAGTCACTACAAACCCGTCTAGACTCTGTCAATAGCCATGATAATGTTGTTACAGATACTGTGATTTTGAGCATTTAATGAGCCACTACAAACCCGTCTAGACTCTGTCAATAGCCATGATAATGTTGTTACAGATACTGTGACTTTGAGCATTTAATGAGCCACTACAAACCCGTCTAGACTCTGTCAATAGCCATGATAATGTTGTTACAGATACTGTGACTTTGAGCATTTAATGAGCCATTACAAACCCGTCTAGACTCTGTCAATAGCCATGATAATGTTGTTACAGATACTGTGACTTTGAGCATTTAATGAGCCACTACAAACCCGTCTAGACTCTGTCAATAGCCATGATAATGTTGTTACAGATACTGTGACTTTGAGCAATTAATGAGCCACCACAAACCCGCCTAGACTCTGTCAATAGCCATGATAATGGTGTTACAGATACTGTGACTTTGAGCATTTAATGAGCCAATACAAACCCGTCTAGACTCTGTCAATAGCCATGATAATGTTGTTACAGATACTGTGACTTTGAGCATTTAATGAGCCACCACAAACCCGTCTAGACTTTGTCAATAGCCATGATAATGCTGTTACAGATACTGTGAGTTTGAGCATTTAATGAGCCACTACAAACCCGTCTAGACTCTGTCAATAGCCATGATAAGGTTGTTACAGGTACTGTGACTTTGAGCATTTAATGAGCCACTACAAACCCGTCTAGACTCTGTCAATAGCCATGATAATGGTGTTACAGATACTGTGACTTTGAGCATTTAATGAGCCACCACAAACCCGTCTATACTCTGTCAATAGCCATGATAATGGTGTTACAGATACTGTGACATAGAGCATTTAATGAGCCACTACAAACCCGTCTAGACTCTGTCAATAGCCATGATAATGTTGTTACAGATACTGTGACTTTGAGCATTTAATGAGCCACTACAAACCCGTCTAGACTCTGTCAATAGGCATGATAATGTTGTTACAGATACTGTGATTTTGAGCATTTAATTAGCCACTACAAACCCGTCTAGACTCTGTCAATAGCCATGATAATGGTGTTACAGATACTGTGACTTTGAGCATTTAATGAGCCACTACAAACCCGTCTAGACTCTGTCAATAGCCATGATAATGTTGTTACAGGTACTGTGACTTTGAGCATTTAATGAGCCACTACAAACCCGTCTAGACTCTGTCAATAGCCATGATAATGTTGTTACAGATACTGTGACTTTGAGCATTTAATGAACCACCACAGACCCGTATAGACTCTGTCAATAGCCATGATAATGTTGTTACAGATACTGTGACTTTTAGCATTTAATGAGCCACTACAAACCCGTCTAGACTCTGTCAATAGCCATGATAATGGTGTTACAGATACTGTGACTTTGAGCATTTAATGAGCCACTACGAACCCGTCTAGACTCTGTCAATAGCCATGATAATGTTGTTACAGATACTGTGACATTGAGCATTTAATGAGCCACCACAAACCCATCTAGACTCTGTCAATAGCCATGATAATGTTGTTACAGATACTGTGACTTTGAGCATTTAATGAGCCACTACAAACCCGTCTAGACTCTGTCAATAGCCATGATAATGGTGTTACAGATACTGTGACTTTGAGCATTTAATGAGCCACCACAAACCCGTCTAAAATCTGTCAATATCCATGATAATGGTGTTACAGGTACTGTGACTTTGAGCATTTAATGGTCCACTACAAACCCGTCTAGACTCTGTCAATAGCCATGATAATGGTGTTACAGATACTGTGATTTTGAGCATTTAATGAGCCACCACAGCCCGTCTAGACTCTATCAATAGCCATGATAATGGTGTTACAGATACTGTGACTTTGAGCATTTAATGAGCCACCACAAACCCGTCTAAACTCTGTCAATAGCCATGATAATGGTGTTACAGATACTGTGACTTTGAGCATTTAATGAGCCACTACAAACCCGTCTAGACTCTGTCAATAGCCATGATAATGGTGTTACAGATACTGTGACTTTGAGAATTTAATGAGCCACTACAAACCCGTCTAGACTCTGTCAATAGCCATGATAATGTTGTTACAGATACTGTGACTTTGAGCATTTAATGAGCCACCACAAACCCGTCTAGACTCTGCCAATAGCCATGATAATGTTGTTACAGATACTGTGATTTTGAGCATTTAATGAGCCACTACAAACCCGTCTAGACTCTGTCAATAGCCATGATAATGGTGTTACAGATACTGTGACTTTGAGCATTTAATGAGCCACTACAAACCCGTCTAAACTCAATCGCCATGATAAGGTTGTTACAGATACAGTGACTTTGAGCAATTAATGAGCCACTACAAACCCGTCTAGACTCTGTCAATAGCCATGATAATGGTGTTACAGATTCTGTGACTTTGAGCATTTAATGAGCCACTACAAACCCGTCTAGACTCTGTCAATAGCCATGATAATGTTGATACAGAAACTGTGACTTTGAGCATTTAATGAGCCACTACAAACCCGTCTAGACTCTGTCAATAGCCATGATAAGGTTGTTACAGGTACAGTGACTTTGAGCATTTAATGAGCCACTACAAACCCGTCTAGACTCTGTCAATAGCCATGATAATTTTGTTACAGATACTGTGACTTTGAGCATTTAATGAGCCACTACAAACCCGTCTAGACTCTGTCAATAGCCATGATAAGGTTGTTACAGATACAGTGACTTTGAGCATTTAATGAGCCACTACAAACCCGTCTAGACTAAGTCAATAGCCATGATAATGTTGTTACAGATACTGTGACTTTGAGCATTTAATGAGCCACTACAAACCCGTCTAGACTCTGTCAATAGCCATGATAATGGTGTTACAGATACTGTGTCTTTGAGCATTTAATGAGCCACTACAAACCCGTCTAGACTCTGTCAATAGCCATGATAATGTTGTTACAGATACTGTGACTTTGAGCATTTAATGAGCCACTACAAACCCGTCTAGACTCTGTCAATAGCCATGATAATGGTGTTACAGATACTGTGACTTTGAGAATTTAATGAGCCACTACAAACCCGTCTAGACTCTGTCAATAGCCATGATAATGTTGTTACAGATACTGTGACTTTGAGCATTTAATGAGCCACCACAAACCCGTCTAGACTCTGCCAATAGCCATGATAATGTTGTTACAGATACTGTGATTTTGAGCATTTAATGAGCCACTACAAACCCGTCTAGACTCTGTCAATAGCCATGATAATGGTGTTACAGATACTGTGACTTTGAGCATTTAATGAGCCACCACAAACCCGTCTAGGGTCTGCCAATAGCCATGATAATGTTGTTACAGATACTGTGACTTTGAGCATTTAATGAGCCACTACAAACCCTTCTAGACTCTGTCAATAGCCATGATAATGTTGTTACAGATACTGTGACTTTGAGCATTTAGTGAGCCACTAAAAACCCGTCTAGACTCTGTCAATAGCCATGATAATGTTGTTACAGATACTGTGACTTTGAGCATTTAATGAGCCACCACAAACCCGTCTAGACTCTGTCAATAGCCATGATAATGTTGTTACAAATACTGTGACTTTGAGCATTTAATGAGCCACCACAAACCCGTCTAGACTCTGTCAATAGCCATGATAATGTTGTTACAGATACTGTGACTTTGAGCATTTAGTGAGCCACTAAAAACCCGTCTAGACTCTGTCAATAGCCATGATAATGTTGTTACCGATACTGTGACTTTGAGCATTTAATGAGCCACTACAAACCCGTCTAGACTCTGTCAATAGCCATGATAAGGTTGTTACAGATACTGTGACTTTGAGCATTTAATGAGCCACTACAAACCCGTCTAGACTCTGTCAATAGCCAGGATAATGGTGTTACAGATACTGTGACTTTGAGCATTTAATGAGCCACCACAAACCCGTCTATACTCTGTCAATAGCCATGATAATGGTGTTACAGATACTGTGACTTTGAGCATTTAATGAGCCACTACAAACCCGTCTAGACTCTGTCAATAGCCATGATAATGTTGTTACAGATACTGTGACTTTGAGCATTTAATGAGCCACTACAAACCCGTCTAGACTCTGTCAATAGCCATGATAATGGTGTTACAGATACTATGATTTTGAGCATTTAATGAGTCACTACAAACCCGTCTAGACTCTGTCAATAGCCATGATAATGGTGTTAGAAATACTGTGACTTTGGGCATTTAATGAGCCACCACAAACCCGTCTAGACTCTGTCAATAGCCATGATAATGGTGTTACAGATACTGTGACTTCGAGCATTTAATGAGCCACTACAAACCCGTCTAGACTCTGTCAATAGCCATGATATTGTTGTTACAGATACTGTGACTTTGAGCATTTAATGAGCAACTACAAACCCGTCTAGACTCTGTCAAAAGCCATGATAATGGTGTTACAGATACAGTGACTTTGAGCATTTAATGAGCCACCACAAACCCGTCTAGACTCTGTCAATAGCCATGATAATGGTGTTACAGACACTGTGACTTTGAGCATTTAATGAGCCACTACAAACCCGTCTAGACTCTGTCAATAGCCATGATAATGTTGTTACAGATACTGTGATTTTGAGAATTTAATGAGTCACTACAAACCCGTCTAGACTCTGTAAATAGCCATGATAATGTTGTTACAGATACTGTGATTTTGAGCATTTAATGAGCCACTACAAACCCGTCTAGACTTTGTCAATAGCCATGATAATGTTGTTACTGATACTGTGACTTTGAGCATTTAATGAGCCACTACAGACCCGTCTAGACTCTGTCAATAGCCATGATAATGGTGTTAAAGATACTGTGACTTTGAGCATTTAATGAGCCACTACAAACCCGTCTAGACTCTGTCAATAGCCATGATAATGTTGTTACAGATACTGTGACTTTGAGCATTTAATGAGCCACCACAAACCCGTCTAGACTCTGTCAATAGCCATGATAATGGTGTTACAGATACTGTGACTTTGAGCATTTAATGAGCCACTACAAACCAGTCTAGACTCTGTCAATAGCCATGATAATGTTGTTACAGATACTGTGACTTTGAGCATTTAATGAGCCACTACAAACCCGTCTAGACTCTGTCAATAGCCATGATAATGGTGTTACAGGTACAGTGAGTTTGAGCTTTTAATGAGCCACCACAAACCCGTCTAGACTCTGTCAATAGCCATGATAATGTTGTTACAGATACTGTGACTTTGAGCATTTAATGAGTCACTACAAACCCGTCTAGACTCTGTCAATAGCCATGATAATGTTGTTACAGATACTGTTATTTTGAGCATTTAATGATCCACTACAAACCCGTCTAGACTCTGTCAATAGCCATGATAATGTTGTTACAGATACTGTGACTTTGAGCATTTAATGAGCCACTACAAACCCGTCTAGACTCTGTCAATAGCCATGATAATGTTGTTACAGATACTGTGACTTTGAGCATTTAATGAGCCATTACAAACCCGTCTAGACTCTGTCAATAGCCATGATAATGTTGTTACAGATACTGTGACTTTGAGCATTTAATGAGCCACTACAAACCCGCCTAGACTCTATCAATAGCCATGATAATGTTGTTACAGATACTGTGACTTTGAGCATTTAATGAGCTACTACAAACCCGTCTATACTCTGTCAATAGCCATGATAATGTTGTTACAGATACTGTGACTTTGAGCATTTAATGAGCCACTACAAACCCGCCTAGGCTCTATCAATAGCCATGATAATGTTGCTACAGATACTGTGACTCTGAGCATTTAATGAGCCACTACAAACCCGTCTAGACTCTGTCAATAGCCATGATAATGTTGTTACACATACTGTGACTTTGAGCATTTAATGAGCCACCACAAACCCGTCTAGAGTCTATCAATAGCCATGAAAATGGTGTTACAGATACTGTGACTTTGAGCATTTAATGAGCCACTACAAACCCGTCTAGACTCTGTCAATAGCCATGATAATGTTGTTACAGATACTGTGACTTTGAGCATTTAATGAGCCACTACAAACCCGTCTAGACTCTGTCAATAGCCATGATAATGTTGTTACAGATACTGTGACTTTGAGCATTTAATGAGCCACTACAAACCCGTCTAGACTCTGTCAATAGCCATGATAATGTTGTTACAGGTACTGTGACTTTGAGCATTTAATGAGCCACTACAAACCCGTCTAGACTCTGTCAATAGCCATGATAAGGTTGTTAGATATACTGTGACTTTGAGCATTTAATGAGCCACTACAAACCCGTCTAGACTCTGTCAATAGCCATGATAATTGTGTTACAGATACTGTGACTTTGAGCATTTAATGAGCCACTACAAACCCGTCTAGACTCTGTCAATAGCCATGATAATGTTGTTACAGATACTGTGACTTTGAGCAATTAATGAGCCACCACAAACCCGCCTATACTCTGTCAATAGCCATGATAATGGTGTTACAGATACTGTGACTTTGAGCATTTAATGAGCCAATACAAACCCGTCTAGACTCTGTCAATAGCCATGATAATGTTGTTACAGATACTGTGACTTTGAGCATTTAATGAGCCACTACAAACCCTTCTAGACTCTGTCGATAGCCATGATAATGTTGTTACAGATACTGTGACTTTGAGCATTTAGTGAGCCACTACAAACCCGTCTAGACTCTGTCAATAGCCATGATAATGTTGTTACAGATACTGTGACTTTGAGCATTTAATGAGCCACCACAAACCCGTCTAGACTCTGTCAATAGCCATGATAATGTTGTTACAAATACTGTGACTTTGAGCATTTAATGAGCCACCACAAACCCGTCTAGACTTTGTCAATAGCCATGATAATGCTGTTACAGATACTGTGAGTTTGAGCATTTAATGAGCCACTACAAACCCGTCTAGACTCTGTCAATAGCCATGATAAGGTTGTTACAGGTACTGTGACTTTGAGCATTTAATGAGCCACTTCAAACCCGTCTAGACTCTGTCAATAGCCATGATAATGGTGTTACAGATACTGTGACTTTGAGCATTTAATGAGCCACCACAAACCCGTCTATACTCTGTCAATAGCCATGATAATGGTGTTACAGATACTGTGACTTTGAGCATTTAATGAGCCACTACAAACCCGTCTAGACTCTGTCAATAGCCATGATAATGTTGTTACAGATACTGTGACTTTGAGCATTTAATGAGCCACTACAAACCCGTCTAGACTCTGTCAATAGCC
Source organism: Meconema thalassinum (assembly GCA_946902985.2). Lineage (NCBI taxonomy): Eukaryota > Metazoa > Arthropoda > Insecta > Orthoptera > Tettigoniidae > Meconema > Meconema thalassinum. Next base: position 15,646,155 of record OX336389.2, on the reverse strand, counting down.
ATGATAATGTTGTTACAGATACTGTGATTTTGAGCATTTAATTAGCCACTACAAACCCGTCTAGACTCTGTCAATAGCCATGATAATGGTGTTACAGATACTGTGACTTTGAGCATTTAATGAGCCACTACAAACCCGTCTAGACTCTGTCAATAGCCATGATAATGTTGTTACAGGTACTGTGACTTTGAGCATTTAATGAGCCACTACAAACCCGTCTAGACTCTGTCAATAGCCATGATAATGTTGTTACAGATACTGTGACTTTGAGCATTTAATGAACCACCACAGACCCGTATAGACTCTGTCAATAGCCATGATAATATTGTTACAGATACTGTGACTTTGAGCATTTAATGAGCCACTACAAACCCTTCTAGACTCTGTCAATAGCCATGATAATGGTGTTACAGATACTGTGACTTTGAGCATTTAATGAGCCACTACGAACCCGTCTAGACTCTGTCAATAGCCATGATAATGTTGTTACAGATACTGTGACATTGAGCATTTAATGAGCCACCACAAACCCATCTAGACTCTGTCAATAGCCATGATAATGTTGTTACAGATACTGTGACTTTGAGCATTTAATGAGCCACTACAAACCCGTCTAGACTCTGTCAATAGCCATGATAATGGTGTTACAGATACTGTGACTTTGAGCATTTAATGAGCCACCACAAACCCGTTTAAAATCTGTCAATATCCATGATAATGGTGTTACAGGTACTGTGACTTTGAGCATTTAATGGTCCACTACAAACCCGTCTAGACTCTGTCAATAGCCATGATAATGGTGTTACAGATACTGTGATTTTGAGCATTTAATGAGCCACCACAAACCCGTCTAGACTCTAACAATAGCCATGATAATGGTGTTACAGATACTGTGACTTTGAGCATTTAATGAGCCACCACAAACCCGTCTAAACTCTGTCAATAGCCATGATAATGGTGTTACAGATACTGTGACTTTGAGCATTTAATGAGCCACTACAAACCCGTCTAGACTCTGTCAATAGCCATGATAATGGTGTTACAGATACTGTGACTTTGAGAATTTAATGAGCCACTACAAACCCGTCTAGACTCTGTCAATAGCCATGATAATGTTGTTACAGATACTGTGATTTTGAGCATTTAATGAGCCACCACAAACCCGTCTAGACTCTGCCAATAGCCATGATAATGTTGTTACAGATACTGTGATTTTGAGCATTTAATGAGCCACTACAAACCCGTCTAGACTCTGTCAATAGCCATGATAATGGTGTTACAGATACTGTGACTTTGAGCATTTAATGAGCCACTACAAACCCGTCTAGACTCAATCGCCATGATAAGGTTGTTACAGATACAGTGACTTTGAGCAATTAATGAGCCACTACAAACCCGTCTAGACTCTGTCAATAGCCATGATAATGGTGTTACAGATTCTGTGAATTTGAGCATTTAATGAGCCACTACAAACCCGTCTAGACTCTGTCAATAGCCATGATAATGTTGTTACAGATACTGTGACTTTGAGCATTTAATGAGCCACTACAAACCCGTCTAGACTCTGTCAATAGCCATGATAAGGTTGTTACAGGTACAGTGACTTTGAGCATTTAATGAGTCACTACAAACCCGTCTAGACTCTGTCAATAGCCATGATAATTTTGTTACAGATACTGTGACTTTGAGCATTTAATGAGCCACTACAAACCCGTCTAGACTCTGTCAATAGCCATGATAAGGTTGTTACAGATACAGTGACTTTGAGCATTTAATGAGCCACTACAAACCCGTCTAGACTAAGTCAATAGCCATGATAATGTTGTTACAGATACTGTGACTTTGAGCATTTAATGAGCCACTACAAACCCGTCTAGACTCTGTCAATAGCCATGATAATGGTGTTACAGATACTGTGTCTTTGAGCATTTAATGAGCCACTACAAACCCGTCTAGACTCTGTCAATAGCCATGATAATGTTGTTACAGATACTGTGACTTTGAGCATTTAATGAGCCACTACAAACCCGTCTAGACTAAGTCAATAGCCATGATAATGTTGTAAAAGATACTGTGACTTTGAGCATCTAATGAGTCACTACAAACCCGTCTAGACTCTGTCAATTGCCATGATAATGTTGTTACAGATACTGTGACTTTGAGCATTTAATGAGCCACTACAAACCCGTCTAGACTCTGTCAATAGCCATGATAATGTTGTTACAGATACTGTGACTTTGAGCAATTAATGAGCCACAACAAACCCACCTAGACTCTGTCAATAGCCATGATAATGGTGGTACAGATACTGTGACCTTGAGCATTTAATGAGCCACTACAAACCCGTCTAGACTCTGTCAATAGCCATGATAATGTTGTTACAGATACTGTGACTTTGAGCATTTAATGAGCCACTACAAACCCGTCTAGACTCTGTCAATAGCCATGATAATGTTGTTACAGATACTGTGACTTTGAGCATTTAATGAGCCACTACAAACCCGTCTAGAATCTGTCAATAGCCATTATAATGTTGTTACAGATACTGTGACTTTGAGAGCATTTAATGAGCCACCACAAACCCGTCTAGACTCTGTCAATAGCCATGATAATGTTGTTACAAATACTGTGACTTTGAGCATTTAATGAGCCACCACAAACCCGTCTAGACTCTGTCAATAGCGATGATAATGTTGTTACAGATACTGTGACTTTGAGCATTTAATGAGCCACTACAAACCCGTCTAGACTCTGTCAATAGCCATGATAAGGTTGTTACAGATACTGTGACTTTGAGCATTTAATGAGCCACTACAAACCCGTCTAGACTCTGTCAATAGCCATGATAATGGTGTTACAGATACTGTGACTTTGAGCATTTAATGAGCCACCACAAACCCGTCTATACTCTGTCAATAGCCATGATAATGGTGTTACAGATACTGTGATATTGAGCATTTAATGAGCCACTACAAACCCGTCTAGACTCTGTCAATAGCCATGATAATGTTGTTACAGATACTGTGACTTTGAGCATTTAATGAGCCACTACAAACCCGTCTAGACTCTGTCAATAGCCATGATAATGTTGTTACAGATACTGTGATTTTGAGCATTTAATGAGCCACTACAAACCCGTCTAGACTCTGTCAATAGCCATGATAATGGTGTTACAGATACTGTGACTTTGAGCATTTAATGAGCCACTACAAACCCGTCTAGACTCTGTCAATAGCCATGATAATGTTGTTACAGATACTGTGACTTTGAGCACTTAATGAGCCACTACAAACCCGTCTAGACTCTGTCAATAGCCATGATAATGTTGTTACAGATACTGTGACATTGAGCATTTAATGAGCCACCACAAACCCATCTAGACTCTGTCAATAGCCATGATAATGTTGTTACAGATACTGTGACTTTGAGCATTTAATGAGCCACTACAAACCCGTCTAGACTCTGTCAATAGCCATGATAATGGTGTTACAGATACTGTGACTTTGAGCATTTAATGAGCCACCACAAACCCGTTTAAAATCTGTCAATATCCATGATAATGGTGTTACAGGTACTGTGACTTTGAGCATTTAATGGTCCACTACAAACCCGTCTAGACTCTGTCAATAGCCATGATAATGGTGTTACAGATACTGTGATTTTGAGCATTTAATGAGCCACCACAAACCCGTCTAGACTCTATCAATAGCCATGATAATGGTGTTACAGATACTGTGACTTTGAGCATTTAATGAGCCACCACAAACCCGTCTAAACTCTGTCAATAGCCATGATAATGGTGTTACAGATACTGTGACTTTGAGCATTTAATGAGCCACTACAAACCCGTCTAGACTCTGTCAATAGCCATGATAATGGTGTTACAGATACTGTGACTTTGAGAATTTAATGAGCCACTACAAACCCGTCTAGACTCTGTCAATAGCCATGATAATGTTGTTACAGATACTGTGATTTTGAGCATTTAATGAGCCACCACAAACCCGTCTAGACTCTGCCAATAGCCATGATAATGTTGTTACAGATACTGTGATTTTGAGCATTTAATGAGCCACTACAAACCCGTCTAGACTCTGTCAATAGCCATGATAATGGTGTTACAGATACTGTGACTTTGAGCATTTAATGAGCCACTACAAACCCGTCTAGACTCAATCGCCATGATAAGGTTGTTACAGATACAGTGACTTTGAGCAATTAATGAGCCACTACAAACCCGTCGAGACTCTGTCAATAGCCATGATAATGGTGTTACAGATTCTGTGAATTTGAGCATTTAATGAGCCACTACAAACCCGTCTAGACTCTGTCAATAGCCATGATAATGTTGTTACAGATACTGTGACTTTGAGCATTTAATGAGCCACTACAAACCCGTCTAGACTCTGTCAATAGCCATGATAAGGTTGTTACAGGTACAGTGACTTTGAGCATTTAATGAGTCACTACAAACCCGTCTAGACTCTGTCAATAGCCATGATAATTTTGTTACAGATACTGTGACTTTGAGCATTTAATGAGCCGCTACAAACCCGTCTAGACTCTGTCAATAGCCATGATAAGGTTGTTACAGATACAGTGACTTTGAGCATTTAATGAGCCACTACAAACCCGTCTAGACTAAGTCAATAGCCATGATAATGTTGTTACAGATACTGTGACATTGAGCATTTAATGAGCCACTACAAACCCGTCTAGACTCTGTCAATAGCCATGATAATGGTGTTACAGATACTGTGTCTTTGAGCATTTAATGAGCCACTACAAACCCGTCTAGACTCTGTCAATAGCCATGATAATGTTGTTACAGATACTGTGACTTTGAGCATTTAATGAGCCACTACAAACCCGTCTAGACTAAGTCAATAGCCATGATAATGTTGTAAAAGATACTGTGACTTTGAGCATTTAATGAGTCACTACAAACCCGTCTAGACTCTGTCAATTGCCATGATAATGTTGTTACAGATACTGTGACTTTGAGCATTTAATGAGCCACTACAAACCCGTCTAGACTCTGTCAATAGCCATGATAATGTTGTTACAGATACTGTGACTTTGAGCAATTAATGAGCCACAACAAACCCACCTAGACTCTGTCAATAGCCATGATAATGGTGGTACAGATACTGTGACCTTGAGCATTTAATGAGCCACTACAAACCCGTCTAGACTCTGTCAATAGCCATGATAATGTTGTTACAGATACTGTGACTTTGAGCATTTAATGAGCCACTACAAACCCGTCTAGACTCTGTCAATAGCCATGATAATGTTGTTACAGATACTGTGACTTTGAGCATTTAATGAGCCACTACAAACCCGTCTAGAATCTGTCAATAGCCATTATAATGTTGTTACAGATACTGTGACTTTGAGAGCATTTAATGAGCCACCACAAACCCGTCTAGACTCTGTCAATAGCCATGATAATGTTGTTACAAATACTGTGACTTTGAGCATTTAATGAGCCACCACAAACCCGTCTAGACTCTGTCAATAGCGATGATAATGTTGTTACAGATACTGTGACTTTGAGCATTTAATGAGCCACTACAAACCCGTCTAGACTCTGTCAATAGCCATGATAAGGTTGTTACAGATACTGTGACTTTGAGCATTTAATGAGCCACTACAAACCCGTCTAGACTCTGTCAATAGCCATGATAATGGTGTTACAGATACTGTGACTTTGAGAATTTAATGAGCCACCACAAACCCGTCTATACTCTGTCAATAGCCATGATAATGGTGTTACAGATACTGTGATATTGAGCATTTAATGAGCCACTACAAACCCGTCTAGACTCTGTCAATAGCCATGATAATGTTGTTACAGATACTGTGACTTTGAGCATTTAATGAGCCACTACAAACCCGTCTAGACTCTGTCAATAGCCATGATAATGTTGTTACAGATACTGTGATTTTGAGCATTTAATGAGCCACTACAAACCCGTCTAGACTCTGTCAATAGCCATGATAATGGTGTTACAGATACTGTGACTTTGAGCATTTAATGAGCCACTACAAACCCGTCTAGACTCTGTCAATAGCCATGATAATGTTGTTACAGATACTGTGACTTTGAGCACTTAATGAGCCACTACAAACCCGTCTAGACTCTGTCAATAGCCATGATAATGTAGTTACAGATACTGTGACTTTGAGCATTTAATGAACCACCACAGACCCGTCTAGACTCTGTCAATAGCCATGATAATGTTGTTACAGATACTGTGACTTTGAGCATTTAATGAGCCACTACAAACCCGTCTAGACTCTGTCAATAGCCATGATAATGGTGTTACAGATACTGTGACTTTGAGCATTTAATGAGCCACTACAAACCCGTCTAGACTCTGTCAATAGCCATGACAATGTTGTTACAGATACTGTGACATTGAGCATTTAATGAGCCACCACAAACCCATCTAGACTCTGTCAATAGCCATGATAATGTTGTTACAGATACTGTGACTTTGAGCATTTAATGAGCCACTACAAATCCGTCTAGACTCTGTCAATAGCCATGATAATGGTGTTACAGATACTGTGACTTTGAGCATTTAATGAGCCACCACAAACCCGTTTAAAATCTGTCAATATCCATGATAATGGTGTTACAGGTACTGTGACTTTGAGCATTTAATGGTCCACTACAAACCCGTCTAGACTCTGTCAATAGCCATGATAATGGTGTTACAGATACTGTGATTTTGAGCATTTAATGAGCCACCACAAACCCGTCTAGACTCTATCAATAGCCATGATAATGGTGTTACAGATACTGTGACTTTGAGCATTTAATGAGCCACCACAAACCCGTCTAAACTCTGTCAATAGCCATGATAATGGTGTTACAGATACTGTGACTTTGAGCATTTAATGAGCCACTACAAACCCGTCTAGACTCTGTCAATAGCCATGATAATGGTGTTACAGATACTGTGACTTTGAGAATTTAATGAGCCACTACAAACCCGTCTAGACTCTGTCAATAGCCATGATAATGTTGTTACAGATACTGTGATTTTGAGCATTTAATGAGCCACCACAAACCCGTCTAGACTCTGCCAATAGCCATGATAATGTTGTTACAGATACTGTGATTTTGAGCATTTAATGAGCCACTACAAACCCGTCTAGACTCTGTCAATAGCCATGATAATGGTGTTACAGATACTGTGACTTTGAGCATTTAATGAGCCACTACAAACCCGTCTAGACTCAATCGCCATGATAAGGTTGTTACAGATACAGTGACTTTGAGCAATTAATGAGCCACTACAAACCCGTCTAGACTCTGTCAATAGCCATGATAATGGTGTTACAGATTCTGTGAATTTGAGCATTTAATGAGCCACTACAAACCCGTCTAGACTCTGTCAATAGCCATGATAATGTTGTTACAGATACTGTGACTTTGAGCATTTAATGAGCCACTACAAACCCGTCTAGACTCTGTCAATAGCCATGATAAGGTTGTTACAGGTACAGTGACTTTGAGCATTTAATGAGTCACTACAAACCCGTCTAGACTCTGTCAATAGCCATGATAATTTTGTTACAGATACTGTGACTTTGAGCATTTAATGAGCCGCTACAAACCCGTCTAGACTCTGTCAATAGCCATGATAAGGTTGTTACAGATACAGTGACTTTGAGCATTTAATGAGCCACTACAAACCCGTCTAGACTAAGTCAATAGCCATGATAATGTTGTTACAGATACTGTGACATTGAGCATTTAATGAGCCACTACAAACCCGTCTAGACTCTGTCAATAGCCATGATAATGGTGTTACAGATACTGTGTCTTTGAGCATTTAATGAGCCACTACAAACCCGTCTAGACTCTGTCAATAGCCATGATAATGTTGTTACAGATACTGTGACTTTGAGCATTTAATGAGCCACTACAAACCCGTCTAGACTAAGTCAATAGCCATGATAATGTTGTAAAAGATACTGTGACTTTGAGCATTTAATGAGTCACTACAAACCCGTCTAGACTCTGTCAATTGCCATGATAATGTTGTTACAGATACTGTGACTTTGAGCATTTAATGAGCCACTACAAACCCGTCTAGACTCTGTCAATAGCCATGATAATGTTGTTACAGATACTGTGACTTTGAGCAATTAATGAGCCACAACAAACCCACCTAGACTCTGTCAATAGCCATGATAATGGTGGTACAGATACTGTGACCTTGAGCATTTAATGAGCCACTACAAACCCGTCTAGACTCTGTCAATAGCCATGATAATGTTGTTACAGATACTGTGACTTTGAGCATTTAATGAGCCACTACAAACCCGTCTAGACTCTGTCAATAGCCATGATAATGTTGTTACAGATACTGTGACTTTGAGCATTTAATGAGCCACTACAAACCCGTCTAGAATCTGTCAATAGCCATTATAATGTTGTTACAGATACTGTGACTTTGAGAGCATTTAATGAGCCACCACAAACCCGTCTAGACTCTGTCAATAGCCATGATAATGTTGTTACAAATACTGTGACTTTGAGCATTTAATGAGCCACCACAAACCCGTCTAGACTCTGTCAATAGCGATGATAATGTTGTTACAGATACTGTGACTTTGAGCATTTAATGAGCCACTACAAACCCGTCTAGACTCTGTCAATAGCCATGATAAGGTTGTTACAGATACTGTGACTTTGAGCATTTAATGAGCCACTACAAACCCGTCTAGACTCTGTCAATAGCCATGATAATGGTGTTACAGATACTGTGACTTTGAGAATTTAATGAGCCACCACAAACCCGTCTATACTCTGTCAATAGCCATGATAATGGTGTTACAGATACTGTGATATTGAGCATTTAATGAGCCACTACAAACCCGTCTAGACTCTGTCAATAGCCATGATAATGTTGTTACAGATACTGTGACTTTGAGCATTTAATGAGCCACTACAAACCCGTCTAGACTCTGTCAATAGCCATGATAATGTTGTTACAGATACTGTGATTTTGAGCATTTAATGAGCCACTACAAACCCGTCTAGACTCTGTCAATAGCCATGATAATGGTGTTACAGATACTGTGACTTTGAGCATTTAATGAGCCACTACAAACCCGTCTAGACTCTGTCAATAGCCATGATAATGTTGTTACAGATACTGTGACTTTGAGCACTTAATGAGCCACTACAAACCCGTCTAGACTCTGTCAATAGCCATGATAATGTAGTTACAGATACTGTGACTTTGAGCATTTAATGAACCACCACAGACCCGTCTAGACTCTGTCAATAGCCATGATAATGTTGTTACAGATACTGTGACTTTGAGCATTTAATGAGCCACTACAAACCCGTCTAGACTCTGTCAATAGCCATGATAATGGTGTTACAGATACTGTGACTTTGAGCATTTAATGAGCCACTACAAACCCGTCTAGACTCTGTCAATAGCCATGACAATGTTGTTACAGATACTGTGACATTGAGCATTTAATGAGCCACCACAAACCCATCTAGACTCTGTCAATAGCCATGATAATGTTGTTACAGATACTGTGACTTTGAGCATTTAATGAGCCACTACAAATCCGTCTAGACTCTGTCAATAGCCATGATAATGGTGTTACAGATGCTGTGACTTTGAGCATTTAATGATCCACCACAAACCCGTCTAAACTCTGTCAATAGCCATGATAATGGTGTTACAGATACTGTGACTTTGAGCATTTAATGGTCCACTACAAACCCGTCTAGACTCTGTCAATAGCCATGATAATGGTGTTACAGATACTGTGACTTTGAGCTTTTAATGAGCCACCACACACCCGTCTTGACTCTATCAATAGCCATGATAATGGTGTTTCAGATACTGTGACTTTGAGCATTTAATGAGCCACCACAAACCCGTCTAGACTCTGTCAATAGCCATGATAATGTTGTTAAAGATACTGTGAATTTGAGCATTTAATGAGCCACTACAAACCCGTCTAGAATCTGTCAATAGCCATGATAATGTTGTTACAGATACTGTGACTTTTAGCATTTAATGAGCCACCACAAACCGGTCTAGACTCTGCCAATAGCCATGATAATGTTGTTACAGATACTGTGTTTTTGAGCATTTAATGAGCCACTACAAACCCGTCTAGACTCTGTCAATAGCCATGATAAGGTTGTTACAGATACTGTGACTTTGAGCATTTAATGAGCCACTACAAACCCGTCTAGACTCTATCAATAGCCATGATAATGTTGTTACAGATACTGTGACTTTGAGCATCTAATGAGCTACTACAAACCCGTCTAGACTATGTCAATAGCCATGATAATGGTGTTACAGATACTGTGATTTTGAGCATTTAATGAGCCACCACAAACCCGTCTAGACTCTGTCAATAGCCATGATAATGTTGTTACAGATACTGTGACTTTGCGCATTTAATGAGCCACCACAAACCCGCCTAGACTCTGTCAATAGCCATGATAATGTTGTTACAGATACTGTGACTTTGAGCATTTAATGAGCCACTACAAACCCGTCTAGACTCTGTCAATAGCCATGATAATGGTGTTACAGATACTGTGACTTTGAGCATTTAATGAGCCACTACAAACCCGTCTAGACTCTGTCAATAGCCATGATAATGTTGTTACAGATACTGTGATTTTGAGCATTTAATGAGCCACTACAAACCCGTCTAGACACTGTCAATAGCCATGATACTATTGTTACAGATACTGTGACTTTGAGCATTTAATGAGCCACCACAAACCCGTCTGAACTCTGTCTTTAGCCATGATAATGGAGTTACAGATACTGTGACTTTGCGCATTTAATGAGCCACTACAATCCCGTCTAGACTCTGTCAATAGCCATGATAATGTTGTTACAGATACTGTGACTTTGAGCATTTAATGAGCCACTACAAACCCGTCTAGACTCTGTCAATAGCCATGATAAGGTTGTTACAGATACAGTGACTTTGAGCATTTAATGAGCCACTACAAACCCGTCTAGACTCTGTCAATAGCCATGATAATGGTGTTACAGATTCTGTCACTTTGAGCATTTAATGAGCCACTACAAACCCGTCTAGACTCTGTCAATAGCCACGATAATGTTGTTACAGATACTGTGACTTTGAGCATTTAATGAGCCACTACGAACCCGTCTAGACTCTGTCAATAGCCATGATAAGGTTGTTACAGGTACAGTGACTTTGAGCATTTAATGAGCCACTACAAACCCGTCTAGACTCTGTCAATAGCCATGATAATTTTGTTACAGATACTGTGACTTTGAGCATTTAATGAGCCACTACAAACCCGTCTAGACTCTGTCAATAGCCATGATAAGGTTGTTACAGATACAGTGACTTTGAGCATTTAATGAGCCACTACAAACCCGTCTAGACTAAGTCAATAGCCATGATAATGTTGTTACAGATACTGTGACTTTGAGCATTTAATGAGCCACTACAAACCCGTCTAGACTCTGTCAATAGCCATGATAAGGTTGTTACAGATACAGTGACTTTGAGCATTTAATGAGCCACTACAAACCCGTCTAGACTCTGTCAATAGCCATGATAATGTTGTTACAGATACTGCGACTTTGAGCATTTAATGAGCCACTACAAACCCGTCTAGACTCTGTCAATAGCCATGATAAGGTTGCTACAGATACTGCGACTTTGAGCATTTAATGAGCCACTACAAACCCGTCTAGACTAAGTCAATAGCCATGATAATGTTGTAAAAGATACTGTGACTTTGAGCATTTAATGAGTCACTACAAACCCGTCTAGACTCTGTCAATTGTCATGATAATGTTGTTACAGATACTGTGACTTTGAGCATTTAATGAGCCACTACAAACCCGTCTAGACTAAGTCAATAGCCATGATAATGTTGTTACAGATACTGTGACTTTGAGCATTTAATGAGTCACTACAAACCCGTCTAGACTCTGTCAATAGCCATGATAATATTGTTACAGATACTGTGATTTTGAGCATTTAATGAGCCACTACAAACCCGTCTAGACTCTGTCAATAGCCATGATAATGTTGTTACAGATACTGTGACTTTGAGCATTTAATGAGCCACTACAAACCAGTCTAGACTCTGCCAATAGCCATGATAATGGTGTAACAGATACTGTGACTTTGAGCATTTAATGAGCCACTACAAACCCGTCTAGACTCTGTCAATAGCCATGATAAGGTTGTTAGAGATACTGTGACATTGAGCATTTAATGAGCCACTACAAACCCGTCTAGACTCTGTCAATAGCCATGATAATGGTGTTACAGATACTGTGACTTTGAGCATTTAATGAGCCACTACAAACCCGTCTAGACTCTGTCAATAGCCATGATAAGGTTGTTACAGATACAGTGACTTTGAGCATTTAATGAGCCACTACAAACCCGCCTAGACTCTGTCAATAGCCATGATAATGGTGTTACAGATTCTGTGACTTTGAGCATTTAATGAGCCACTACAAACCCGTCTAGACTGAGTCAATAGCCATGATAATGTTGTTACAGATACTGTGACTTTGAGCATTTAATGAGCCACTACAAACCCGTCTAGACTCTGTCAATAGCCATGATAATGTTGTTACAGATACTGTGACTTTGAGCATTTAATGAGCCACTACAAACCCGTCTAGACTCTGCCAATAGCCATGATAATGGTGTAACAGATACTGTGACTTTGAGCATTTAATGAGCCACTACAAACCCGTCTAGACTCTGTCAATAGCCATGATAATGTTGTTACAGATACTGTGACATTGAGCATTTAATGAGCCACTACAAACCCGTCTAGACTCTGTCAATAGCCATGATAATGTTGTTACAGATACTGTGACTTTGAGCATTTAATGAGCCACCACAAACCCGTCTAGACTCTATCAATAGCCATGATAAGGTTGTTACAAATACTGTGACTTTGAGCATTTATTGGTCCACTACAAACCCGTCTAGACTCTGTCAATAGCCACGATAATGTTGTTACAGATACTGTGACTTTGAGCATTTAATGAGCCACTACGAACCCGCCTAGACTCTGTCAATAGCCATGATAATGTTGTTACAGATACTGTGACATTGAGCATTTAATGAGCCACCACAAACCCATCTAGACTCTGTCAATAGCCATGATAATGTTGTTACAGATACTGTGACTTTGAGCATTTAATGAGCCACTACAAACCCGTCTAGACTCTGTCAATAGCCATGATAATGGTGTTACAGATACTGTGACTTTGAGCATTTAATGAGCCACCACAAACCCGTCTAAAATCTGTCAATATCCATGATAATGGTGTTACAGGTACTGTGACTTTGAGCATTTAATGGTCCACTACAAACCCGCCTAGACTCTGTCAATAGCCATGATAATGTTGTTACAGATACTGTGACATTGAGCATTTAATGAGCCACCACAAACCCGTCTAAAATCTGTCAATAGCCATGATAATGTTGTTACAAATACTGTGACTTTGAGCATTTAATGAGCCACCACAAACCCGTCTAGACTCTGTCAATAGCCATGATAATGTTGTTACCGATACTGTGACTTTGAGCATTTAATGAGCCACTACAAACCCGTCTAGACTCTGTCAATAGCCATGATAAGGTTGTTACAGATACTGTGACTTTGAGCATTTAATGAGCCACTACAAACCCGTCTAGACTCTGTCAATAGCCAGGATAATGGTGTTACAGATACTGTGACTTTGAGCATTTAATGAGCCACCACAAACCCGTCTATACTCTGTCAATAGCCATGATAATGGTGTTACAGATACTGTGACTTTGAGCATTTAATGAGCCACTACAAACCCGTCTAGACTCTGTCAAAAGCCATGATAATGGTGTTACAGATACAGTGACTTTGAGCATTAAATGAGCCACCACAAACCCGTCTAGACTCTGTCAATAGCCATGATAATGGTGTTACAGACACTGTGACTTTGAGCATTTAATGAGCCACTACAAACCCGTCTAGACTCTGTCAATAGCCATGATAATGTTGTTACAGATACTGTGATTTTGAGAATTTAATGAGTCACTACAAACCCGTCTAGACTCTGTAAATAGCCATGATAATGTTGTTACAGATACTGTGATTTTGAGAATTTAATGAGCCACTACAAACCCGTCTAGACTTTGTCAATAGCCATGATAATGTTGTTACTGATACTGTGACTTTGAGCATTTAATGAGCCACTACAGACCCGTCTAGACTCTGTCAATAGCCATGATAATGGTGTTAAAGATACTGTGACTTTGAGCATTTAATGAGCCACTACAAACCCGTCTAGACTCTGTCAATAGCCATGATAATGGTGTTACAGATACAGTGAGTTTGAGCTTTTAATGAGCCACCACAAACCCGTCTAGACTCTGTCAATAGCCATGATAATGGTGTTACAGATACTATGATTTTGAGCATTTAATGAGTCACTACAAACCCGTCTAGACTCTGTCAATAGCCATGATAATGGTGTTAGAGATACTGTGACTTTGGGCATTTAATGAGCCACCACAAACCCGTCTAGACTCTGTCAATAGCCATGATAATTGTGTTACAGATACTGTGACTTCGAGCATTTAATGAGCCACTACAAACCCGTCTAGACTCTGTCAATAGCCATGATATTGTTGTTACAGATACTGTGAATTTGAGCATTTAATGAGCCACTACAAACCCGTCTAGACTCTGTCAAAAGCCATGATAATGGTGTTACAGATACAGTGACTTTGAGCATTTAATGAGCCACCACAAACCCGTCTAGACTCTGTCAATAGCCATGATAATGGTGTTACAGACACTGTGACTTTGAGCATTTAATGAGCCTCTACAAACCCGTCTAGACTCTGTCAATAGCCATGATAATGTTGTTACAGATACTGTGATTTTGAGAATTTAATGAGTCACTACAAACCCGTCTAGACTCTGTAAATAGCCATGATAATGTTGTTACAGATACTGTGATTTTGAGCATTTAATGAGCCACTACAAACCCGTCTAGACTTTGTCAATAGCCATGATAATGTTGTTACTGATACTGTGACTTTGAGCATTTAATGAGCCACTACAGACCCGTCTAGACTCTGTCAATAGCCATGATAATGGTGTTAAAGATACTGTGACTTTGAGCATTTAATGAGCCACTACAAACCCGTCTAGACTCTGTCAATAGCCATGATAATGTTGTTACAGATACTGTGACTTTGAGCATTTAATGAGCCACTACAAACCCGTCTAGACTCTGTCAATAGCCATGATAATGGTGTTACAAATACTGTGACTTTGAGCATTTAATGAGCCACTACAAACCAGTCTAGACTCTGTCAATAGCCATGATAATGTTGTTACAGATACTGTGACTTTGAGCATTTAATGAGCCACTACAAACCCGTCTAGACTCTGTCAATAGCCATGACAATGTTGTTACAGATACTGTGACATTGAGCATTTAATGAGCCACCACAAACCCATCTAGACTCTGTCAATAGCCATGATAATGTTGTTACAGATACTGTGACTTTGAGCATTTAATGAGCCACTACAAATCCGTCTAGACTCTGTCAATAGCCATGATAATGGTGTTACAGATGCTGTGACTTTGAGCATTTAATGATCCACCACAAACCCGTCTAAACTCTGTCAATAGCCATGATAATGGTGTTACAGATACTGTGACTTTGAGCATTTAATGGTCCACTACAAACCCGTCTAGACTCTGTCAATAGCCATGATAATGGTGTTACAGATACTGTGACTTTGAGCTTTTAATGAGCCACCACACACCCGTCTTGACTCTATCAATAGCCATGATAATGGTGTTTCAGATACTGTGACTTTGAGCATTTAATGAGCCACCACAAACCCGTCTAGACTCTGTCAATAGCCATGATAATGTTGTTAAAGATACTGTGAATTTGAGCATTTAATGAGCCACTACAAACCCGTCTAGAATCTGTCAATAGCCATGATAATGTTGTTACAGATACTGTGACTTTTAGCATTTAATGAGCCACCACAAACCGGTCTAGACTCTGCCAATAGCCATGATAATGTTGTTACAGATACTGTGTTTTTGAGCATTTAATGAGCCACTACAAACCCGTCTAGACTCTGTCAATAGCCATGATAAGGTTGTTACAGATACTGTGACTTTGAGCATTTAATGAGCCACTACAAACCCGTCTAGACTCTATCAATAGCCATGATAATGTTGTTACAGATACTGTGACTTTGAGCATCTAATGAGCTACTACAAACCCGTCTAGACTATGTCAATAGCCATGATAATGGTGTTACAGATACTGTGATTTTGAGCATTTAATGAGCCACCACAAACCCGTCTAGACTCTGTCAATAGCCATGATAATGTTATTACAGATACTGTGACTTTGCGCATTTAATGAGCCACCACAAACCCGCCTAGACTCTGTCAATAGCCATGATAATGTTGTTACAGATACTGTGACTTTGAGCATTTAATGAGCCACTACAAACCCGTCTAGACTCTGTCAATAGCCATGATAATGGTGTTACAGATACTGTGACTTTGAGCATTTAATGAGCCACTACAAACCCGTCTAGACTCTGTCAATAGCCATGATAATGTTGTTACAGATACTGTGATTTTGAGCATTTAATGAGCCACTACAAACCCGTCTAGACACTGTCAATAGCCATGATACTATTGTTACAGATACTGTGACTTTGAGCATTTAATGAGCCACCACAAACCCGTCTGAACTCTGTCTTTAGCCATGATAATGGAGTTACAGATACTGTGACTTTGCGCATTTAATGAGCCACTACAATCCCGTCTAGACTCTGTCAATAGCCATGATAATGTTGTTACAGATACTGTGACTTTGAGCATTTAATGAGCCACTACAAACCCGTCTAGACTCTGTCAATAGCCATGATAAGGTTGTTACAGATACAGTGACTTTGAGCATTTAATGAGCCACTACAAACCCGTCTAGACTCTGTCAATAGCCATGATAATGGTGTTACAGATT
Organism: Meconema thalassinum; assembly: GCA_946902985.2. NCBI lineage: Eukaryota > Metazoa > Arthropoda > Insecta > Orthoptera > Tettigoniidae > Meconema > Meconema thalassinum. Next base: position 15,629,076 of record OX336389.2, on the reverse strand, counting down.
CTGTCACTTTGAGCATTTAATGAGCCACTACAAACCCGTCTAGACTCTGTCAATAGCCACGATAATGTTGTTACAGATACTGTGACTTTGAGCATTTAATGAGCCACTACGAACCCGTCTAGACTCTGTCAATAGCCATGATAAGGTTGTTACAGGTACAGTGACTTTGAGCATTTAATGAGCCACTACAAACCCGTCTAGACTCTGTCAATAGCCATGATAATTTTGTTACAGATACTGTGACTTTGAGCATTTAATGAGCCACTACAAACCCGTCTAGACTCTGTCAATAGCCATGATAAGGTTGTTACAGATACAGTGACTTTGAGCATTTAATGAGCCACTACAAACCCGTCTAGACTAAGTCAATAGCCATGATAATGTTGTTACAGATACTGTGACTTTGAGCATTTAATGAGCCACTACAAACCCGTCTAGACTCTGTCAATAGCCATGATAATGGTGTTACAGATACTGTGTCTTTGAGCATTTAATGAGCCACTACAAACCCGTCTAGACTCTGTCAATAGCCATGATAATGTTGTTACAGATACCGTGACTTTGAGCATTTAATGAGCCACTACAAACCCGTCTAGACTCTGTCAATAGCCATGATAAGGTTGTTACAGATACTGCGACTTTGAGCATTTAATGAGCCACTACAAACCCGTCTAGACTCTGTCAATAGCCATGATAAGGTTGCTACAGATACTGCGACTTTGAGCATTTAATGAGCCACTACAAACCCGTCTAGACTAAGTCAATAGCCATGATAATGTTGTAAAAGATACTGTGACTTTGAGCATTTAATGAGTCACTACAAACCCGTCTAGACTCTGTCAATTGTCATGATAATGTTGTTACAGATACTGTGACTTTGAGCATTTAATGAGCCACTACAAACCCGTCTAGACTAAGTCAATAGCCATGATAATGTTGTTACAGATACTGTGACTTTGAGCATTTAATGAGTCACTACAAACCCGTCTAGACTCTGTCAATAGCCATGATAATATTGTTACAGATACTGTGATTTTGAGCATTTAATGAGCCACTACAAACCCGTCTAGACTCTGTCAATAGCCATGATAATGTTGTTACAGATACTGTGACTTTGAGCATTTAATGAGCCACTACAAACCAGTCTAGACTCTGCCAATAGCCATGATAATGGTGTAACAGATACTGTGACTTTGAGCATTTAATGAGCCACTACAAACCCGTCTAGACTCTGTCAATAGCCATGATAAGGTTGTTAGAGATACTGTGACATTGAGCATTTAATGAGCCACTACAAACCCGTCTAGACTCTGTCAATAGCCATGATAATGGTGTTACAGATACTGTGACTTTGAGCATTTAATGAGCCACTACAAACCCGTCTAGACTCTGTCAATAGCCATGATAAGGTTGTTACAGATACAGTGACTTTGAGCATTTAATGAGCCACTACAAACCCGCCTAGACTCTGTCAATAGCCATGATAATGGTGTTACAGATTCTGTGACTTTGAGCATTTAATGAGCCACTACAAACCCGTCTAGACTGAGTCAATAGCCATGATAATGTTGTTACAGATACTGTGACTTTGAGCATTTAATGAGCCACTACAAACCCGTCTAGACTCTGTCAATAGCCATGATAATGTTGTTACAGATACTGTGACTTTGAGCATTTAATGAGCCACTACAAACCCGTCTAGACTCTGCCAATAGCCATGATAATGGTGTAACAGATACTGTGACTTTGAGCATTTAATGAGCCACTACAAACCCGTCTAGACTCTGTCAATAGCCATGATAATGTTGTTACAGATACTGTGACATTGAGCATTTAATGAGCCACTACAAACCCGTCTAGACTCTGTCAATAGCCATGATAATGTTGTTACAGATACTGTGACTTTGAGCATTTAATGAGCCACCACAAACCCGTCTAGACTCTATCAATAGCCATGATAAGGTTGTTACAAATACTGTGACTTTGAGCATTTATTGGTCCACTACAAACCCGTCTAGACTCTGTCAATAGCCATGATAATGTTGTTACAGATACTGTGACTTTGAGCATTTAATGAGCCACTACGAACCCGCCTAGACTCTGTCAATAGCCATGATAATGTTGTTACAGATACTGTGACATTGAGCATTTAATGAGCCACCACAAACCCATCTAGACTCTGTCAATAGCCATGATAATGTTGTTACAGATACTGTGACTTTGAGCATTTAATGAGCCACTACAAACCCGTCTAGACTCTGTCAATAGCCATGATAATGGTGTTACAGATACTGTGACTTTGAGCATTTAATGAGCCACCACAAACCCGTCTAAAATCTGTCAATATCCATGATAATGGTGTTACAGGTACTGTGACTTTGAGCATTTAATGGTCCACTACAAACCCGCCTAGACTCTGTCAATAGCCATGATAATGTTGTTACAGATACTGTGACATTGAGCATTTAATGAGCCACCACAAACCCGTCTAAAATCTGTCAATAGCCATGATAATGTTGTTACAAATACTGTGACTTTGAGCATTTAATGAGCCACCACAAACCCGTCTAGACTCTGTCAATAGCCATGATAATGTTGTTACCGATACTGTGACTTTGAGCATTTAATGAGCCACTACAAACCCGTCTAGACTCTGTCAATAGCCATGATAAGGTTGTTACAGATACTGTGACTTTGAGCATTTAATGAGCCACTACAAACCCGTCTAGACTCTGTCAATAGCCAGGATAATGGTGTTACAGATACTGTGACTTTGAGCATTTAATGAGCCACCACAAACCCGTCTATACTCTGTCAATAGCCATGATAATGGTGTTACAGATACTGTGACTTTGAGCATTTAATGAGCCACTACAAACCCGTCTAGACTCTGTCAAAAGCCATGATAATGGTGTTACAGATACAGTGACTTTGAGCATTAAATGAGCCACCACAAACCCGTCTAGACTCTGTCAATAGCCATGATAATGGTGTTACAGACACTGTGACTTTGAGCATTTAATGAGCCACTACAAACCCGTCTAGACTCTGTCAATAGCCATGATAATGTTGTTACAGATACTGTGATTTTGAGAATTTAATGAGTCACTACAAACCCGTCTAGACTCTGTAAATAGCCATGATAATGTTGTTACAGATACTGTGATTTTGAGCATTTAATGAGCCACTACAAACCCGTCTAAACTTTGTCAATAGCCATGATAATGTTGTTACTGATACTGTGACTTTGAGCATTTAATGAGCCACTACAGACCCGTCTAGACTCTGTCAATAGCCATGATAATGGTGTTAAAGATACTGTGACTTTGAGCATTTAATGAGCCACTACAAACCCGTCTAGACTCTGTCAATAGCCATGATAATGGTGTTACAGATACAGTGAGTTTGAGCTTTTAATGAGCCACCACAAACCCGTCTAGACTCTGTAAATAGCCATGATAATGGTGTTACAGATACTATGATTTTGAGCATTTAATGAGTCACTACAAACCCGTCTAGACTCTGTCAATAGCCATGATAATGGTGTTAGAGATACTGTGACTTTGGGCATTTAATGAGCCACCACAAACCCGTCTAGACTCTGTCAATAGCCATGATAATGGTGTTACAGATACTGTGACTTCGAGCATTTAATGAGCCACTACAAACCCGTCTAGACTCTGTCAATAGCCATGATATTGTTGTTACAGATACTGTGAATTTGAGCATTTAATGAGCCACTACAAACCCGTCTAGACTCTGTCAAAAGCCATGATAATGGTGTTACAGATACAGTGACTTTGAGCATTTAATGAGCCACCACAAACCCGTCTAGACTCTGTCAATAGCCATGATAATGGTGTTACAGACACTGTGACTTTGAGCATTTAATGAGCCTCTACAAACCCGTCTAGACTCTGTCAATAGCCATGATAATGTTGTTACAGATACTGTGATTTTGAGAATTTAATGAGTCACTACAAACCCGTCTAGACTCTGTAAATAGCCATGATAATGTTGTTACAGATACTGTGATTTTGAGCATTTAATGAGCCACTACAAACCCGTCTAGACTTTGTCAATAGCCATGATAATGTTGTTACTGATACTGTGATTTTGAGCATTTAATGAGCCACTACAGACCCGTCTAGACTCTGTCAATAGCCATGATAATGGTGTTAAAGATACTGTGACTTTGAGCATTTAATGAGCCACTACAAACCCGTCTAGACTCTGTCAATAGCCATGATAATGTTGTTACAGATACTGTGACTTTGAGCATTTAATGAGCCACTACAAACCCGTCTAGACTCTGTCAATAGCCATGATAATGGTGTTACAGATACTGTGACTTTGAGCATTTAATGAGCCACTACAAACCAGTCTAGACTCTGTCAATAGCCATGATAATGTTGTTACAGATACTGTGACTTTGAGCATTTAATGAGCCACTACAAACCCGTCTAGACTCTGTCAATAGCCATGATAATGGTGTTACAGATACAGTGAGTTTGAGCTTTTAATGAGCCACCACAAACCCGTCTAGACTCTGTCAATAGCCATGATAATGTTGTTACAGATACTGTGACTTTGAGCATTTAATGAGTCACTACAAACCCGTCTAGACTCTGTCAATAGCCATGATAATGTTGTTACAGATACTGTGATATTGAGCATTTAATGAGCCACTACAAACCCGTCTAGACTCTGTCAATAGCCATGATAATGTTGTTACAGATACTGTGACTTTGAGCATTTAATGAGCCACTACAAACCCGTCTAGACTCTGTCAATAGCCATGATAATGTTGTTACAGATACTGTGACTTTGAGCATTTAATGAGCCACTACAAACCCGTCTAGACTCTGTCAATAGCCATGATAATGTTGTTACAGATACTGTGACTTTGAGCATTTAATGAGCCACTACAAACCCGCCTAGACTCTATCAATAGCCATGATAATGTTGTTACAGATACTGTGACTTTGAGCATTTAATGAGCTACTACAAACCCGTCTATACTCTGTCAATAGCCATGATAATGTTGTTACAGATACTGTGACTTTGAGCATTTAATGAGCCACTACAAACCCGCCTAGGCTCTATCAATAGCCATGATAATGTTGCTACAGATACTGTGACTCTGAGCATTTAATGAGCCACTACAAACCCGTCTAGACTCTGTCAATAGCCATGATAATGTTGTTACACATACTGTGACTTTGAGCATTTAATGAGCCACCACAAACCCGTCTAGACTCTATCAATAGCCATGAAAATGGTGTTACAGATACTGTGACTTTGAGCATTTAATGAGCCACTACAAACCCGTCTAGACTCTGTCAATAGCCATGATAATGTTGTTACAGATACTGGGACTTTGAGCATTTAATGAGCCACTACAAACCCGTCTAGACTCTGTCAATAGCCATGATAATGTTGTTACAGATACTGTGACTTTGAGCATTTAATGAGCCACTACAAACCCGTCTAGACTCTGTCAATAGCCATGATAATGTTGTTACAGGTACTGTGACTTTGAGCATTTAATGAGCCACTACAAACCCGTCTAGACTCTGTCAATAGCCATGATAAGGTTGTTAGATATACTGTGACTTTGAGCATTTAATGAGCCACTACAAACCCGTCTAGACTCTGTCAATAGCCATGATAATTGTGTTACAGATACTGTGACTTTGAGCATTTAATGAGCCACTACGAACCCGTCTAGACTCTGTCAATAGCCATGATAATGTTGTTACAGATACTGTGACTTTGAGCAATTAATGAGCCACCACAAACCCGCCTATACTCTGTCAATAGCCATGATAATGGTGTTACAGATACTGTGACTTTGAGCATTTAATGAGCCAATACAAACCCGTCTAGACTCTGTCAATAGCCATGATAATGTTGTTACAGATACTGTGACTTTGAGCATTTAATGAGCCACTACAAACCCTTCTAGACTCTGTCGATAGCCATGATAATGTTGTTACAGATACTGTGACTTTGAGCATTTAGTGAGCCACTACAAACCCGTCTAGACTCTGTCAATAGCCATGATAATGTTGTTACAGATACTGTGACTTTGAGCATTTAATGAGCCACCACAAACCCGTCTAGACTCTGTCAATAGCCATGATAATGTTGTTACAAATACTGTGACTTTGAGCATTTAATGAGCCACCACAAACCCGTCTAGACTTTGTCAATAGCCATGATAATGCTGTTACAGATACTGTGAGTTTGAGCATTTAATGAGCCACTACAAACCCGTCTAGACTCTGTCAATAGCCATAATAAGGTTGTTACAGGTACTGTGACTTTGAGCATTTAATGAGCCACTACAAACCCGTCTAGACTCTGTCAATAGCCATGATAATGGTGTTACAGATACTGTGACTTTGAGCATTTAATGAGCCACCACAAACCCGTCTATACTCTGTCAATAGCCATGATAATGGTGTTACAGATACTGTGACTTTGAGCATTTAATGAGCCACTACAAACCCGTCTAGACTCTGTCAATAGCCATGATAATGTTGTTACAGATACTGTGACTTTGAGCATTTAATGAGCCACTACAAACCCGTCTAGACTCTGTCAATAGCCATGATAATGTTGTTACAGATACTGTGATTTTGAGCATTTAATTAGCCACTACAAACCCGTCTAGACTCTGTCAATAGCCATGATAATGGTGTTACAGATACTGTGACTTTGAGCATTTAATGAGCCACTACAAACCCGTCTAGACTCTGTCAATAGCCATGATAATGTTGTTACAGGTACTGTGACTTTGAGCATTTAATGAGCCACTACAAACCCGTCTAGACTCTGTCAATAGCCATGATAAGGTTGTTAGATATACTGTGACTTTGAGCATTTAATGAGCCACTACAAACCCGTCTAGACTCTGTCAATAGCCATGATAATTGTGTTACAGATACTGTGACTTTGAGCATTTAATGAGCCACTACGAACCCGTCTAGACTCTGTCAATAGCCATGATAATGTTGTTACAGATACTGTGACTTTGAGCAATTAATGAGCCACCACAAACCCGCCTATACTCTGTCAATAGCCATGATAATGGTGTTACAGATACTGTGACTTTGAGCATTTAATGAGCCAATACAAACCCGTCTAGACTCTGTCAATAGCCATGATAATGTTGTTACAGATACTGTGACTTTGAGCATTTAATGAGCCACTACAAACCCTTCTAGACTCTGTCGATAGCCATGATAATGTTGTTACAGATACTGTGACTTTGAGCATTTAGTGAGCCACTACAAACCCGTCTAGACTCTGTCAATAGCCATGATAATGTTGTTACAGATACTGTGACTTTGAGCATTTAATGAGCCACCACAAACCCGTCTAGACTCTGTCAATAGCCATGATAATGTTGTTACAAATACTGTGACTTTGAGCATTTAATGAGCCACCACAAACCCGTCTAGACTTTGTCAATAGCCATGATAATGCTGTTACAGATACTGTGACTTTGAGCATTTAATGAGCCACTACAAACCCGTCTAGACTCTGTCAATAGCCATGATAATGGTGTTACAGTTACTGTGACTTTGAGCATTTAATGAGCCACCACAAACCGTCTAAAATCTGTCAATATCCATGATAATGGTGTTACAGGTACTGTGACTTTGAGCATTTAATGGTCCACTACAAACCCGTCTAGACTCTGTCAATAGCCATGATAACGGTGTTACAGATACTGTGATTTTGAGCATTTAATGAGCCACCACAAACCCGTCTAGACTCTATCAATAGCCATGATAATGGTGTTACAGATACTGTGACTTTGAGCATTTAATGAGCCACCACAAACCCGTCTAAACTCTGTCAATAGCCATGATAATGGTGTTACAGATACTGTGACTTTGAGCATTTAATGAGCCACTACAAACCCGTCTAGACTCTGTCAATAGCCATGATAATGGTGTTACAGATACTGTGACTTTGAGAATTTAATGAGCCACTACAAACCCGTCTAGACTCTGTCAATAGCCATGATAATGTTGTTACAGATACTGTGACTTTGAGCATTAATGAGCCACCACAAACCCGTCTAGACTCTGCCAATAGCCATGATAATGTTGTTACAGATACTGTGATTTTGAGCATTTAATGAGCCACTACAAACCCGTCTAGACTCTGTCAATAGCCATGATAATGGTGTTACAGATACTGTGACTTTGAGCATTTAATGAGCCACTACAAACCCGTCTAGACTCAATCGCCATGATAAGGTTGTTACAGATACAGTGACTTTGAGCAATTAATGAGCCACTACAAACCCGTCTAGACTCTGTCAATAGCCATGATAATGGTGTTACAGATTCTGTGACTTTGAGCATTTAATGAGCCACTACAAACCCGTCTAGACTCCGTCAATAGCCATGATAATGTTGTTACAGATACTGTGACTTTGAGCATTTAATGAGCCACTACAAACCCGTCTAGACTCTGTCAATAGCCATGATAAGGTTGTTACAGGTACAGTGACTTTGAGCATTTAATGAGCCACTACAAACCCGTCTAGACTCTGTCAATAGCCATGATAATTTTGTTACAGATACTGTGACTTTGAGCATTTAATGAGCCACTACAAACCAGTCTAGACTCTGTCAATAGCCATGATAAGGTTGTTACAGATACAGTGACTTTGAGCATTTAATGAGCCACTACAAACCCGTCTAGACTAAGTCAATAGCCATGATAATGTTGTTACAGATACTGTGACTTTGAGCATTTAATGAGCCACTACAAACCCGTCTAGACTCTGTCAATAGCCATGATAATGGTGTTACAGATACTGTGTCTTTGAGCATTTAATGAGCCACTACAAACCCGTCTAGACTCTGTCAATAGCCATGATAATGTTGTTACAGATACTGTGACTTTGAGCATTTAATGAGCCACTACAAACCCGTCTAGACTCTGTCAATAGCCATGATAATGTTGTTACAAATACTGTGACTTTGAGCATTTAATGAGCCACCACAAACCCGTCTAGACTCTGTCAATAGCGATGATAATGTTGTTACAGATACTGTGACTTTGAGCATTTAATGAGCCACTACAAACCCGTCTAGACTCTGTCAATAGCCATGATAAGGTTGTTACAGATACTGTGACTTTGAGCATTTAATGAGCCACTACAAACGCGTCTAGACTCTGTCAATAGCCATGATAATGGTGTTACAGATACTGTGACTTTGAGCATTTAATGAGCCACCACAAACCCGTCTATACTCTGTCAATAGCCATGATAATGGTGTTACAGATACTGTGATATTGAGCATTTAATGAGCCACTACAAACCCGTCTAGACTCTGTCAATAGCCATGATAATGTTGTTACAGATACTGTGACTTTGAGCATTTAATGAGCCACTACAAACCCGTCTAGACTCTGTCAATAGCCATGATAATGTTGTTACAGATACTGTGATTTTGAGCATTTAATGAGCCACTACAAACCCGTCTAGACTCTGTCAATAGCCATGATAATGGTGTTACAGATACTGTGACTTTGAGCATTTAATGAGCCACTACAAACCCGTCTAGACTCTGTCAATAGCCATGATAATGTTGTTACAGATACTGTGACTTTGAGCACTTAATGAGCCACTACAAACCCGTCTAGACTCCGTCAATAGCCATGATAATGTAGTTACAGATACTGTGACTTTGAGCATTTAATGAACCACCACAGACCCGTCTAGACTCTGTCAATAGCCATGATAATGTTGTTACAGATACTGTGACTTTGAGCATTTAATGAGCCACTACAAACCCGTCTAGACTCTGTCAATAGCCATGATAATGGTGTTACAGATACTGTGACTTTGAGCATTTAATGAGCCACTACAAACCCGTCTAGACTCTGTCAATAGCCATGACAATGTTGTTACAGATACTGTGACATTGAGCATTTAATGAGCCACCACAAACCCATCTAGACTCTGTCAATAGCCATGATAATGTTGTTACAGATACTGTGACTTTGAGCATTTAATGAGCCACTACAAATCCGTCTAGACTCTGTCAATAGCCATGATAATGGTGTTAAAGATGCTGTGACTTTGAGCATTTAATGATCCACCACAAACCCGTCTAAACTCTGTCAATAGCCATGATAATGGTGTTACAGATACTGTGACTTTGAGCATTTAATGGTCCACTACAAACCCGTCTAGACTCTGTCAATAGCCATGATAATGGTGTTACAGATACTGTGACTTTGAGCTTTTAATGAGCCACCACACACCCGTCTTGACTCTATCAATAGCCATGATAATGGTGTTTCAGATACTGTGACTTTGAGCATTTAATGAGCCACCACAAACCCGTCTAGACTCTGTCAATAGCCATGATAATGTTGTTAAAGATACTGTGAATTTGAGCATTTAATGAGCCACTACAAACCCGTCTAGAATCTGTCAATAGCCATGATAATGTTGTTACAGATACTGTGACTTTTAGCATTTAATGAGCCACCACAAACCGGTCTAGACTCTGCCAATAGCCATGATAATGTTGTTACAGATACTGTGATTTTGAGCATTTAATGAGCCACTACAAACCCGTCTAGACTCTGTCAATAGCCATGATAATGGTGTTACAGATACTGTGACTTTGAGCATTTAATGAGCCACTACAAACCCGTCTAGACTCTGTCAATAGCCATGATAAGGTTGTTACAGATACAGTGACTTTGAGCATTTAATGAGCCACTACAAACCCGTCTAGACTCTGTCAATAGCCATGATAATGGTGTTACAGATTCTGTGACTTTGAGCATTTAATGAGCCACTACAAACCCGTCTAGACTCTGTCAATAGCCATGATAATGTTGTTACAGATACTGTGACTTTGAGCATTTAATGAGCCACTACGAACCCGTCTAGACTCTGTCAATAGCCATGATAATGTTGTTACAGGTACAGTGACTTTGAGCATTTAATGAGCCACTACAAACCCGTCCAGACTCTGTCAATAGCCATGATAATTTTGTTACAGATACTGTGACTTTGAGCATTTAATGAGCCACTACAAACCCGTCTAGACTCTGTCAATAGCCATGATAAGGTTGTTACAGATACAGTGACTTTGAGCATTTAATGAGCCACTACAAACCCGTCTAGACTAAGTCAATAGCCATGATAATGTTGTTACAGATACTGTGACTTTGAGCATTTAATGAGCCACTACAAACCCGTCTAGACTCTGTCAATAGCCATGATAATGGTGTTACAGATACTGTGTCTTTGAGCATTTAATGAGCCACTACAAACCCGTCTAGACTCTGTCAATAGCCATGATAATGTTGTTACAGATACTGTGACTTTGAGCATTTAATGAGCCACTACAAACCCGTCTAGACTCTGTCAATAGCCATGATAAGGTTGTTACAGATACAGTGACTTTGAGCATTTAATGAGCCACTACAAACCCGTCTAGACTCTGTCAATAGCCATGATAATGTTGTTACAGATACTGCGACTTTGAACATTTAATGAGCCACTACAAACCCGTCTAGACTCTGTCAATAGCCATGATAAGGTTGCTACAGATACTGCGACTTTGAGCATTTAATGAGCCACTACAAACCCGTCTAGACTAAGTCAATAGCCATGATAATGTTGTAAAAGATACTGTGACTTTGAGCATTTAATGAGTCACTACAAACCCGTCTAGACTCTGTCAATTGTCATGATAATGTTGTTACAGATACTGTGACTTTGAGCATTTAATGAGCCACTACAAACCCGTCTAGACTAAGTCAATAGCCATGATAATGTTGTTACAGATACTGTGACTTTGAGCATTTAATGAGTCACTACAAACCCGTCTAGACTCTGTCAATAGCCATGATAATATTGTTACAGATACTGTGATTTTGAGCATTTAATGAGCCACTACAAACCCGTCTAGACTCTGTCAATAGCCATGATAATGTTGTTACAGATACTGTGACTTTGAGCATTTAATGAGCCACTACAAACCAGTCTAGACTCTGCCAATAGCCATGATAATGGTGTAACAGATACTGTGACTTTGAGCATTTAATGAGCCACTACAAACCCGTCTAGACTCTGTCAATAGCCATGATAAGGTTGTTAGAGATACTGTGACATTGAGCATTTAATGAGCCACTACAAACCCCGTCTAGACTCTGTCAATAGCCATGATAATTTTGTTACAGATACTGTGACTTTGAGCATTTAATGAGCCACTACAAACCCGTCTAGACTCTGTCAATAGCCATGATAAGGTTGTTACAGATACAGTGACTTTGAGCATTTAATGAGCCACTACAAACCCGTCTAGACTGAGTCAATAGCCATGATAATTTTGTTACAGATACTGTGACTTTGAGCATTTAATGAGCCACTACAAACCCGTCTAGACTCTGTCAATAGCCATGACAATGTTGTTACAGATACTGTGACTTTGAGCATTTAATGAGCCACTACAAACCCGTCTAGACTCTGTCAATAGCCATGATAAGGTTGCTACAGATACTGTGACTTTGAGCATTTAATGAGCCACTACAAACCCGTCTAGACTAAGTCAATAGCCATGATAATGTTGTAAAAGATACTGTGACTTTGAGCATTTAATGAGTCACTACAAACCCGTCTAGACTCTGTCAATTGCCATGATAATGTTGTTACAGATACTGTGACTTTGAGCATTTAATGAGCCACTACAAACCCGTCTAGACTAAGTCAATAGCCATGATAATGTTGTTACAGATACTGTGACTTTGAGCATTTAATGAGTCACTACAAACCCGTCTAGACTCTGTCAATAGCCATGATAATATTGTTACAGATACTGTGATTTTGAGCATTTAATGAGCCACTACAAACCCGTCTAGACTCTGTCAATAGCCATGATAATGTTGTTACAGATACTGTGACTTTGAGCATTTAATGAGCCACTACAAACCCGTCTAGACTCTGCCAATAGCCATGATAATGGTGTAACAGATACTGTGACTTTGAGCATTTAATGAGCCACTACAAACCCGTCTAGACTCTGTCAATAGCCATGATAATGTTGTTACAGATACTGTGACATTGAGCATTTAATGAGCCACTACAAACCCGTCTAGACTCTGTCAATAGCCATGATAATGTTGTTACAGATACTGTGACTTTGAGCATTTAATGAGCCACCACAAACCCGTCTAGACTCTATCAATAGCCATGATAAGGTTGTTACAAATACTGTGACTTTGAGCATTTATTGGTCCACTACAAACCCGTCTAGACTCTGTCAATAGCCATGATAATGTTGTTACAGACACTGTGACTTTGAGCATTTAATGAGCCACTACAAACCCGTCTAGACTCTATCAATAGCCATGATAATGGTGTTACAGATACTGTGACTTTGAGCATTTAATGGTCCACTACAATCCCGTCTAGACTCTGTCAATAGCCATGATAATGTTGTTACAGATACTGTGACTTTGAGCATTTAATGAGCCACCACAGACCCGTCTAGACTCTGTCAATAGCAATGATAATGTTGTTACAGATACTGTGACATTGAACATTTAATGAGCCACTACAAACCCGTCTAGACTCTGGCAATAGCCATGATAATGTTGTTACAGATACTGTGACTTTGAGCATTTAATGAGCCACTACAAACCCGTCTAGACTCTGTCAATAGCCATGATAATGTTGTTACAGATACTGTGACTTTGAGCATTTAATGAGCCACTACAAACCCGTCTAGACTCTGTCAATAGCCATGATAATGGTGTTACAGATACAGTGACTTTGAGCATTTAATGAGGCACCACAAACCCGTCTAGACTCTGTCAATAGCCGTGATAATGTTGTTACAGATACAGTGACTTTGAGCATTTAATGAGCCACTACAAACCCGACTAGACTCTGTCAATAGCCATGATCAGGTTGTTACAGATACAGTGACTTTGAGCATTTAATGAGCCACTACAAACCCGTCTAGACTCTGTCAATAGCCATGATAATTGTGTTACAGATACTGTGACTTTGAGCATTTAATGAGCCACCACAAACCCGTCTAGGCTCTGTCAATAGCCATGATAATGTTGTTACAGGTACTGTGACTTTGAGCATTTAATGGTCCACTACAAACCCGTCTAGACTCTGTCAATAGCCATGATAATGGTGTTACAGATACTGTGACTTTGAGCATTTAATGACCCACTACAAACCCGTCTAGACTCTGTCAATAGCCATGATAATGGTGTTACAGATACTGTGACTTTGAGCATTTAATGAGCCACTACAAACCCGTCTAGACTCTGCCAATAGCCATGATAATGTTGTTACAGATACTGTGACTTTGAGCATTTAATGAACCACCACAAACCCATCTAGACTCTGTCAATAGCCATGATAATGTTGTTACAGATACTGTGATTTTGAGCATTTAATGAGCCACTACAAACCCGTCTAGACTCTGTCAATAGCCATGATAATGGTGTTACAGATACTGTGACTTTGAGCATTTAATGAGCCACTACAAACCCGTCTAGATTCTGTCAATAGCCATGATAATGGTGTTACAGATACTGTGATTTTGAGCATTTAATGAGCCACTACAAACCCGTCTAGACTCTGTCAATAGCCATTATAATGGTGTTACAGATACTGTGAATTTGAGCATTTAATGAGTCACTACAAACCCGTCTAGACTCTGTCAATAGCCATGATAATGGTGTTACAGATACTGTGATTTTGAGCATTTAATGAGCCACTACAAACCCGTCTAGACTCTGTCAATAACCATGATAATGTTGTTACAGATACTGTGACTTTGAGCATTTAATGAGCCACTACAAACCCGTCTAGACTCTGTCAATAGCCATGATAATGGTGTTACAGATACAGTGACTTTGAGCATTTAATGAGCCACCACAAACCCGTCTAGACTCTGTCAATAGCCATGATAATTGTGTTACAGATACTGTGACTTTGAGCATTTAATGAGCCACTACAAACCCGTCCAGACTCTGTCAATAGCCATGATAATGTTGTTACAGATACTGTGACTTTGAGAATTTAATGAGTCACTACAAACCCGTCTAGACTCTGTCAATAGCCATGATAATGTTGTTACAGATACTGTGATTTTGAGCATTTAATGAGCCACTACAAACCCGTCTAGACTCTGTCAATAGCCATGATAAGGTTGTTACAGATACTGTGACTTTGAGCATTTAATGAGCCACTACAAACCCGTCTAGACTCTGTCAATAGCCATGATAATGGTGTTACAGATACTGTGACTTTGAGCATTTAATGAGCCACCACAAACCCGTCTATACTCTGTCAATAGCCATGATAATGGTGTTACAGATACTGTGACTGAGAGCATTTAATGAGCCACTACAAACCCGTCTAGACTCTGTCAATAGCCATGATAATGTTGATACAGATACTGTGACTTTGAGCATTTTATGAGCCACTACAAACCCGTCTACTGTCGGGGAAATAAGTATAGATACTCGAGTTTAGAGGTCAATAAAACCTTTACCCTTAGTCTTACATAAGAACAACCTACACCAAAATTTTCCTTGTTTTATTTGTCGTTTAACGATATAGAGTAAATATTTGCATTGTAGCTCGTTAAAATTTTATAGCAGATTGAACAAAAAAAGTACCGGTTTTTCTTACCAAGTTCACGGAGCGGTCACTTAGAAGGATCATTACGTTAAAAGTATTAATCGGATCGTAATGAAACTCTAATACGTCTTAAAGGAACTTATTGTTAATGCGTATATGAAGTTTTAATCTGATCGGACGTTTCTTTAAGTAGTTGTTGTGAATTTTGTAAAACATCTTTTTCTCGGGCCTGGGTGGTCATAGCAGTATGAAATATGGCTTGTTATGAGGCTCATAGCAATGCAAGGCTTAACGTAAAACTACATTTTATCTACTTTTGATAATTGCTTTTATATCGATTGATATTTAATCGGGTGGTTATGTGAGAAGATTGTATCGTAGCAAGCGACGGGAACGATGCGCTCGGTCGAGGAAACTCGTGCAACGTTGCCCAATACGCGCGCGTTCCAAGCCGTAAGGTCTGGGAATTTCTGTTGTTGTATTTGTGTTAGGCCGGTATTACACTGCTAAAGAAATGTGTCAAATAAATGTTATCAAATATTTTATAAAACTGAACTTTTATCAAAGTTATACAAAGCAATTATCACACCATTACACTACATCAAATATTTTATCATAATTCAGCAAAATGGAAGAAGGACAGTTCCGTGTTCACTTAACTATATTATGGTAGTTGAAATTCTGTGGTGGCAATACCGGTATATAAAAGAAACGGAAAGATAAAGTGAATGTCTATGGGTTAAGCCATGGGTCGCTCACGTGACAAGGAAGATATTTTTTTATACGAGTAAAATCTTGGTGAAGGAGCTGCAGTACGAGGACTTGAAAAATGACATTAATTAAAATAAATTAAAAACCATACGTGAAATTGACGAATTATAATACAAAAATTATTATATATATTCGCCTCCGTGGTGTAGTGGTCAGAGTGCTTAGCTGCCACCCAGGAGGTCCGTGGTTCGATTCCCGGCTCTGCCACGAAATTTCAAAATTGGTATGAGGATTGGAACGGGGTCAACTCAGCCTCGGGTGCTCCAAATGAGTAGAGGGGGGTTCGATTCCCACCTCAGCCATCCTTGAAGTGGTTTTCGTGGTTTCCCACTTCGTCTCCAGGCAAATGCCGGGATGATACCTAACGTAAGGCCACGGCCGCCTCATTCCCCCTTCCTTGCCTATCCCTCCCAATCTTCCCATCCCTCATAAGATCCCTGTTCGCTTTGCAGGTGAGGCAACCTGGGCGAAGTGCTGGTTACACACCCCAGTTGTATACCCGATCCCGAAGTTTCAAAATGGAGGCGGTAAATGTGGGATCCATCGCTTAGTCCGAGGGAATAGCCAACCCTGGAGGGTAATACGATTAAGAAAAAAAAATACACTATCACTCACGTCTATTTAACTTAACTATTTAATTCTTCTTTATATCCTGAAATATGCGTCCCTTATGTACAGCGCTAATAGCCTCTGCTAATTTTACCTACAAGTTAGAGAAACGTGTCTTATATTTCATTTTCGCAAGAAGTTAATTATTTCCCAACACCTTTTTTAATGAGGGCTTTGGACCTCCATTGGCAGGTTTAAAAATGGTGTGTCAGCTGAAAAGCTATTATTATAAGATTAATTGTTTGAAGTAATTTACACTTTGAGATTATAAGATTATAAAACTGCTCCCTTATTAACTGTCTGAAAAATCACTGCCCGATGAATCAGATGAACTGTCATTTAAGTTTATAACAAGAGGCTCAACAACGGGGACGTCTTCTGTTAGCCAATCCTTTTCCCAGTAATGTTTCTCTATTTTTTTGGTGTGTTCGATGCATTTTTTCCATAGCTCCGGTGTTACAGACCTCAAGACTTCTTTACAGAGATCTCGCATCACCTCCATTGATCTTCCTCTCTCCGCCTGGTTACTCATATTCACTTTAGCTATTTTATTTTTCACGTAGGACCAAACCAGCCCTATGGGGTTGAGCTCACAATGAGCAACTGGCAACCAGACGAGTTCGACGTCAGGACGAACATTCTTGATTATCTGTTCCAGCTTCATTTTAGGTGCCCAAGTGAGGTTTGGCGTGAACAATTAGCTCTGCTTTCGTCATACTTTCATACTTTTGGATTCTGGGAGGAAGAGGAATATCATTCATTGCAGCGGCACATCCCTTCACCGTGGCTATCGACCTTCCAATACACTTGGATACTATTTGCTAAACCCTCTTATCATTATTACTTTCTCTCTCGCATCTAAAAAAAACATATTGCACTTATAATCATGGCAAATTCTTCCTCCGTTAACTGCGGATTAGCTGGCATCTTGATCGATGTGCAAACAATAGATAATACAGACAGTGATAGTTGCTGCTTGTTGCTAATGACTCAACGAAGAACAGAGGTCAGAGTTTGGTGTGCGTAGGAACGAGCGCGCAGCAACTGGCAACATTGCCAGGCCGCTGCGGTACTATCGCTGCCCTCAATGGTCCGATTAAATATCAATCCATATAAAATCGATAATCACAAGTAGATAAAATGTAGTTTTATGTTAAGCCTTGCATTGCTATGAGCCTCATAACAAGCCATATTTCATACTGCTATGACCACCCAGGCCCGAGAAAAAGTTGTTTTACAAAATTCACAACAACTATTTTAAGAAACGTCACATCAGATTAAAACTTCATATACGCGTTAACAATAAGTTCCTTTAAGACGTATTAAAGTTTCGTTACGATCAGATCAATACTTTTAACGTAATG
Source organism: Meconema thalassinum (assembly GCA_946902985.2). NCBI lineage: Eukaryota > Metazoa > Arthropoda > Insecta > Orthoptera > Tettigoniidae > Meconema > Meconema thalassinum. The sequence continues at coordinate 15,610,668 of OX336389.2, read as the reverse complement.
ATCTTTCTAAGTGAGCGCTCCGTAAACTTGGTAAGAAAAACCGGTACTTTTTTTGTTCAATCTGCTGTAAAATTTTAACGAGATACAATGCAAATATTTACTCTATATCGTTAAACGACAAATAAAACAAGGAAAGTTTTGGTGTAGGTTGTTCTTATGTAAGACTAATGGTAAAGGTTTTATTGGCCTCTAAACTCGAGTATCTATACTTATTTCCCCGACAGTAGACTCTGTCAATAGCCATGATAAGGTTGTTACAGATACAGTGACTTTGAGCATTTAATGAGCCACTACAAACCCGTCTAGACTCTGTCAATAGCCATGATAATTGTGTTACAGATACTGTGACTTTGAGCATTTAATGAGCCACCACAAACCCGTCTAGACTCTGTCAATAGCCATGATAATGTTGTTACAGGTACTGTGACTTTGAGCATTTAATGGTCCACTACAAACCCGTCTAGACTCTGTCAATAGCCATGATAATGGTGTTACAGATACTGTGACTTTGAGCATTTAATGACCCACTAAAAACCCGTCTAGACTCTGTCAATAGCCATGATAATGGTGTTACAGATACTGTGACTTTGAGCATTTAATGAGCCACTACAAACCCGTCTAGACTCTGCCAATAGCCATGATAATGTTGTTACAGATACTGTGACTTTGAGCATTTAATGAGCCACCACAAACCCATCTAGACTCTGTCAATAGCCATGATAATGTTGTTACAGATACTGTGATTTTGAGCATTTAATGAGCCACTACAAACCCGTCTAGACTCTGTCAATAGCCATGATAATGGTGTTACAGATACTGTGACTTTGAGCATTTAATGAGCCACTACAAACCCGTCTAGACTCTGTCAATAGCCATGATAATGGTGTTACAGATACTGTGATTTTGAGCATTTAATGAGCCACTACAAATCCGTCTAGACTCTGTCAATAGCCATTATAATGGTGTTACAGATACTGTGAATTTGAGCATTTAATGAGTCACTACAAACCCGTCTAGACTCTGTCAATAGCCATGATAATGGTGTTACAGATACTGTGAATTTGAGCATTTAATGAGTCACTACAAACCCGTCTAGACTCTGTCAATAGCCATGATAATGGTGTTACAGATACTGTGATTTTGAGCATTTAATGAGCCACTACAAATCCGTCTAGACTCTGTCAATAGCCATTATAATGGTGTTACAGATACTGTGAATTTGAGCATTTAATGAGTCACTACAAACCCGTCTAGACTCTGTCAATAGCCATGATAATGGTGTTACAGATACTGTGATTTTGAGCATTTAATGAGTCACTACAAACCCGTCTAGACTCTGTCAATAGCCATGATAATGGTGTTAGAGATACTGTGACTTTGAGCATTTAATGAGCCACCACAAACCCGTCTAGACTCTGTCAATAGCCATGATAATGGTGTTACAGATACTGTGATTTTGAGCATTTAATGAGCCACTACAAACCCGTCTAGACTCTGTCAATAGCCATGATAATGTTGTTACAGATACTGTGACTTTGAGCATTTAATGAGCCACTACAAACCCGTCTAGACTCTGTCAATAGCCATGATAATGGTGTTACAGATACAGTGACTTTGAGCATTTAATGAGCCACCACAAACCCGTCTAGACTCTGTCAATAGCCATGATAATTGTGTTACAGATACTGTGACTTTGAGCATTTAATGAGCCACTACAAACCCGTCCAGACTCTGTCAATAGCCATGATAATGTTGTTACAGATACTGTGACTTTGAGAATTTAATGAGTCACTACAAACCCGTCTAGACTCTGTCAATAGCCATGATAATGTTGTTACAGATACTGTGATTTTGAGCATTTAATGAGCCACTACAAACCCGTCTAGACTCTGTCAATAGCCATGATATTGTTGTTACAGATACTGTGACTTTGAGCATTTAATGAGCCACTACAGACCCGTCTAGACTCTGTCAATAGCCATGATAATGGTGTTAAAGATACTGTGACTTTGAGCATTTAATGAGCCACTACAAACCCGTCTAGACTCTGGCAATAGCCATGATAATGTTGTTACAGATACTGTGACTTTGAGCATTTAATGAGCCACTACAAACCCGTCTAGACTCTGTCAATAGCCATGATAATGTTGTTACAGATACTGTGACTTTGAGCATTTAATGAGCCACTACAAACCCGTCTAGACTCTGTCAATAGCCATGATAATGGTGTTACAGATACAGTGACTTTGAGCATTTAATGAGGCACCACAAACCCGTCTAGACTCTGTCAATAGCCGTGATAATGTTGTTACAGATACAGTGACTTTGAGCATTTAATGAGCCACTACAAACCCGACTAGACTCTGTTAATAGCCATGATAAGGTTGTTACAGATACAGTGACTTTGAGCATTTAATGAGCCACTACAAACCCGTCTAGACTCTGTCAATAGCCATGATAATTGTGTTACAGATACTGTGACTTTGAGCATTTAATGAGCCACCACAAACCCGTCTAGGCTCTGTCAATATCCATGATAATGTTGTTACAGGTACTGTGACTTTGAGCATTTAATGGTCCACTACAAACCCGTCTAGACTCTGTCAATAGCCATGATAATGGTGTTACAGATACTGTGACTTTGAGCATTTAATGACCCACTACAAACCCGTCTAGACTCTGTCAATAGCCATGATAATGGTGTTACAGATACTGTGACTTTGAGCATTTAATGAGCCACTACAAACCCGTCTAGACTCTGCCAATAGCCATGATAATGTTGTTACAGATACTGTGACTTTGAGCATTTAATGAACCACCACAAACCCATCTAGACTCTGTCAATAGCCATGATAATGTTGTTACAGATACTGTGATTTTGAGCATTTAATGAGCCACTACAAACCCGTCTAGACTCTGTCAATAGCCATGATAATGGTGTTACAGATACTGTGACTTTGAGCATTTAATGAGCCACTACAAACCCGTCTAGACTCTGTCAATAGCCATGATAATGGTGTTACAGATACTGTGATTTTGAGCATTTAATGAGCCACTACAAACCCGTCTAGACTCTGTCAATAGCCATTATAATGGTGTTACAGATACTGTGAATTTGAGCATTTAATGAGTCACTACAAACCCGTCTAGACTCTGTCAATAGCCATGATAATGGTGTTACAGATACTGTGATTTTGAGCATTTAATGAGTCACTACAAACCCGTCTAGACTCTGTCAATAGCCATGATAATGGTGTTAGAGATACTGTGACTTTGAGCATTTAATGAGCCACCACAAACCCGTCTAGACTCTGTCAATAGCCATGATAATGGTGTTACAGATACTGTGATTTTGAGCATTTAATGAGCCACTACAAACCCGTCTAGACTCTGTCAATAACCATGATAATGTTGTTACAGATACTGTGACATTGAGCATTTAATGAGCCACTACAAACCCGTCTAGACTCTGTCAATAGCCATGATAATGGTGTTACAGATACAGTGACTTTGAGCATTTAATGAGCCACCACAAACCCGTCTAGACTCTGTCAATAGCCATGATAATTGTGTTACAGATACTGTGACTTTGAGCATTTAATGAGCCACTACAAACCCGTCCAGACTCTGTCAATAGCCATGATAATGTTGTTACAGATACTGTGACTTTGAGAATTTAATGAGTCACTACAAACCCGTCTAGACTCTGTCAATAGCCATGATAATGTTGTTACAGATACTGTGATTTTGAGCATTTAATGAGCCACTACAAACCCGTCTAGACTCTGTCAATAGCCATGATAAGGTTGTTACAGATACTGTGACTTTGAGCATTTAATGAGCCACTACAAACCCGTCTAGACTCTGTCAATAGCCATGATAATGGTGTTACAGATACTGTGACTTTGAGCATTTAATGAGCCACCACAAACCCGTCTATACTCTGTCAATAGCCATGATAATGGTGTTACAGATACTGTGACTGAGAGCATTTAATGAGCCACTACAAACCCGTCTAGACTCTGTCAATAGCCATGAAAATGTTGATACAGATACTGTGACTTTGAGCATTTTATGAGCCACTACAAACCCGTCTAGACTCTGTCAATAGCCATGATAAGGTTGTTACAGATACAGTGACTTTGAGCATTTAATGAGCCACTACAAACCCGTCTAGACTCTGTCAATAGCCATGATAATTGTGTTACAGATACTGTGACTTTGAGCATTTAATGAGCCACCACAAACCCGTCTAGACTCTGTCAATAGCCATGATAATGTTGTTACAGGTACTGTGACTTTGAGCATTTAATGGTCCACTACAAACCCGTCTAGACTCTGTCAATAGCCATGATAATGGTGTTACAGATACTGTGACTTAGAGCATTTAATGACCCACTAAAAACCCGTCTAGACTCTGTCAATAGCCATGATAATGGTGTTACAGATACTGTGACTTTGAGCATTTAATGAGCCACTACAAACCCGTCTAGACTCTGCCAATAGCCATGATAATGTTGTTACAGATACTGTGACTTTGAGCATTTAATGAGCCACCACAAACCCATCTAGACTCTGTCAATAGCCATGATAATGTTGTTACAGATACTGTGATTTTGAGCATTTAATGAGCCACTACAAACCCGTCTAGACTCTGTCAATAGCCATGATAATGGTGTTACAGATACTGTGACTTTGAGCATTTAATGAGCCACTACAAACCCGTCTAGACTCTGTCAATAGCCATGATAATGGTGTTACAGATACTGTGATTTTGAGCATTTAATGAGCCACTACAAATCCGTCTAGACTCTGTCAATAGCCATTATAATGGTGTTACAGATACTGTGAATTTGAGCATTTAATGAGTCACTACAAACCCGTCTAGACTCTGTCAATAGCCATGATAATGGTGTTACAGATACTGTGAATTTGAGCATTTAATGAGTCACTACAAACCCGTCTAGACTCTGTCAATAGCCATGATAATGGTGTTACAGATACTGTGATTTTGAGCATTTAATGAGCCACTACAAATCCGTCTAGACTCTGTCAATAGCCATTATAATGGTGTTACAGATACTGTGAATTTGAGCATTTAATGAGTCACTACAAACCCGTCTAGACTCTGTCAATAGCCATTATAATGGTGTTACAGATACTGTGAATTTGAGCATTTAATGAGTCACTACAAACCCGTCTAGACTCTGTCAATAGCCATGATAATGGTGTTACAGATACTGTGATTTTGAGCATTTAATGAGTCACTACAAACCCGTCTAGACTCTGTCAATAGCCATGATAATGGTGTTAGAGATACTGTGACTTTGAGCATTTAATGAGCCACCACAAACCCGTCTAGACTCTGTCAATAGCCATGATAATGGTGTTACAGATACTGTGATTTTGAGCATTTAATGAGCCACTACAAACCCGTCTAGACTCTGTCAATAGCCATGATAATGTTGTTACAGATACTGTGACTTTGAGCATTTAATGAGCCACTACAAACACGTCTAGACTCTGTCAATAGCCATGATAATGGTGTTACAGATACAGTGACTTTGAGCATTTAATGAGCCACCACAAACCCGTCTAGACTCTGTCAATAGCCATGATAATTGTGTTACAGATACTGTGACTTTGAGCATTTAATGAGCCACTACAAACCCGTCCAGACTCTGTCAATAGCCATGATAATGTTGTTACAGATACTGTGACTTTGAGAATTTAATGAGTCACTACAAACCCGTCTAGACTCTGTCAATAGCCATGATAATGTTGTTACAGATACTGTGATTTTGAGCATTTAATGAGCCACTACAAACCCATCTAGACTCTGTCAATAGCCATGATATTGTTGTTACAGATACTGTGACTTTGAGCATTTAATGAGCCACTACAGACCCGTCTAGACTCTGTCAATAGCCATGATAATGGTGTTAAAGATACTGTGACTTTGAGCATTTAATGAGCCACTACAAACCCGTCTAGACTCTGTCAATAGCCATGATAATGTTGTTACAGATACTGTGACTTTGAGCATTTAATGAGCCACTACAAACCCGTCTAGACTGTGTCAATAGCCATGATAATGGTGTTACAGATACTGTGACTTTGAGCATTTAATGAGCAACTACAAACCAGTCTAGACTCTGTCAATAGCCATGATAATGTTGTTACAGTTACTGTGACTTTGAGCATTTAATGAGCCACTACAAACCCGTCTAGACTCTGTCAATAGCCATGATAATGGTGTTACAGGTACAGTGAGTTTGAGCTTTTAATGAGCTACCACAAACCCGTCTAGACTCTGTCAATAGCCATGATAATGTTGCTACAGATACTGTGACTTTGAGCATTTAATGAGTCACTACAAACCCGTCTAGACTCTGTCAATAGCCATGATAATGTTGTTACAGATACTGTGATTTTGAGCATTTAATGAGCCACTACAAACCCGTCTAGACTCTGTCAATAGCCATGATAATGTTGTTACAGATACTGTGACTTTGAGCATTTAATGAGCCACTACAAACCCGTCTAGACTCTGTCAATAGCCATGATAATGGTGTTACAGATACTGTGACTTTGAGCATTTAATGAGCCACTACAAACCCGTCTAGGCTCTGTCAATAGCCATGATAATGTTGTTACAGATACTGTGAATTTGAGCATTTAATGAGCCACTACAAACCCGTCTAGACTCTGTCAATAGCCATGATAATGTTGTTACAGATACTGTGACTTTGAGCATTTAATGAGCCACTACAAACCCGCCTAGACTCTATCAATAGCCATGATAATGTTGTTACAGATGCTGTGACTTTGAGCATTTAATGAGCTACTACAAACCCGTCTAGACTCTGTCAATAGCCATGATAATGTTGTTACAGATACTGTGACTTTGAGCATTTAATGAGCCACTACAAACCCGCCTAGGCCCTTTCAATAGCCATTATAATGTTGCTACAGATACTGTGACTTTGAGCATTTAATGAGCCACTACAAACCCGTCTAGACTCTGTCAATAGCCATGATAATGTTGTTACACATACCGTGACTTTGAGCATTTAATGAGCCACCACAAACCCGTCTAGACTCTATCAATAGCCATGAAAATGGTGTTACAGATACTGTGATTTTGAGAATTTAATGAGCCACTACAAACCCGCCTAGACTCTGTCAATAGCCATGATAATGGTGTTACAGATACTGTGACTTTGAGCATTTAATGAGCCACTACAAACCCGTCTAGACTCTCTCAATAGCCATGATATTGTTGTTACAGATACTGTGACTTTGAGCATTTAATGAGCCACTACAAACACGTCTAGACTCTGTCAATAGCCATGATAATGTTGTTACAGATACAGTGACTTTGAGCATTTAATGAGCCACTACAAACCCGTCTAGACTCTGTCAATAGCCATGATAATGTTGTTACAGATACTGTGACTTTGAGCATTGTCTAGACTCTGTCAATAGCCATGATAATGTTGTTACAAATACTGTGACTTTGAGCATTTAATGAGCCACCACAAACCCGTCTAGACTCTGTCAATAGCCATGATAATGTTGTTACAGATACTGTGACTTTGAGCATTTAATGAGCCACTACAAACCCGTCTAGACTCTGTCAATAGCCATGATAAGGTTGTTACAGATACTGTGACTTTGAGCATTTAATGAGCCACTACAAACCCGTCTAGACTCTGTCAATAGCCATGATATTGGTGTTACAGATACTGTGACTTTGAGCATTTAATGAGCCACCACAAACCCGTCTATACTCTGTCAATAGCCATGATAATGGTGTTACAGATACTGTGACTGAGAGCATTTAATGAGCCACTACAAACCCGTCTAGACTCTGTCAATAGCCATGATAATGTTGATACAGATACTGTGACTTTGAGCATTTTATGAGCCACTACAAACCCGTCTAGACTCTGTCAATAGCCATGATAATGTTGTTACAGATACTGTGATTTTGAGTATTTAATGAGCCACTACAAACCCGTCTAGACTCTGTCAATAGCCATGATAATGGTGTTACAGATACTGTGACTTTGAGCATTTAATGAGCCACTACGAACCCGTCTAGACTCTGTCAATAGCCATGATAAGGTTGTTACAGGTACAGTGACTTTGAGCATTTAATGAGCCACTACAAACCCGTCTAGACTCTGTCAATAGCCATGATAATTTTGTTACAGATACTGTGACTTTGAGCATTTAATGAGCCACTACAAACCCGTCTAGACTCTGTCAATAGCCATGATAAGGTTGTTACAGATACAGTGACTTTGAGCATTTAATGAGCCACTACAAACCCGTCTAGACTAAGTCAATAGCCATGATAATGTTGTTACAGATACTGTGACTTTGAGCATTTAATGAGCCACTACAAACCCGTCTAGACTCTGTCAATAGCCATGATAATGGTGTTACAGATACTGTGACTTTGAGCATTTAATGAGCCACTACAAACCCTTCTAGACTCTGTCAATAGCCATGATAATGTTGTTACAGATACTGTGACTTTGAGCATTTAATGAGCCACTACAAACCCGTCTAGACTCTGTCAATAGCCATGATAAGGTTGTTACTGATACAGTGACTTTGAGCATTTAATGAGCCACTACAAACCCGTCTAGACTCTGTCAATAGCCATGATAATGTTGTTACAGATACTGTGACTTTGAGCATTTAATGAGCCACTACAAACCCGTCTAGACTCTGTCAATAGCCATGATAAGGTTGCTACAGATACTGTGACTTTGAGCATTTAATGAGCCACTACAAACCCGTCTAGACTAAGTCAATAGCCATGATAATGTTGTAAAAGATACTGTGACTTTGAGCATTTAATGAGTCACTAAAAACCCGTCTAGACTCTGTCAATTGCCATGATAATGTTGTTACAGATACTGTGACTTTGAGCATTTAATGAGCCACTACAAACCCGTCTAGACTAAGTCAATAGCCATGATAATGTTGTTACAGATACTGTGACTTTGAGCATTTAATGAGCCACTACAAACCCGTCTAGACTCTGTCAATAGCCATGATAATGTTGTTACAGATACTGTGACTTTGAGCATTTAATGAGCCACTACAAACCCGCCTAGACTCTGTCAATCGCCATGATAATGTTGTTACAGATACTGTGACTTTGAGCATTTAATGAGCCACTACAAACCCGTCTAGACTCTGTCAATAACCATGATAATGGTGTTACAGATACTGTGACTTTGAGCATTTAATGAGCCACTACAAACCCGTCTAGACTCTATCAATAGCCATGATAAAGTTGTTAGAGATACTGTGATCTGAGCATTTAATGAGCCACTACAAACCCGTCTAGACTCTGTCAATAGCCATGATAATGTTGTTACAGTTACTGTGACTTTGAGCATTTAATGACCCACTACAAACCCGTCTAGACTCTGTCAATAGCCATGATAATATTCTTACAGATACTGTGACTTTGAGCATTTAATGAGTCACAACAAACCCGTCTTGACTCTATCAATAGCCATGATAATGGTGTTACAGATACTGTGACTTTGAGCATTTAATGAGCCACTACAAACCCGTCCAGACTCTGTCAATAGCCATGATAATGGTGTTACAGATACTGTGACTTTGAGCATTTAATGAGCCACTACAAACCCGTCTAGACTCTGTCAATAGCCATGATAATGGTGTTACAGATACAGTGACTTTGAGCATTTAATGAGCCACCACAAACCCGTCTAGACTCTGTCTATAGCCATGATAATGGTGTTACAGATACTGTGACTTTGAGCATTTAATGAGCCACTACAAACCCGTCTAGACTCTGTCAATAGCCATGATAATGTTGTTACAGATACTGTGATTTTGAGCATTTAATGAGCCACTACAAACCCGTCTAGACTCTGTCAATGGCCATGATAATGTTGTTACAGATACTGTGACTTTGAGCATTTAATGAGCCACCACAAACCCGTCTAGACTCTGTCAATGGCCATGATAATGGTGTTACAGGTACAGTGACTTTGAGCATTTAATGAGCCACCACAAACCCGTCTAGACTCTGTCAATAGCCATGATAATGTTGTTATAGATACAGTGACTTTGAGCATTTAATGAGCCACCACACGCCTGTCTAGACTCTGTCGATAACCATGATAATGGTGTTACAGGTACAGTGACTTTGAGCATTTAATGAGCCACTACAAACCCGTCTAGACTCTGTCAATAGCCATGATAATGGTGTTACAGATACTGTGATTTTGAGCATTTAATGAGCCACCACAAACCCGTCTAGACTCTGTCAATAGCCATGATAATGTTGTTACAGGTACAGTGACTTTGAGCATTTAATGAGCCACCACACGCCTGTCTAGACTCTGTCAATAGCCATGATAATGGTGTTACAGATACAGTGATTTTGAGCATTTAATGAGCCACTACAAACCCGTCTAGACTCTGTCAATAGCCATGATAATGGTGTTACAGATACAGTGACTTTGAGCATTTAATGAGCCACCACAAACCCGCCTAGACTCTGTCAATAGCCATGATAATGTTGTTACAGATACTGTGACTTTGAGCATTTAATGAGCCACTACAAACCCGTCTAGACTCTGTCAATAGCCATGATAATGGTGTTACAGATACTGTGACTTCGAGCATTTAATGAGCCACCACAAACCCGCCTAGACTCTGTCAATAGCCATGATAATGTTGTTACAGATTCAGTGACTTTGAGCATTTAATGAGCCACCACAAACCCGTCTAGACTCTGTCAATAGCCATGATAATGTTGTTACAGATACTGTGACTTTGAGCATTTAATGAGCCACTACAAACCCGTCTAGACTCTGTCAATAGCCATGATAATGTTGTTACAGATACTGTGACTTGGAGCATCTAATGAGCCAATACAAACCCGTCTAGACTCTGTCTTTAGCCATGATAATATTGTTACAGATACTGTGACTTTGAGCATTTAATGAGCCACCACAAACCCGTCTAGACTCTGTCAATAGCCATGATAATGTTGTTACAGATACTGTGACTTTGAGCATTTAATGAGCCACTACAAACCCGTCTAGACTCTGTCATTAGCCATGATAATGTTGTTACAGATACTGTGACTTCGAGCATTTAATGAGCCAATACAAACCCGTCTAGACTCTGTCTTTAGCCATGATAATGTTGTTACAGATACTGTGACTTTGAGCATTTAATGAGCCACCACAATCCCGTCTAGACTCTGTCAATAGCCATGATAATGTTGTTACAGATACTGTGACTTTGAGCATTTAATGAGCCACCACAAACCCGTCTGGACTCTGTCAATTGCCATGATAATGTTGTTACAGATTCTGTGACTTTGAGCATTTAATGAGCCAATACAAACCCGTCTAGACTCTGTCTTTAGCCATGATAATGTTGTTACAGATACTGTGACTTTGAGCATTTAATGAGCCACCACAAACCCGTCTAGACTCTGTCAATAGCCATGATAACGTTGTTACAGATACTGTGACTTTGAGCATTTAATGAGACAATACAAACCCGTCTAGACTCTGTCAATAGCCATGATAATGTTGTTACAGATACTGTGACTTTGAGCATTTAATGAGCCACTACACCCCCGTCTAGACTCTATCAATAGCCATGATAATGTTGTTACAGATACTGTGACTTTGAGCATTTAATGAGCCAATACAAATCCGTCTAGACTCTGTCAATAGCCATGATAATGTAGTAGTGGTTTTTGGAGAGTTCTGTGACCACCTCCACCTCACCCACACAAGATGGCGGCGGACCGATATATCTCGAACGCATGGTCGGATTTTGACAAATGAGGTGTCGTTGAACTCGGGCTGACACCCCCTTTCCATTGAACAACATATTTCCTCCCCCAAAATAAAACCTACCCCTACTAGGGGGTGAAATGTTTTTTAAAATCTCGCTCTCCAAGTGCGACAAATGAGAGTTTGAATGTTAATATGAAATTAAACGTTTTTTTACACCAGAGAAATTTGTACGGTGGAAAGCCAATATGAATTAACATGCTTATTTTTTGTTTTTACTCATGCCCACTCGTAGTTTTTGTAAGAGGGCGGGCTTTTTAAAGATGGCGGCTCTAGTGTAACCTAACCTAACCCAACCCATGAGGGGTGATCAAAAAGTATTCCAAGCAGCGCTTGTCGATAGGCAAACCAATAATCAAAGAGGACATGTCAAGCCTTGAGGTGAGAGCCCCTGTCATTGTTGATTTGTCCTTTTGGACTGGTCCCTGTGGACGGGTCCCTGTTGACGGGTCAATATTGACGGGTCTCTATGGACGAGTCCTTTTGACGGTCCCCTGTTGACGGGTCATTGTTGACGGGTCATTGTTGACGGGTCATTTTTGACGCGTCCCTATGGACGAGTCCTTTTGACGGGTCCCTGTTGACGGGTCATTGTTGACGGGTCATTGTTGACGAGTCATTGTTGACGGGTTATTTTTGACGGGTCCCTATGGACGAGTCCTTTTTGACGGGTCCCTGTTGACAGGTCATTGTTGACGGGTCCTTGTTGACGGGTCCTTGTTGACAAGTCCCTGTTGATGGGTTCCTGTTGACAGGTCCTTTTTGACAAAACCCTTTAGACCGGTCCCTTTGGACTGGTCTCTAAGGACTGGCCCATGGTCCCTAATGCTATGATGAAATTAAACGTTGTTCCACATGAAACGCATTTGAAGAGCCGATTGCTACTATGATTTAACATGTTTGTTTTTTGTTTTTACGCATGCGCACTAGGTTTTTTTGTAAGCGGGCGGACTTTTTGAATAATGATTTATAGATGAGTTATTTTTTAAAAAATTACCAAAAGATCCAAAACTAATAGGTCATTAGCTTTTTAATATCTCATGAACCAATAAGGCTAGGGACTTGTATGAGAGGTCGTTGGACTTGAGGTGACATTCTGTTTTTGAATGTATTATTTATTTTTGTCAAAAGGGCCTAACTGCACTTTTGTTAATATCTCGCTAACTAATAATCAGAGAGGGTCAAGTGAGGTGTCACGGGACTCAGGATGGTTAACCCTTTTCCATGACCAACGAATTTACCTGAAAGATCTAAAACAGAAAGGTCATTGACCTATGATTTTATAAACTAATAATCGAATATCAACATGCGAGATGTCATAGGACTTAGAATGGTCAACCCTTTCCCATGGCCAATGAATTTACCCAAAATACCCAATACATCAAGGTCATTGACTTGAGATTTTTTAAACTAATATTCGGATACGAACATGTGAGATGTTTAACATGCGTGATGAAACATAGCTAGGTAGAGAAGGAATTAGTGTAGGCTACATGTATGGTGACTGACAAGTCTTTTACCATTGAAACTTGTTTTCAGATAAAACTGCAGTATAGAGAGAGAGTATAGGTTGCAGGTATGGGTTAATAAATAACAAACGGTGTACACAAACTCTGATTTATCGATTCAAGATTTAAGAGTAGACTATCTTTAATTGATAGGTTAATGCGGATAGCTAAAAACACAAAAATGCTCAGTGGTTACCGGGACAAGATGGTCGCTACGCACAACAAGCTTTAAATACTTGAGGCTAATAATCTAAACACACACACTCGCTCGTTCTAAACAAAACTGTGTTGCTGTCAGTGCTCAGACAGTAGGCTGATGACAAAATGCATTGCTAACAGATATATAATCATTTCCGGTTGTCTAATGTTACCAGCTATCCATTTTTGTGTTGCAGTGGTAAGCACTTTTAGCTCTTGTACTGGTGGTCTTAACTCGATTTCCAGGTCTGAGGCCTAGAACAAGTCAAACTAAGAAACAAGGGCATGGTGGTGCAGTGGTTAAGCTGTTAGCCTTTTCACCAGGGTTCGATTTCAGGTTAATATGCATGCCATAAACATATTAAACAAAACAAAACAGAGATAACGTTTAAAACTGATTACATTTGTGTCTTTTCAAATTAGTACTTGGATTACAAATACAAAGGTGAACTGGGTTTGATACACAGTTAATGCTGTCTATCACACACTAGACTGTAAGAAAGCCAAAAGAGCAAAAGTCGTAGGTAGAGCAGTGGTAAAATTGCTATATGTAGAGAACTACCTAGCGGTTTTATGAACTGGCAAAGCTATATCGCATAAACTGTGCAGTATACAATCCAGCAATCAAATTTGTATCTTGTGGAACAGAGAAAATGCACTTATACCTTGATGGATAGCAAATGAGTGCAGATGAATGACCTTTGCACCATAGGGTTATAACCACGAGGTGGTGGTGTGATTTCTATATTTTATTGTTTAGAGACAGGGCTTTTTTGTAACCAGTAGATTCACTAGATTTAGTATTTTGTAAATATTCATTTTTGTAATTGTAAATAGTGGAAACATTTTTTTTTGTAATAGTAAATGTTAAATGTATAACTAAAAGTTCTTTGGGATAAGTGTGCATGTCAAGGATAAATAGCGTGGTTGTATTTGTTTTTCAACGACAGGTATGGTTGTGTGAATGTATGACTATAGACAGAATGATAGAGAGAGAGAGAGCTTGTGTGTGTGTGTGTGTGTGTATGGGTGGGTAGCATTGATTGTTCAACCAAAGCAAACACGGCAAGGTAGGATGGTGGGGTAATTAATTTATATAGCAAATGGTAAATAGTATACTGTAGTATTTTTAACACTTGTGTTTTTTTCAATGCAGCGGTAGATAGGTGTTATTTTGTAAAACAGTCTTACCTACAGTAGTAGTAGTAGTAGTAGTAGGCCTATACGTTTTTGGAAACAAACAGAAAGAGAATTCACTACTGCCATGGCCAAGCACTTCCATTAAGACGATTTCACAAAAATTTAAATCAGCAAATGTGTGTTTTACAAAACTAAACTTTCAACATGGACTAAACCATAAGCGTGTCGTCTGTGATATGGAAAAAATAGGAAATCCATGTTTCCATATCAACACAATTTAAAAACTTAAAAACTGACATTTAAAAAAAACTGGGAATTTGACAAATGTGTAAACCACAAAATGGAAAATTCTTGTTTCCATATCATGAAATCCAAAATCTTTAAACTGACATTTTCAAATCGTGTACATGGAAAATGGACAAATGGCAATGTGTGAAATGTGAAAATGAAAAAAATGAACAAATGGCTATCATTATTTAAAAAAATTAAAAACCGTCGTTTTCTATCGTTAAAGTGTGAATCAAACCACATCTACTTATTTGGATCACCCGAGACTGAGTAGACCTGTTTTAGTCCTAATATACTTTTAAAATTTTATGTTAAAGCTCGAATTGAACTCAAGAGCTTTAGCTATCCGTTACGTCACAAAGACAACTTTACACTACTCTTAATGAACAATAATAAGAAAAAGAATAATAAATGTATTTTTTTTAGGATGAACATGGTGACACGGTTTCTCTTGCACAGTCTGCTAGCCACTAGCCAGCAGCTGAGGTCTTAGAAAACGATACAGTTGACATTATGTAATGAGATGTGACATGTTTCCAAGTACAGTATTATGGGTTGCTGTTGAGTAAAAACTAATCCTGTACAAGGAAGCAAGGGTTTGAACCCCTTACCTAACATTACTATTGCCTGAACATGGCTTGACGACACTGTATTATTATGATACTCGGTACACAAACCATAGATAGAGTGTATTGTTTAAGATCACTTTCTTTCCGAACATAGGTGGAGACTGTTGATGGTTAACAATGGCATTAATATAGTAGGACGTGGATATAGCAATTAAGAAAAAACAGACAATACCCATACAAGATTTGTATTTATTTAATATAAGTACTTGTACAATAGTTACATTCAAAATACATTTCTTTTTTCTCTATTACTATTTAGTCCTTTTTGATTCTCTTGCATATGAAGGGTAGATAACCTTGTAGTTCAGCCCCTTAAAACAACAACAACAACACAACCTTTTGCATAGTCTGTGATGTTGATGACTCTTGAGATGTGTAAGATGGATTAAACATAACTTTTACAGCAGGGGTTAAATGTAGCTCAATAAACACTGCACTATTTTGAGTAGCAACATTTTTTTCTCGTACTAGCTTTTTAGCATTGTCATGATTATTTGTTGACACCAACTGTGTTTCATCTGGTACACCACATTGATGATCACTCACACTTAAAACCTTACCATAACTACTTTTTAGATTGCCTCGACATCTTTTTGACCTCTCTTTTGAGCATCGCCAAAATATTATTCCTTTTACATTTTGATGATTATAGTTATAAGAGTAGCCTTTATAGAGTACACGTTGTTTACCTTTGTTAGTTGTAGTAAGTTCCATAGTAGCAACTAACCTGTTAGTATCATTTGCTCACTACAAAGGTTATAACTGTTCTGATAATAAAGTCATTTAGCGTTGGCTTTTATATTCAATATGTACAGTTTGAAGTGATAGCAAAAGTGAGAGCAAAATGGTAGCAGAGTGGTAGAAAATATTACATGTATTGTTAATAAATAGTTTAAGCGGTTATGTGGATCCATTACATAATAATTTTGGCTCGACGAAGCTCATTTTCTATATCCAATAGTTCTTCCTCATATTCAGTATAACCAGCCTGTTTATAGACATGCAGTTGCTGAAGCCGCCGGATTAGCTTACTTGGATTGTTCCAGTAGACAAATTCAACAAATGATTTTTTTGGTGTAAACAAAGCATTACCATTATCATCATCATCATCATCATCATAACCATTATCATTATCATCATCATCATCATAATTATAATCCTCATCACTATTACTATATAGTCCTTTTTGATCCTTTTGCAATACCACATTTTGCACAGTCTGTGTTGCCTTTGATAATGTTGGGAGTTTTTCAGACATTGACAACTGTCCTAACACGACTTTCTGAGGAGATGGTACATGCTTTTTAACAAACAATGCACTGTCTTGAGCTGCAATATCTTTTTCTGGGACTAGTGTTTTAGCATTTTGAAGAGTTTTTTTAAACAGCAACGATGTTTTATCTGGTACACTACATTGATGATCACTCACACTTAAGACATAACTATTTTTACTTTTCAGCTCACCTCGACACTGTTTTGAACGATGTTTTGAACAACGCCAAATAACAGTTCCATTTTTATTGGTTCGTTTTACAATATATGTATATCCTTTATAGAATGCATATGGCATACCATAGCTATTTGTTGATGTCAATTGTCAAGCATGAACTAATCTCTAGCAAAGTTCACTCGATAATATAAATAATAGTTTAAAGTGAGAGGAAAAGTGGGTGCAAGAGTGGGTGCAAGAGTGGGTGCAAAAGTGGGTGCAAAAGTGGGTGCAAAGTGGGTGCAAAAGTGAGTGCAAATAAAAGGGTGCAAAAGTGATGAAAAAGTGGGTGCAAAAGTGGGTGCAAAAAGTGGATGCAAAAGTGAGTGCAAAAGTGAGTGGAAAGGTGGGTGCAAAAGCGGGTGCAAAAGTCAGTGTAAAAGGGAGTGCAAAAGAGGGTGTAAAAGTGAGTGCAAAAGTGGGTGCAAAAGTGTATGTAAATGTGGGTGAAAAAGTGGGTGCTGTTTATAGTAGGCATGAATTTTACTAGAATGTGATTTGAGTAAATGTAATTTCTAAACCCAAGTAGTGAATAGTCAGTTGGTTTTGATCTATGCATGCGTAAACATGTCACATACACCGGTGATGGATACTCAAGGCTTTAAGGTCAAGGAAAACAAGTACAGTATATATTTAAAGAGGTGGCTCTTATTGATTGCACAACACGCGGTTACCATATCTTTTTTTCGGACTAGTGTTTTAACATTTGAAGAGCTTTTTTAAACAGCAACGATGTTTTATCTGTCACACTACATTGATGATCACTCACACTTAAGACCTCTCTATTTTTACTTTTTAGCTCACTTTGACACTGTTTTGAACGATGTTGTGAACAACGTCAAATAACAGTTCCATTTTTATTGGTTCGTTTTACAATATACGTATAACCTGTATAGTATGCATATGGTTGACCATAACTATTCGTTGATATTTCCATATCAATTGTCAAGCATGAAATAATCTCCTATAAATTTCGCTCGATAATAGAAATAATAGTTTAAAGTGGGTGCAAAAGTGGGTGTAAAAGTGGGTCAAAAGTGGGTGCAAAAGGGAGTGCAAAAGTGGGTGCAAAAGTGAGTGCAAAAGTGAATGTAAAAGTGGGTGCAAAAGTGGGTGCAGTTTATAGTAGGCACGATTTTTACTAGAATGTGATTTGAGTAAATGTAATTTCTAAACCCAAGTAGTGAGTAGTCAGTTGGTTTTGATCTATGCAAGCGTAAACATGTATCATACACTGATGATGGATACTCAAGGCTTTATGGTCAACAAAATTAAGTATATAGTTAAAGAGGTGGCTATTATTGATTGCACAACACTGAATCTATTTTTGAAATTTTGACAAAGGGCCTAAGTGCACTTTTGTTAATATCTTGCGAACCAATAAGACTATGGCGTTGTATGAGGTATTGTTGGACTTTTTGCCGAAGACTGCTGGTAAACACCTATGTTCCCACGACCTTTTTAAAGACGGCGGCTGACCCACGAGGGGTGATTAAAAAGTATTCCAAGCGGCGCTTGTCGATAGGCAAACCAATAATCAAAGAGGGGTATGACAGACCTTGAGGCGATAAGCCCTTTTGATTGACCCCTGTTGATTTGCCCCTTTGGACTGGTCCCTGTTGACTAGCCCCTTTGGACGGGTCCTTTTTGAAGGGAGTCATTTTTGACGGGCCCCTGCTAACGGGTCACTGTGGACGGATCCCTGTGGACGGGTCCCTTTTGACAGGTCCTTTTGACTAATCCCTTTGGACCCGTCCCTTTGACATAATTTGGATAAATGCATGGGCCAACCCATAGGGATCAGTTCAAATCGTCTTAATGGAAGTGCTTGGCCATGGCAATAGTGCATTCTCTTTCTGTTTGTTTCCAAAAACGTATAGGCCTACTACTACTACCACTACTGTAGGTAAGACTGTTCTAAAAAATAACACCTATCTACCGCTGCATAAAAAAAACACAAGTGTTAAAAAAAACTACAGTATACTATTTACCATTTGCTATATACATTAATTACCCCATCATCCTACCTTTCCGTGTTTGCTTTGGTTGAACAATCAATGCTACCCACACACACACACACACACACACACACACAAGCTCTCTCTCTCTCTATCATTCTATCTAGAATCATGCATTCACACAACCATACCTGACGTTGAAAAACAAATACAACCACGCTATTTATTCTTGACATGCACACTTATCCCAAAGAACTTTTAGTTACACATTTAACATTTACTATTACAAAAAAAAAGTTTCCACTATTTACAATTACAAAAATGAATATTTACAAAATACTAAATCTAGTGAATCTACTGGTTACAAAAAAGCCCTGTCTCTAAACAATAAAATATAGAAATCACACCTCCACCTCGTGGTTATAACCCTATGGTGCAAAGGTCATTCATCTGCACTCATTTGCTATCCATCAAGGTATAAGTGCATTTTCTCTGTGCCACAAGATACAAATTTGATTGCTGGATTGTACACTGCACAGTTTATGCGATATAGCTTTGCCAGTTCATAAAACCGCTAGGTAGTTCTCTCCATATAGCTATTTTAGCACTGCTCTACCTACGCCTTTTGCTCTTTTGGCTTTCTTACAGTCTAGTGTGTGATAGAGAGCATTAACTGTGTATCAAACCCAGTTCACCTTTGTATTTGTAATCCAAGTAATAATTTGAAAAGACACAAATGTAATCAGTTTTAAACGTTATCTCTGTTTTGTTTTGTTTAATATGTTTATGACATGCATATTAACCTGAAATAGAACCCTGGTGAAAAGGCTAACAGCTTAACCACTCCACCACCATGCCCTTGTTTCTTAGTTTGACTTGTTCTAGGCCTCAGACCTGGAAATCAAGTTAAGACCACCAGTACAAGAGCTAAAAGTGCTTACCACTGCAACACAAAAATGGATAGCTGGTAACATTAGACAACCGGAAATGATTATATTTCTGTTAGCAATGCATTTTGTCATCAGCCTACTGTCTGAGCACTGACAGCAACACGGTTTAGTTTAGAACGAGCGAGTGTGTGTGTATAGATTATTAGCCTCAAGTATTTAAAGCTTGTTGTGTGTAGCGACCATCTTGTCCCGGTAACCACTGAGCATTTTTGTGTTTTTAGCTATCCGCTTTAACCAATCAATTAAAGATAGTCTACTCTTAATTCTTGAATCGATAAATCAGAGTTAGTGTACACCGTTTGTTATTTATTAACCCATACCTGCAACCTATACTCTCTCTATACTGCAGTTTGATCTGAAAACAAGTTTCAATGGTAAAAGACTTGTCAGTCACCATACATGTAGCCTACACTAATTCTTTCTCTACCTAGCTATGTTTCATCACGCATGGTAAACATCTCACATGTTCGTATCCGATTATTAGTTTATAAAACCTCAAGTCAATGACCTTGATGTATTGGGTATTTTGGGTAAATTCATTGGCCATGGGAAAGGGTTGACCATTCTAAGTCCTATGTTCTCGCATGTTGATATTCGATTATTAGTTCATAAAATCATAGGTGTATGACCTTGCTGTTTTAGATCATTCAGGTAAATTCATTGGCCATGGGAAAGGGTTGACCATTCTAAGTCCTATGACATCTCGCATGTTGATATTCGATTATTAGTTTATAAAATCATAGGTCAATGACCTTGCTGTTTTAGATCTTTCAGGTAAATTCGTTGGTCATGGAAAAGGGTTAACCATCCTGAGTCCAATGACACCTCACTTGACCCTCTCTGATTATTAGTTAGCAAGATATTAACAAAAGTGCAGTTAGGCCCTTTTGACAAAAATAAATAATACATTCTAAAACAGAATGTCACCTCAAGTCCAACGACCTCGCATACAAGTCCCTAGCCTTATTGGTTCATGAGATATTAAAAAGCTAATGACCTATTAGTTTTGGATCCTTTGGTAATTTTTTTAAAAAATAACTCATCTACAAATCATTATTCAAAAAGTCCGTCCGCTTACAAAAAAAAACACGTGCGCATGCGTAAAAACAAAAAACAAACATGTTAATTCATAGTAGCAATCGGCTCTTCAAATACGTTTCATGTGGAACAACGTTTAATTTCATCATAGCATTAGGGACCATGGGCCAGTCCTTAGGGACCAGTCCAATGGGACCGGTCTAAAGGGTATAGTCAGAAAGGACCTGTCAACAGGAACCCATCAACAGGGACTTGTCAACAAGGACCCGTCAACAAGGACCTGTCAACAATGACCTGTCAACAGGGACCCGTCAAAAACGACTCGTCCGTAGGGACCCGTCAAAAATAACCCGTCAACAATGACTCGACAACAATGACCCATCAACAATGACCCGTCAACTGGGACCCGTCAAAAGGACTCGTCCATAGGGACGCGTCAACAATGACCCGTCAACAGGGGCCCGTCGAAAGGACTCGTCCATAGGGACCCGTCAACAATGACCCGTCAACAGGGACCCGTCCGCAGGGACCAGTCCAAACGGAAAAATCAACAATGACAGGGGCTCTCACCTCAAGGCTTGACATGTCCTCTTTGATTATTGGTTTGCCTATCGACAAGCGCTGCTTGGAATACTTTTTGATCACCCCTCGTGGGTTGGGTTAGGTTAGGTTACACTAGAGCCGCCATCTTTAAAATGCCCGCCCTCTTACAAAAACTATGAGTGGGCATGAGTAAAAACAAAAAATAAGCATGTTAATTCACATTGGCTTTCCGCCGTGCAAATGTATCTTGTGTAAAACAACGTGTAATTTCATATTAACATTCAAACTCTCACTTGTCGCACTTGGAAAGCGAGATTTTCAAAAAAAATACCATTTCACCCCCTAGTAGGGGTACGTTTTATATTGGGGGTGGAAATATATTGTTCAATAGAAAGGGGGTGCCAGCCCGAGTTCAACGACACCTCATTTGTCAAAATCCGACCATGCGTTCGAGAGATATCGGGCCGTCGCCATCTTGTGAGGAGGGTGAGGTGGAGGTGGTCACAGAACTCTCCAAAATCCACTACTTAATGTTGTTACAGATACTGTGACTTTGGGCATTTAATGAGCCACCACAAATCCGTCTAGACTCTGTCAATAGCCATGATAATGTTGTTACAGATACTGTGACTTTGAGCATTTAATGAGCCACTACAAACCCGTCTAGACTCTGTCAATAGCCATGATAATGGTGTTACAGATACTGTGACTTTGAGCATTTAATGAGCCACTACAAACCCGTCTAGACTCTGTCAATAGCCATGATAATGTTGTTAAAGATACTGTGAATTTGAGCATTTAATGAACCACCACAAACCCGTCTAGACTCTGTCAATAGCCATGATAATGGTGTTACAGATACTGTGACTATGAGCATTTAATGAACCACCACAAACCCGTCTAGACTCTGTCAATAGCCATGATAATGTTGTTAAAGATACTGTGACTTTGAGCATTTAATGAGCCACTACAAACCCGTCTAGACTCTGTCAATAGCCATGATAATGGTGTTATAGATACTGTGACTTTGAGCATTTAATGAGCCACTACAAACTCGTCTAGACTCTGTCAATAGCCATGATAATGTTGTTACAGATACTGTGACTTTGAGCATTTAATGAGCCACTACAAACCCGTCTAGACTCTGTCAATAGCCATGATAATGGTGTTACAGATACTGTGACTTTGAGCATTTAATGAGCCACTACAAACCCGTCTAGACTCTGTCAATAGCCATGATAATGTTATTACAGATACTGTGACTTTGAGCATTTAATGAGCCACTACAAACCCGTCTAGACTCTGTCAATAGCCATGATAAGGTTGTTACAGATACTGTGACTTTGAGCATTTAATGAGCCACTACAAACCTGTCTAGACTCTGTCAATAGCCATGATAATGTTGTTACAGATACTGTGACTTTGAGCATTTAATGAGCCACCACAAACCCGTCTAGACTCTGTCAATAGCCATGATAAGGTTGTTACAGATACTGTGACTTTGAGCATTTAATGAGCCACTACAAACCCGTCTAGACTCTGTCAATAGCCATGATAATGTTGTTACAGATACTGTGACTTTCAGCATTTAATGAGCCACTACAAACTCGTCTAGACTCTGTCAATAGCCATGATAATGTTGTTACAGATACTGTGACTTTGAGCATTTAATGAGCCACTACAAACCCGTCTAGACTAAGTCAATAGCCATGATAATGTTGTTACAGATACTGTGGCTTTGAGCATTTAATGAGCCACTACAAACCCGTCTAGACTCTGTCAATAGTCATGATAAGGTTGTTACAGATACTGTGACTTTGAGCATTTAATGAGCCACTACAAACCCGTCTAGACTCTGTCAATAGCCATGATAATGGTGTTACAGATACTGTAACTTTGAGCATTTAATGAGCCACTACAAACCCGTCTAGACTCTGTCAATAGCCATGATAATGTTGTTACAGATACTGTGACTTTGAGCATTTAATGAACCACTACAAACCCGTCTAGACTCTGTCAATAGCCATGATAATGGTGTTACAGATTCTGTGAGTTTGAGCATTTAATGAGCCACTACAAACCCGTCTAGACTCTGTCAATAGCCATGATAATGTTGTTACAGATACTGCGACTTTGAGCATTTAATGAGCCACTACAAACCCGTCTAGACTCTGTCAATAGCCATGATAGGGTTGTTACAGATACTGTGACTTTGAGCATTTAATGAGCCACTACAAACCCGTCTAGACTCTGTCAATAGCCATGATAATGGTGTTACAGATACTGTGACTTTGAGCATTTAATGAGCCACTACAAACCCGTCTAGACTCTGTCAATAGCCATGATAATGTTGTTGCAGATACTGTGACTTTGAGCATTTAATGAGCCACTACAAACCCGTCTAGACTCTGTCAATAGCCATGATAATGTTGTTACAGATACTGTGACTTTGAGCATTTAATGAGCCCCTACAAACCCATCTAGACTCTGTCAATAGCCATGATAATGGTGTTACAGATACTGTGATTTTGAGCATTTAATGAGCCACTACAAACCCGTCTAGACTCTATCAATAGCCATGATAATGTTGTTAAAGATACTGTGACTTTGAGCATTTAATGAGCCACTACAAACCCGTCTAGACTCTGTCAATAGCCATGATAATGTTGTTACAGATACTGTGACTTTGAGCATTTAATGAGCCACCACAAACCCGTCTGGATTCTATCAATAGCCATGATAATGGTGTTACAGATACTGTGACTTTGCGCATTTAATGAGCCACTACAAACCCGTCTAGACTCTGTCAATAGCCATGATAATGTTGTTACAGATACTGTGACTTTGAGCATTTAATGAGCAACTACAAACCCGTCTAGGCTCTGTCAATAGCCATGATAATGTTGTTACAGATACTGTGACTTTGAGCATTTAATGAGCCACCACAAACCCGTCTAGACTCTGTCAATAGCCATGATAAGGTTGTTACAGATACTGTGACTTTGAGCACTTAATGAGCCTCTACAAACCCGTCTAGACTCTGTCAATAGCCATGATAAGGTTGTTACAGATACTGTGACTTTGAGCATTTAATGACCCACTACAAACCCGTCTAGACTCTGTCAATAGCCATGATAATGTTGTTACAGATACTGTGACTTTGAGCATTTAATGAGCCACTACAAACTCGTCTAGACTCTGTCAATAGCCATGATAATGTTGTTACAGATACTGTGACTTTGAGCATTTAATGAGCCACCACAAACCCGTCTAGACTATGTCAATAGCCATGATAAGGTTGTTACAGATACTGTGCCTTTGAGCATTTATTGAGCCACTACAAACCCGCTAGACTCTGCCAATAGCCATGATAATGTTGTTACATATACTGTGACTTTGAGCATTTAATGAGCCACTACAAACCCGTCTAGACTCTGTCAATAGCCATGATAATGTTGTTACAGATACTGTGACTTTGAGCATTTAATGAGCCACTACAAACTCGTCTAGACTCTGTCAATAGCCATGATAATGTTGTTACAGATACTGTGACTTTGAGCATTTAATGAGCCACTACAAACCCGTCTAGACTATGTCAATAGCCATGATAATGTTGTTACAGATACTGTGGCTTTGAGCATTTAATGAGCCACTACAAACCCGTCTAGACTCTGTCAATAGCCATGATAAGGTTGTTAGATACTGTGAATTTGAGCATTTAATAAGCCACTACAAACCCGTCTAGACTCTGTCAATAGCCATGATAATGTTGTTACTGATACTGTGACTTTGAGCATTTAATGAGCCACTACAAACCCGTCTAGACTCTGTCAATAGCCATGATAATGGTGTTACAGATACTGTGACTTTGAGCATTAAGGAGCCACTACAAACCCGTCTAGACTCTGTCAATAGCCATGATAATGGTGTTACAGATATTGTGACTTTGAGCATTTAATGAGCCACTACAAACCCGTCTAGACTCTGTCAATAGCCATGATAATGCTGTTACAGATACTGTGACTTTGAGCATTTAATGAGCCACTACAAGGCCGTCTAGACTCTGTCAATAGCCATGATAATGGTGTTACAGATACAGTGACTTTGAGCATTTAATGAGCCACCACAAACCCGTCTAGACTCTGTCAATAGCCTTGAAAATGTTGTTACAGATACTGTGACTTTGAGCATTTAATGAGCCACTACAAACCCGTCTAGACTCTGTCAATAGCCATGATAATGGTGTTACAGATACTGTGACTTTGAGCATTTAATGAGCCACCGCAAACCCGCCTAGACTCTGTCAATAGCCATGATAATGTTGTTACATATTCAGTGACTTTGAGCATTTAATGAGCCACCACAAACCCGTCTAGACTCTGTCAATAGCCATGATAATGTTGTTACAGATACTGTGACTTTGAGCATTTAATGAGCCACTACAAACCCGTCTAGACTCTGTCAATAGCCATGATAATGTTGTTACAGATACTGTGACTTTGAGCATTTAATGAGCCACTACAAACCCGTCTAGACTCTGTCAATAGCCATGATAATGGTGTTACAGATACTGTGACTTTGAGCATTTAATGAGCCACTACAAACCCGTCTAGACTCTGTCAATAGCCATGATAATGGTGTTACAGATACTGTGACTTTGAGCATTTAATGAGCCACCACAAACCCGTCTAGACTCTGTCAATAGCCATGATAATGTTGTTACAGATACTGTGACTTTGAGCATTTAATGAGCCACTACAAACCCGTCTAGACTCTGTCAATAGCCATGATAATGTTGTTACAGATACTGTCTCTTTGAGCATTTAATGAGCCACTACAAACCCGTCTAGACTCTGTCAATAGCCATGATAATGGTGTTACAGATACTGTGACTTTGAGCATTTAATGAGCCACTACAAACCCGTCTAGACTCTGTCTATAGCCATGATAATGTTGTTACAGATACTGTGACTTTGAGCATTTAATGAGCCACTACAAACCCGTCTAGACTCTGTCAATAGCCATGATAATGGTGTTACAGATACTGTGACTTTGAGCATTTAATGAGCCACTACAAACCCGTCTAGACTCTGTCAATAGCCATGATAATGGTGTTACAGATACTGTGACTTTGAGCATTTAATGAGCCACTACAAACCCGTCTAGACTCTGTCAATAGCCATGATATTGTTGTTACAGATACTGTGAATTTGAGCATTTAATGAGCCACTACAAACCCGTCTAGACTCTGTCAATAGCCAAGATAATGTTGTTACAGATACTGTGACTTTGAGCATTTAATGAGCCACCACAAACCCGTCTGAACTCTGTCTTTAGCCCTGATAATGGTGTTACAGATACTGTGACTTTGCGCATTTAATGAGCCACTACAATCCCGTCTAGACTCTGTCAATAGCCATGATAATGTTGTTACAGATACTGTGACTTTGAGCATTTAATGACCCACTACAAACCCGTCTAGGCTCTGTCAATAGCCATGGTAATGTTGTTACAGATACTGTAACTTTGAGTATTTAATGAGCCACCACAAACCCGTCTAGACTCTGTCAATAGCCATGATAATGGTGTTACAGATACTGTGACTTTGAGCATTTAATGAGCCACTGCAAACCCGTCTAGACTCTGTCAATAGCCATGATAATGGTGTTACAGATACTGTGACTTTGAGCATTTAATGAGCCACTACAAACCCGTCTAGACTCTGTCAATAGCCATGATAAGGTTGTTACAGATACTGTGCCTTTGAGCATTTAATGAGCCACTACAAACCCGTCTAGACTCTGTCAATAGCCATGATAATGGTGTTACAGATACTGTGACTTTGAGCATTTAATGAGCCACCACAAACCCGTCTAGACTCTGTCAATAGCCATGATAATGGTGTTACAGATACTGTGACTTTGAGCATTTAATGAGCCACTACAAACCCGTCTAGACTCTGTCAATAGCCATGATAATGTTGTTACAGATACTGTGACTTTGAGCATTTAATGAGCCACCACAAACCCGTCTGAACTCTGTCTTTAGCCCTGATAATGGTGTTACAGATACTGTGACTTTGCGCATTTAATGAGCCACTACAATCCCGTCTAGACTCTGTCAATAGCCATGATAATGTTGTTACAGATACTGTGACTTTGAGCATTTAATGACCCACTACAAACCCGTCTAGGCTCTGTCAATAGCCATGATAATGTTGTTACAGATACTGTAACTTTGAGCATTTAATGAGCCACCACAAACCCGTCTAGACTCTGTCAATAGCCATGATAATGGTGTTACAGATACTGTGACTTTGAGCATTTAATGAGCCACTGCAAACCCGTCTAGACTCTGTCAATAGCCATGATAATGGTGTTACAGATACTGTGACTTTGAGCATTTAATGAGCCACTACAAACCCGTCTAGACTCTGTCAATAGCCATGATAATGGTGTTACAGATACTGTGACTTTGAGCATTTAATGAGCCACTACAAACCCGTCTAGACTCTGTCAATAGCCATGATAATGGTGTTACAGATACTGTGCCTTTGAGCATTTAATGAGCCACCACAAACCCGTCTAGACTCTGTCAATAGCCATGATAATGGTGTTACAGATACTGTGACTTTGAGCATTTAATGAGCCAGTGCAAACCCGTCTAGACTCTGTCAATAGCCATGATAATGGTGTTACAGATACTGTGACTTTGAGCATTTAATGAGCCACTGCAAACCCGTCTAGACTCTGCCAATAGCCATGATAATGGTGTTACAGATACTGTGACTTTGAGCATTTAATGAGCCACCGCAAACCCGCCTAGACTCTGTCAATAGCCATGATAATGTTGTTACATATTCAGTGACTTTGAGCATTTAATGAGCCACCACAAACCCGTCTAGACTCTGTCAATAGCCATGATAATGTTGTTACAGATACTGTGACTTTGAGCATTTAATGAGCCACTACAAACCCGTCTAGACTCTGTCAATAGCCATGATAATGTTGTTACAGATACTGTGACTTTGAGCATTTAATGAGCCACTACAAACCCGTCTAGACTCTGTCAATAGCCATGATAATGGTGTTACAGATACTGTGACTTTGAGCATTTAATGAGCCACTACAAACCCGTCTAGACTCTGTCAATAGCCATGATAATGGTGTTACAGATACTGTGACTTTGAGCATTTAATGAGCCACCACAAACCCGTCTAGACTCTGTCAATAGCCATGATAATGTTGTTACAGATACTGTGACTTTGAGCATTTAATGAGCCACTACAAACCCGTCTAGACTCTGTCAATAGCCATGATAATGTTGTTACAGATACTGTCTCTTTGAGCATTTAATGAGCCACTACAAACCCGTCTAGACTCTGTCAATAGCCATGATAATGGTGTTACAGATACTGTGACTTTGAGCATTTAATGAGCCACTACAAACCCGTCTAGACTCTGTCTATAGCCATGATAATGTTGTTACAGATACTGTGACTTTGAGCATTTAATGAGCCACTACAAACCCGTCTAGACTCTGTCAATAGCCATGATAATGGTGTTACAGATACTGTGACTTTGAGCATTTAATGAGCCACTACAAACCCGTCTAGACTCTGTCAATAGCCATGATAATGGTGTTACAGATACTGTGACTTTGAGCATTTAATGAGCCACTACAAACCCGTCTAGACTCTGTCAATAGCCATGATAATGTTGTTACAGATACTGTGACTTTGAGCATTTAATGAGCCACTACAAACCCGTCTAGACTCTGTCAATAGCCATGATAATGTTGTTACAGATACTGTGACTTTGAGCATTTAATGAGCCACCACAAACCCGACTGAACTCTGTCTTTAGCCCTGATAATGGTGTTACAGATACTGTGACTTTGCGCATTTAATGAGCCACTACAATCCCGTCTAGACTCTGTCAATAGCCATGATAATGTTGTTACAGATACTGTGACTTTGAGCATTTAATGACCCACTACAAACCCGTCTAGGCTCTGTCAATAGCCATGATAATGTTGTTACAGATACTGTAACTTTGAGCATTTAATGAACCACCACAAACCCGTCTAGACTCTGTCAATAGCCATGATAATGGTGTTACAGATACTGTGACTTTGAGCATTTAATGAGCAACTGCAAACCCGTCTAGACTCTGTCAATAGCCATGATAATGGTGTTACAGATACTGTGACTTTGAGCATTTAATGAGCCACTACAAACCCGTCTAGACTCTGTCAATAGCCATGATAAGGTTGTTACAGATACTGTGCCTTTGAGCATTTAATGAGCCACTACAAACCCGTCTAGACTCTGTCAATAGCCATGATAATGTTTTTACAGATACTGTGACTTTGAGCATTTAATGAGCCACCACAAACCCGTCTGAACTCTGTCTTTAGCCATGATAATGGTGTTACAGATACTGTGACTTTGCGCATTTAATGAGCCACTACAATCCCGTCTAGACTCTGTCAATAGCCATGATAATGTTGTTACAGATACTGTGACTTTGAGCATTTAATGAGCCACTACAAACCCGTCTAGACTCTATCAATAGCCATGATAATGTTGTTACAGATACTGTGACTTTGAGCATCTAATGAGCTACTACAAACCCGTCTAGACTATGTCAATAGCCATGATAGTGTTGTTACAGATACTGTGACTTTGAGCATTTAATGAGCCACCACAAACCCGTCTGAACTCTGTCTTTAGCCATGATAATGGTGTTACAGATACTGTGACTTTGCGCATTTAATGAGCCACTACAATCCCGTCTAGACTCTGTCAATAGCCATGATAATGTTGTTACAGATACTGTGACTTTGAGCATTTAATGAGCCACTACAAACCCGTCTAGACTCTGTCAATAGCCATGATAATGGTGTTACAGATACTGTGACTTTGAGCATTTAATGAGCCACTACAAACCCGTCTAGACTCTGTCAATAGCCATGATAATGGTGTTACAGATACTGTGACTTTGAGCATTTAATGAGCCACTACAAACCCGTCTAGACTCTGTCAATAGCCATGATATTGTTGTTACAGATACTGTGAATTTGAGCATTTAATGAGCCACTACAAACCCGTCTAGACTCTGTCAATAGCCAAGATAATGTTGTTACAGATACTGTGACTTTGAGCATTTAATGAGCCACCACAAACCCGTCTGAACTCTGTCTTTAGCCCTGATAATGGTGTTACAGATACTGTGACTTTGCGCATTTAATGAGCCACTACAATCCCGTCTAGACTCTGTCAATAGCCATGATAATGTTGTTACAGATACTGTGACTTTGAGCATTTAATGACCCACTACAAACCCGTCTAGGCTCTGTCAATAGCCATGGTAATGTTGTTACAGATACTGTAAATTTGAGTATTTAATGAGCCACCACAAACCCGTCTAGACTCTGTCAATAGCCATGATAATGGTGTTACAGATACTGTGACTTTGAGCATTTAATGAGCCACTGCAAACCCGTCTAGACTCTGTCAATAGCCATGATAATGGTGTTACAGATACTGTGACTTTGAGCATTTAATGAGCCACTACAAACCCGTCTAGACTCTGTCAATAGCCATGATAAGGTTGTTACAGATACTGTGCCTTTGAGCATTTAATGAGCCACTACAAACCCGTCTAGACTCTGTCAATAGCCATGATAATGGTGTTACAGATACTGTGACTTTGAGCATTTAATGAGCCACCACAAACCCGTCTAGACTCTGTCAATAGCCATGATAATGGTGTTACAGATACTGTGACTTTGAGCATTTAATGAGCCACTACAAACCCGTCTAGACTCTGTCAATAGCCATGATAATGTTGTTACAGATACTGTGACTTTGAGCATTTAATGAGCCACCACAAACCCGTCTGAACTCTGTCTTTAGCCCTGATAATGGTGTTACAGATACTGTGACTTTGCGCATTTAATGAGCCACTACAATCCCGTCTAGACTCTGTCAATAGCCATGATAATGTTGTTACAGATACTGTGACTTTGAGCATTTAATGACCCACTACAAACCCGTCTAGGCTCTGTCAATAGCCATGATAATGTTGTTACAGATACTGTAACTTTGAGCATTTAATGAGCCACCACAAACCCGTCTAGACTCTGTCAATAGCCATGATAATGGTGTTACAGATACTGTGACTTTGAGCATTTAATGAGCCACTGCAAACCCGTCTAGACTCTGTCAATAGCCATGATAATGGTGTTACAGATACTGTGACTTTGAGCATTTAATGAGCCACTACAAACCCGTCTAGACTCTGTCAATAGCCATGATAATGGTGTTACAGATACTGTGACTTTGAGCATTTAATGAGCCACTACAAACCCGTCTAGACTCTGTCAATAGCCATGATAATGGTGTTACAGATACTGTGCCTTTGAGCATTTAATGAGCCACCACAAACCCGTCTGAACTCTGTCTTTAGCCATGATAATGGTGTTACAGATACTGTGACTTTGCGCATTTAATGAGCCACTACAATCCCGTCTAGACTCTGTCAATAGCCATGATAATGTTGTTACAGATACTGTGACTTTGAGCATTTAATGAGCCACTACAAACCCGTCTAGACTCTGTCAATAGCCATGATAATGGTGTTACAGATACTGTGACTTTGAGCATTTAATGAGCCACTACAAACCCGTCTAGACTCTGTCAATAGCCATGATAATGGTGTTACAGATACTGTGACTTTGCGCATTTAATGAGCCACTACAATCCCGTCTAGACTCTGTCAATAGCCATGATAATGTTGTTACAGATACTGTGACTTTGAGCATTTAATGACCCACTACAAACCCGTCTAGGCTCTGTCAATAGCCATGATAATGTTGTTACAGATACTGTAACTTTGAGCATTTAATGAGCCACCACAAACCCGTCTAGACTCTGTCAATAGCCATGATAATGGTGTTACAGATACTGTGACTTTGAGCATTTAATGAGCAACTGCAAACCCGTCTAGACTCTGTCAATAGCCATGATAATGGTGTTACAGATACTGTGACTTTGAGCATTTAATGAGCCACTGCAAACCCGTCTAGATTCTGCCAATAGCCATGATAATGGTGTTACAGATACTGTGACTTTGAGCATTTAATGAGCCACCGCAAACCCGCCTAGACTCTGTCAATAGCCATGATAATGTTGTTACATATTCAGTGACTTTGAGCATTTAATGAGCCACCACAAACCCGTCTAGACTCTGTCAATAGCCATGATAATGTTGTTACAGATACTGTGACTTTGAGCATTTAATGAGCCACTACAAACCCGTCTAGACTCTGTCAATAGCCATGATAATGTTGTTACAGATACTGTGACTTTGAGCATTTAATGAGCCACTACAAACCCGTCTAGACTCTGTCAATAGCCATGATAATGGTGTTACAGATACTGTGACTTTGAGCATTTAATGAGCCACTACAAACCCGTCTAGACTCTGTCAATAGCCATGATAATGGTGTTACAGATACTGTGACTTTGAGCATTTAATGAGCCACCACAAACCCGTCTAGACTCTGTCAATAGCCATGATAATGTTGTTACAGATACTGTGACTTTGAGCATTTAATGAGCCACTACAAACCCGTCTAGACTCTGTCAATAGCCATGATAATGTTGTTACAGATACTGTCTCTTTGAGCATTTAATGAGCCACTACAAACCCGTCTAGACTCTGTCAATAGCCATGATAATGGTGTTACAGATACTGTGACTTTGAGCATTTAATGAGCCACTACAAACCCGTCTAGACTCTGTCTATAGCCATGATAATGTTGTTACAGATACTGTGACTTTGAGCATTTAATGAGCCACTACAAACCCGTCTAGACTCTGTCAATAGCCATGATAATGGTGTTACAGATACTGTGACTTTGAGCATTTAATGAGCCACTACAAACCCGTCTAGACTCTGTCAATAGCCATGATAATGGTGTTACAGATACTGTGACTTTGAGCATTTAATGAGCCACTACAAACCCGTCTAGACTCTGTCAATAGCCATGATAATGTTGTTACAGATACTGTGACTTTGAGCATTTAATGAGCCACTACAAACCCGTCTAGACTCTGTCAATAGCCATGATAATGTTGTTACAGATACTGTGACTTTGAGCATTTAATGAGCCACCACAAACCCGACTGAACTCTGTCTTTAGCCCTGATAATGGTGTTACAGATACTGTGACTTTGCGCATTTAATGAGCCACTACAATCCCGTCTAGACTCTGTCAATAGCCATGATAATGTTGTTACAGATACTGTGACTTTGAGCATTTAATGACCCACTACAAACCCGTCTAGGCTCTGTCAATAGCCATGATAATGTTGTTACAGATACTGTAACTTTGAGCATTTAATGAGCCACCACAAACCCGTCTAGACTCTGTCAATAGCCATGATAATGGTGTTACAGATACTGTGACTTTGAGCATTTAATGAGCAACTGCAAACCCGTCTAGACTCTGTCAATAGCCATGATAATGGTGTTACAGATACTGTGTCTTTGAGCATTTAATGAGCCACTACAAACCCGTCTAGACTCTGTCAATAGCCATGATAAGGTTGTTACAGATACTGTGCCTTTGAGCATTTAATGAGCCACTACAAACCCGTCTAGACTCTGTCAATAGCCATGATAATGTTTTTACAGATACTGTGACTTTGAGCATTTAATGAGCCACCACAAACCCGTCTGAACTCTGTCTTTAGCCATGATAATGGTGTTACAGATACTGTGACTTTGCGCATTTAATGAGCCACTACAATCCCGTCTAGACTCTGTCAATAGCCATGATAATGTTGTTACAGATACTGTGACTTTGAGCATTTAATGAGCCACTACAAACCCGTCTAGACTCTATCAATAGCCATGATAATGTTGTTACAGATACTGTGACATTGAGCATCTAATGAGCTACTACAAACCCGTCTAGACTATGTCAATAGCCATGATAATGTTGTTACAGATACTGTGACTTTGAGCATTTAATGAGCCACCACAAACCCGTCTAGACTCTGTCAATAGCCATGATAATGTTGTTACAGATACTGTGACTTTGCACATTTAATGAGCCACCACAAACCCGTCTAGACTCTGTCAATAGCCATGATAATGTTGTTACATTTACTGTGACTTTGAGTATTTAATGAGCCACTACAAACCCGTCTAGACTCTGTCAATAGCCATGATAATGGTGTTACAGATACTGTGACTTTGAGCATTTAATGATCCACTACAAACCCGTCTAGACTCTGTCAATAGCCATGATAATGTTGTTACAGATACTGTGACTTTGAGCATTTAATGAGCCAAAACAAACCCGTCTGAACTCTGTCTTTAGCCATGATAATGTTGTTACAGATACTGTGACTTTGAGCATTTAATGAGCCACTACAAACCCGTCTAGACTCTATCAATAGCCATGATAATGTTGTTACAGATACTGTGACTTTGAGCATCTAATGAGCTACTACAAACCCGTCTAGACTATGTCAATAGCCATGATAATGGTGTTACAGATACTGTGACTTTGAGCATTTAATGAGCCACTACAAACCCGTCTAGACTCTGTCTATAGCCATGATAATGTTGTTACAGATACTGTGACTTTGAGCATTTAATGAGCCACTACAAACCCGTCTAGACTCTGTCAATAGCCATGATAATGGTGTTACAGATACTGTGACTTTGAGCATTTAATGAGCCACTACAAACCCGTCTAGACTCTGTCAATAGCCATGATAATGGTGTTACAGATACTGTGACTTTGAGCATTTAATGAGCCACTACAAACCCGTCTAGACTCTGTCAATAGCCATGATAATGTTGTTACAGATACTGTGACATTGAGCATTTAATGAGCCACTACAAACCCGTCTAGACTCTGTCAATAGCCATGATAATGTTGTTACAGATACTGTGACTTTGAGCATTTAATGAGCCACCACAAACCCGTCTGAACTCTGTCTTTAGCCCTGATAATGGTGTTACAGATACTGTGACTTTGCGCATTTAATGAGCCACTACAATCCCGTCTAGACTCTGTCAATAGCCATGATAATGTTGTTACAGATACTGTGACTTTGAGCATTTAATGACCCACTACAAACCCGTCTAGGCTCTGTCAATAGCCATGATAATGTTGTTACAGATACTGTAACTTTGAGCATTTAATGAGCCACCACAAACCCGTCTAGACTCTGTCAATAGCCATGATAATGGTGTTACAGATACTGTGACTTTGAGCATTTAATGAGCCACTGCAAACCCGTCTAGACTCTGTCAATAGCCATGATAATGGTGTTACAGATACTGTGACTTTGAGCATTTAATGAGCCACTACAAACCCGTCTAGACTCTGTCAATAGCCATGATAAGGTTGTTACAGATACTGTGCCTTTGAGCATTTAATGAGCCACTACAAACCCGTCTAGACTCTGTCAATAGCCATGATAATGTTGTTACAGATACTGTGACTTTGAGCATTTAATGAGCCACCACAAACCCGTCTGAACTCTGTCTTTAGCCATGATAATGGTGTTACAGATACTGTGACTTTGCGCATTTAATGAGCCACTACAAACCCGTCTAGACTCTGTCAATAGCCATGATAATGGTGTTACAGATACTGTGCCTTTGAGCATTTAATGAGCCACCACAAACCCGTCTAGACTCTGTCAATAGCCATGATAATGGTGTTACAGATACTGTGACTTTGAGCATTTAATGAGCCACTGCAAACCCGTCTAGACTCTGTCAATAGCCTTGATAATGGTGTTACAGATACTGTGACTTTGAGCATTTAATGAGCCACTGCAAACCCGTCTAGACTCTGTCAATAGCCATGATAATGGTGTTACAGATACTGTGACTTTGAGCATTTAATGAGCCACCACAAACCCGTCTAGACTATGTCAATAGCCATGATAAGGTTGTTACAGATACTGTGACTTTGAGCATTTATTGAGCCACTACAAACCCGCTAGACTCTGCCAATAGCCATGATAATGTTGTTACATATACTGTGACTTTGAGCATTTAATGAGCCACTACAAACCCGTCTAGACTCTGTCAATAGCCATGATAATGTTGTTACAGATACTGTGACTTTGAGCATTTAATGAGCCACTACAAACTCGTCTAGACTCTGTCAATAGCCATGATAATGTTGTTACAGATACTGTGACTTTGAGCATTTAATGAGCCACTACAAACCCGTCTAGACTATGTCAATAGCCATGTTAATGTTGTTACAGATACTGTGGCTTTGAGCATTTAATGAGCCACTACAAACCCGTCTAGACTCTGTCAATAGCCATGATAAGGTTGTTAGATACTGTGACTTTGAGCATTTAATAAGCCACAACAAACCCGTCTAGACTCTGTCAATAGCCATGATAATGTTGTTACTGATACTGTGACTTTGAGCATTTAATGAGCCACTACAAACCCGTCTAGACTCTGTCAATAGCCATGATAATGGTGTTACAGATACTGTGACTTTGAGCATTAAGGAGCCACTACAAACCCGTCTAGACTCTGTCAATAGCCATGATAATGGTGTTACAGATATTGTGACTTTGAGCATTTAATGAGCCACTACAAACCCGTCTAGACTCTGTCAATAGCCATGATAATGCTGTTACAGATACTGTGACTTTGAGCATTTAATGAGCCACTACAAACCCGTCTAGACTCTGTCAATAGCCATGATAATGGTGTTACAGATACTGTGACTTTGAGCATTTAATGAGCCAGTGCAAACCCGTCTAGACTCTGTCAATAGCCATGATAATGGTGTTACAGATACTGTGACTTTGAGCATTTAATGAGCCACTGCAAACCCGTCTAGACTCTGCCAATAGCCATGATAATGGTGTTACAGATACTGTGACTTTGAGCATTTAATGAGCCACCGCAAACCCGCCTAGACTCTGTCAATAGCCATGATAATGTTGTTACATATTCAGTGACTTTGAGCATTTAATGAGCCACCACAAACCCGTCTAGACTCTGTCAATAGCCATGATAATGTTGTTACAGATACTGTGACTTTGAGCATTTAATGAGCCACTACAAACCCGTCTAGACTCTGTCAATAGCCATGATAATGTTGTTACAGATACTGTGACTTTGAGCATTTAATGAGCCACTACAAACCCGTCTAGACTCTGTCAATAGCCATGATAATGGTGTTACAGATACTGTGACTTTGAGCATTTAATGAGCCACTACAAACCCGTCTAGACTCTGTCAATAGCCATGATAATGGTGTTACAGATACTGTGACTTTGAGCATTTAATGAGCCACCACAAACCCGTCTAGACTCTGTCAATAGCCATGATAATGTTGTTACAGATACTGTGACTTTGAGCATTTAATGAGCCACTACAAACCCGGCTAGACTCTGTCAATAGCCATGATAATGTTGTTACAGATACTGTCTCTTTGAGCATTTAATGAGCCACTACAAACCCGTCTAGACTCTGTCAATAGCCATGATAATGGTGTTACAGATACTGTGACTTTGAGCATTTAATGAGCCACTACAAACCCGTCTAGACTCTGTCTATAGCCATGATAATGTTGTTACAGATACTGTGACTTTGAGCATTTAATGAGCCACTACAAACCCGTCTAGACTCTGTCAATAGCCATGATAATGGTGTTACAGATACTGTGACTTTGAGCATTTAATGAGCCACTACAAACCCGTCTAGACTCTGTCAATAGCCATGATAATGGTGTTACAGATACTGTGACTTTGAGCATTTAATGAGCCACTACAAACCCGTCTAGACTCTGTCAATAGCCATGATAATGTTGTTACAGATACTGTGACTTTGAGCATTTAATGAGCCACTACAAACCCGTCTAGACTCTGTCAATAGCCATGATAATGTTGTTACAGATACTGTGACTTTGAGCATTTAATGAGCCACCACAAACCCGACTGAACTCTGTCTTTAGCCCTGATAATGGTGTTACAGATACTGTGACTTTGCGCATTTAATGAGCCACTACAATCCCGTCTAGACTCTGTCAATAGCCATGATAATGTTGTTACAGATACTGTGACTTTGAGCATTTAATGACCCACTACAAACCCGTCTAGGCTCTGTCAATAGCCATGATAATGTTGTTACAGATACTGTAACTTTGAGCATTTAATGAACCACCACAAACCCGTCTAGACTCTGTCAATAGCCATGATAATGGTGTTACAGATACTGTGACTTTGAGCATTTAATGAGCAACTGCAAACCCGTCTAGACTCTGTCAATAGCCATGATAATGGTGTTACAGATACTGTGACTTTGAGCATTTAATGAGCCACTACAAACCCGTCTAGACTCTGTCAATAGCCATGATAAGGTTGTTACAGATACTGTGCCTTTGAGCATTTAATGAGCCACTACAAACCCGTCTAGACTCTGTCAATAGCCATGATAATGTTTTTACAGATACTGTGACTTTGAGCATTTAATGAGCCACCACAAACCCGTCTGAACTCTGTCTTTAGCCATGATAATGGTGTTACAGATACTGTGACTTTGCGCATTTAATGAGCCACTACAATCCCGTCTAGACTCTGTCAATAGCCATGATAATGTTGTTACAGATACTGTGACTTTGAGCATTTAATGAGCCACTACAAACCCGTCTAGACTCTATCAATAGCCATGATAATGTTGTTACAGATACTGTGACTTTGAGCATCTAATGAGCTACTACAAACCCGTCTAGACTATGTCAATAGCCATGATAGTGTTGTTACAGATACTGTGACTTTGAGCATTTAATGAGCCACCACAAACCCGTCTGAACTCTGTCTTTAGCCATGATAATGGTGTTACAGATACTGTGACTTTGCGCATTTAATGAGCCACTACAATCCCGTCTAGACTCTGTCAATAGCCATGATAATGTTGTTACAGATACTGTGACTTTGAGCATTTAATGAGCCACTACAAACCCGTCTAGACTCTGTCAATAGCCATGATAATGGTGTTACAGATACTGTGACTTTGAGCATTTAATGAGCCACTACAAACCCGTCTAGACTCTGTCAATAGCCATGATAATGGTGTTACAGATACTGTGACTTTGAGCATTTAATGAGCCACTACAAACCCGTCTAGACTCTGTCAATAGCCATGATATTGTTGTTACAGATACTGTGAATTTGAGCATTTAATGAGCCACTACAAACCCGTCTAGACTCTGTCAATAGCCAAGATAATGTTGTTACAGATACTGTGACTTTGAGCATTTAATGAGCCACCACAAACCCGTCTGAACTCTGTCTTTAGCCCTGATAATGGTGTTACAGATACTGTGACTTTGCGCATTTAATGAGCCACTACAATCCCGTCTAGACTCTGTCAATAGCCATGATAATGTTGTTACAGATACTGTGACTTTGAGCATTTAATGACCCACTACAAACCCGTCTAGGCTCTGTCAATAGCCATGGTAATGTTGTTACAGATACTGTAAATTTGAGTATTTAATGAGCCACCACAAACCCGTCTAGACTCTGTCAATAGCCATGATAATGGTGTTACAGATACTGTGACTTTGAGCATTTAATGAGCCACTGCAAACCCGTCTAGACTCTGTCAATAGCCATGATAATGGTGTTACAGATACTGTGACTTTGAGCATTTAATGAGCCACTACAAACCCGTCTAGACTCTGTCAATAGCCATGATAAGGTTGTTACAGATACTGTGCCTTTGAGCATTTAATGAGCCACTACAAACCCGTCTAGACTCTGTCAATAGCCATGATAATGGTGTTACAGATACTGTGACTTTGAGCATTTAATGAGCCACCACAAACCCGTCTAGACTCTGTCAATAGCCATGATAATGGTGTTACAGATACTGTGACTTTGAGCATTTAATGAGCCACTACAAACCCGTCTAGACTCTGTCAATAGCCATGATAATGTTGTTACAGATACTGTGACTTTGAGCATTTAATGAGCCACCACAAACCCGTCTGAACTCTGTCTTTAGCCCTGATAATGGTGTTACAGATACTGTGACTTTGCGCATTTAATGAGCCACTACAATCCCGTCTAGACTCTGTCAATAGCCATGATAATGTTGTTACAGATACTGTGACTTTGAGCATTTAATGACCCACTACAAACCCGTCTAGGCTCTGTCAATAGCCATGATAATGTTGTTACAGATACTGTAACTTTGAGCATTTAATGAGCCACCACAAACCCGTCTAGACTCTGTCAATAGCCATGATAATGGTGTTACAGATACTGTGACTTTGAGCATTTAATGAGCCACTGCAAACCCGTCTAGACTCTGTCAATAGCCATGATAATGGTGTTACAGATACTGTGACTTTGAGCATTTAATGAGCCACTACAAACCCGTCTAGACTCTGTCAATAGCCATGATAATGGTGTTACAGATACTGTGACTTTGAGCATTTAATGAGCCACTACAAACCCGTCTAGACTCTGTCAATAGCCATGATAATGGTGTTACAGATACTGTGCCTTTGAGCATTTAATGAGCCACCACAAACCCGTCTGAACTCTGTCTTTAGCCATGATAATGGTGTTACAGATACTGTGACTTTGCGCATTTAATGAGCCACTACAATCCCGTCTAGACTCTGTCAATAGCCATGATAATGTTGTTACAGATACTGTGACTTTGAGCATTTAATGAGCCACTACAAACCCGTCTAGACTCTGTCAATAGCCATGATAATGGTGTTACAGATACTGTGACTTTGAGCATTTAATGAGCCACTACAAACCCGTCTAGACTCTGTCAATAGCCATGATAATGGTGTTACAGATACTGTGACTTTGCGCATTTAATGAGCCACTACAATCCCGTCTAGACTCTGTCAATAGCCATGATAATGTTGTTACAGATACTGTGACTTTGAGCATTTAATGACCCACTACAAACCCGTCTAGGCTCTGTCAATAGCCATGATAATGTTGTTACAGATACTGTAACTTTGAGCATTTAATGAGCCACCACAAACCCGTCTAGACTCTGTCAATAGCCATGATAATGGTGTTACAGATACTGTGACTTTGAGCATTTAATGAGCAACTGCAAACCCGTCTAGACTCTGTCAATAGCCATGATAATGGTGTTACAGATACTGTGACTTTGAGCATTTAATGAGCCACTGCAAACCCGTCTAGATTCTGCCAATAGCCATGATAATGGTGTTACAGATACTGTGACTTTGAGCATTTAATGAGCCACCGCAAACCCGCCTAGACTCTGTCAATAGCCATGATAATGTTGTTACATATTCAGTGACTTTGAGCATTTAATGAGCCACCACAAACCCGTCT
Source organism: Meconema thalassinum (assembly GCA_946902985.2). NCBI lineage: Eukaryota > Metazoa > Arthropoda > Insecta > Orthoptera > Tettigoniidae > Meconema > Meconema thalassinum. Next base: position 15,568,644 of record OX336389.2, on the reverse strand, counting down.
AGACTCTGTCAATAGCCATGATAATGTTGTTACAGATACTGTGACTTTGAGCATTTAATGAGCCACTACAAACCCGTCTAGACTCTGTCAATAGCCATGATAATGTTGTTACAGATACTGTGACTTTGAGCATTTAATGAGCCACTACAAACCCGTCTAGACTCTGTCAATAGCCATGATAATGGTGTTACAGATACTGTGACTTTGAGCATTTAATGAGCCACTACAAACCCGTCTAGACTCTGTCAATAGCCATGATAATGGTGTTACAGATACTGTGACTTTGAGCATTTAATGAGCCACCACAAACCCGTCTAGACTCTGTCAATAGCCATGATAATGTTGTTACAGATACTGTGACTTTGAGCATTTAATGAGCCACTACAAACCCGTCTAGACTCTGTCAATAGCCATGATAATGTTGTTACAGATACTGTCTCTTTGAGCATTTAATGAGCCACTACAAACCCGTCTAGACTCTGTCAATAGCCATGATAATGGTGTTACAGATACTGTGACTTTGAGCATTTAATGAGCCACTACAAACCCGTCTAGACTCTGTCTATAGCCATGATAATGTTGTTACAGATACTGTGACTTTGAGCATTTAATGAGCCACTACAAACCCGTCTAGACTCTGTCAATAGCCATGATAATGGTGTTACAGATACTGTGACTTTGAGCATTTAATGAGCCACTACAAACCCGTCTAGACTCTGTCAATAGCCATGATAATGGTGTTACAGATACTGTGACTTTGAGCATTTAATGAGCCACTACAAACCCGTCTAGACTCTGTCAATAGCCATGATAATGTTGTTACAGATACTGTGACTTTGAGCATTTAATGAGCCACTACAAACCCGTCTAGACTCTGTCAATAGCCATGATAATGTTGTTACAGATACTGTGACTTTGAGCATTTAATGAGCCACCACAAACCCGACTGAACTCTGTCTTTAGCCCTGATAATGGTGTTACAGATACTGTGACTTTGCGCATTTAATGAGCCACTACAATCCCGTCTAGACTCTGTCAATAGCCATGATAATGTTGTTACAGATACTGTGACTTTGAGCATTTAATGACCCACTACAAACCCGTCTAGGCTCTGTCAATAGCCATGATAATGTTGTTACAGATACTGTAACTTTGAGCATTTAATGAGCCACCACAAACCCGTCTAGACTCTGTCAATAGCCATGATAATGGTGTTACAGATACTGTGACTTTGAGCATTTAATGAGCAACTGCAAACCCGTCTAGACTCTGTCAATAGCCATGATAATGGTGTTACAGATACTGTGTCTTTGAGCATTTAATGAGCCACTACAAACCCGTCTAGACTCTGTCAATAGCCATGATAAGGTTGTTACAGATACTGTGCCTTTGAGCATTTAATGAGCCACTACAAACCCGTCTAGACTCTGTCAATAGCCATGATAATGTTTTTACAGATACTGTGACTTTGAGCATTTAATGAGCCACCACAAACCCGTCTGAACTCTGTCTTTAGCCATGATAATGGTGTTACAGATACTGTGACTTTGCGCATTTAATGAGCCACTACAATCCCGTCTAGACTCTGTCAATAGCCATGATAATGTTGTTACAGATACTGTGACTTTGAGCATTTAATGAGCCACTACAAACCCGTCTAGACTCTATCAATAGCCATGATAATGTTGTTACAGATACTGTGACATTGAGCATCTAATGAGCTACTACAAACCCGTCTAGACTATGTCAATAGCCATGATAATGTTGTTACAGATACTGTGACTTTGAGCATTTAATGAGCCACCACAAACCCGTCTAGACTCTGTCAATAGCCATGATAATGTTGTTACAGATACTGTGACTTTGCACATTTAATGAGCCACCACAAACCCGTCTAGACTCTGTCAATAGCCATGATAATGTTGTTACATTTACTGTGACTTTGAGTATTTAATGAGCCACTACAAACCCGTCTAGACTCTGTCAATAGCCATGATAATGGTGTTACAGATACTGTGACTTTGAGCATTTAATGATCCACTACAAACCCGTCTAGACTCTGTCAATAGCCATGATAATGTTGTTACAGATACTGTGACTTTGAGCATTTAATGAGCCAAAACAAACCCGTCTGAACTCTGTCTTTAGCCATGATAATGTTGTTACAGATACTGTGACTTTGAGCATTTAATGAGCCACTACAAACCCGTCTAGACTCTATCAATAGCCATGATAATGTTGTTACAGATACTGTGACTTTGAGCATCTAATGAGCTACTACAAACCCGTCTAGACTATGTCAATAGCCATGATAATGGTGTTACAGATACTGTGACTTTGAGCATTTAATGAGCCACTACAAACCCGTCTAGACTCTGTCTATAGCCATGATAATGTTGTTACAGATACTGTGACTTTGAGCATTTAATGAGCCACTACAAACCCGTCTAGACTCTGTCAATAGCCATGATAATGGTGTTACAGATACTGTGACTTTGAGCATTTAATGAGCCACTACAAACCCGTCTAGACTCTGTCAATAGCCATGATAATGGTGTTACAGATACTGTGACTTTGAGCATTTAATGAGCCACTACAAACCCGTCTAGACTCTGTCAATAGCCATGATAATGTTGTTACAGATACTGTGACATTGAGCATTTAATGAGCCACTACAAACCCGTCTAGACTCTGTCAATAGCCATGATAATGTTGTTACAGATACTGTGACTTTGAGCATTTAATGAGCCACCACAAACCCGTCTGAACTCTGTCTTTAGCCCTGATAATGGTGTTACAGATACTGTGACTTTGCGCATTTAATGAGCCACTACAATCCCGTCTAGACTCTGTCAATAGCCATGATAATGTTGTTACAGATACTGTGACTTTGAGCATTTAATGACCCACTACAAACCCGTCTAGGCTCTGTCAATAGCCATGATAATGTTGTTACAGATACTGTAACTTTGAGCATTTAATGAGCCACCACAAACCCGTCTAGACTCTGTCAATAGCCATGATAATGGTGTTACAGATACTGTGACTTTGAGCATTTAATGAGCCACTGCAAACCCGTCTAGACTCTGTCAATAGCCATGATAATGGTGTTACAGATACTGTGACTTTGAGCATTTAATGAGCCACTACAAACCCGTCTAGACTCTGTCAATAGCCATGATAAGGTTGTTACAGATACTGTGCCTTTGAGCATTTAATGAGCCACTACAAACCCGTCTAGACTCTGTCAATAGCCATGATAATGTTGTTACAGATACTGTGACTTTGAGCATTTAATGAGCCACCACAAACCCGTCTGAACTCTGTCTTTAGCCATGATAATGGTGTTACAGATACTGTGACTTTGCGCATTTAATGAGCCACTACAAACCCGTCTAGACTCTGTCAATAGCCATGATAATGGTGTTACAGATACTGTGCCTTTGAGCATTTAATGAGCCACCACAAACCCGTCTAGACTCTGTCAATAGCCATGATAATGGTGTTACAGATACTGTGACTTTGAGCATTTAATGAGCCACTGCAAACCCGTCTAGACTCTGTCAATAGCCTTGATAATGGTGTTACAGATACTGTGACTTTGAGCATTTAATGAGCCACTGCAAACCCGTCTAGACTCTGTCAATAGCCATGATAATGGTGTTACAGATACTGTGACTTTGAGCATTTAATGAGCCACCACAAACCCGTCTAGACTATGTCAATAGCCATGATAAGGTTGTTACAGATACTGTGACTTTGAGCATTTATTGAGCCACTACAAACCCGCTAGACTCTGCCAATAGCCATGATAATGTTGTTACATATACTGTGACTTTGAGCATTTAATGAGCCACTACAAACCCGTCTAGACTCTGTCAATAGCCATGATAATGTTGTTACAGATACTGTGACTTTGAGCATTTAATGAGCCACTACAAACTCGTCTAGACTCTGTCAATAGCCATGATAATGTTGTTACAGATACTGTGACTTTGAGCATTTAATGAGCCACTACAAACCCGTCTAGACTATGTCAATAGCCATGTTAATGTTGTTACAGATACTGTGGCTTTGAGCATTTAATGAGCCACTACAAACCCGTCTAGACTCTGTCAATAGCCATGATAAGGTTGTTAGATACTGTGACTTTGAGCATTTAATAAGCCACAACAAACCCGTCTAGACTCTGTCAATAGCCATGATAATGTTGTTACTGATACTGTGACTTTGAGCATTTAATGAGCCACTACAAACCCGTCTAGACTCTGTCAATAGCCATGATAATGGTGTTACAGATACTGTGACTTTGAGCATTAAGGAGCCACTACAAACCCGTCTAGACTCTGTCAATAGCCATGATAATGGTGTTACAGATATTGTGACTTTGAGCATTTAATGAGCCACTACAAACCCGTCTAGACTCTGTCAATAGCCATGATAATGCTGTTACAGATACTGTGACTTTGAGCATTTAATGAGCCACTACAAACCCGTCTAGACTCTGTCAATAGCCATGATAATGGTGTTACAGATACAGTGATTTTGAGCATTTAATGAGCCACCACAAACCCGTCTAGACTCTGTCAATAGCCTTGAAAATGTTGTTACAGATACTGTGACTTTGAGCATTTAATGAGCCACTACAAACCCGTCTAGACTCTGTCAATAGCCATGATAATGGTGTTACAGATACTGTGACTTTGAGCATTTAATGAGCCACCGCAAACCCGCCTAGACTCTGTCAATAGCCATGATAATGTTGTTACATATTCAGTGACTTTGAGCATTTAATGAGCCACCACAAACCCGTCTAGACTCTGTCAATAGCCATGATAATGTTGTTACAGATACTGTGACTTTGAGCATTTAATGAGCCACTACAAACCCGTCTAGACTCTGTCAATAGCCATGATAATGGTGTTACAGATACTGTGACTTTGAGCATTTAATGAGCCACTACAAACCCGTCTAGACTCTGTCAATAGCCATGATAATGGTGTTACAGATACTGTGACTTTGAGCATTTAATGAGCAACCACAAACCCGTCTAGACTCTGTCAATAGCCATGATAATGTTGTTACAGATACTGTGACTTTGAGCATTTAATGAGCCACTACAAACCCGCCTAGACTCTGTCAATAGCCATGATAATGTTGTTACAGATACTGTCTCTTTGAGCATTTAATGAGCCACTACAAACCCGTCTAGACTCTGTCGATAGCCATGATAATGGTGTTACAGATACTGTGACTTTGAGCATTTAATGAGCCACTACAAACCCGTCTAGACTCTGTCTATAGCCATGATAATGTAGTTACAGATACTGTGACTTTGAGCATTTAACGAGCCACTACAAACCCGTCTAGACTCTGTCAATAGCCATGATAATGGTGTTACAGATACTGTGACTTTGAGCATTTAATGAGCCACTACAAACCCGTCTAGACTCTGTCAATAGCCATGATAATGGTGTTACAGATACTGTGACTTTGAGCATTTAATGAGCCACTACAAACCCGTCTAGACTCTGTCAATAGCCATGATAATGTTGTTACAGATACTGTGACTTTGAGCATTTAATGAGCCACTACAAACCCGTCTAGACTCTGTCAATAGCCATGATAATGTTGTTACAGATACTGTGACTTTGAGCATTTAATGAGCCACCACAAACCCGTCTGAACTCTGTCTTTAGCCCTGATAATGGTGTTACAGATACTGTGACTTTGCGCATTTAATGAGCCACTACAATCCCGTCTAGACTCTGTCAATAGCCATGATAATGTTGCTACAGATACTGTGACTTTGAGCATTTAATGACCCACTACAAACCCGTCTAGGCTCTGTCAATAGCCATGATAATGTTGTTACAGATACTGTAACTTTGAGCATTTAATGAGCCACCACAAACCCGTCTAGACTCTGTCAATAGCCATGATAATGGTGTTACAGATACTGTGACTTTGAGCATTTAATGAGCCACTGCAAACCCGTCTAGACTCTGTCAATAGCCATGATAATGGTGTTACAGATACTGTGACTTTGAGCATTTAATGAGCCACTACAAACCCGTCTAGACTCTGTCAATAGCCATGATAAGGTTGTTACAGATACTGTGCCTTTGAGCATTTAATGAGCCACTACAAACCCGTCTAGACTCTGTCAATAGCCATGATAATGTTGTTACAGATACTGTGACTTTGAGCATTTAATGAGCCACCACAAACCCGTCTGAACTCTGTCTTTAGCCATGATAATGGTGTTACAGATACTGTGACTTTGCGCATTTAATGAGCCACTACAATCCCGTCTAGACTCTGTCAATAGCCATGATAATGTTGTTACAGATACTGTGACTTTGAGCATTTAATGAGCCACTACAAACCCGTCTAGACTCTATCAATAGCCATGATAATGTTGTTACAGATACTGTGACTTTGAGCATCTAATGAGCTACTACAAACCCGTCTAGACTATGTCAATAGCCATGATAATGGTGTTACAGATACTGTGACTTTGAGCATTTAATGAGCCACCACACACCCGTCTAGACTCTGTCAATAGCCATGATAATGTTGTTACAGATACTGTGACTTTGCGCATTTAATGAGCCACCACAAACCCGTCTAGACTCTGTCAATAGCCATGATAATGTTGTTACAGTTACTGTGACTTTGAGTATTTAATGAGCCACTACAAACCCGTCTAGACTCTGTCAATAGCCATGATAATGGTGTTACAGATACTGTGACTTTGAGCATTTAATGAGCCACTACAAACCCGTCTAGACTCTGTCAATAGCCATGATAATGTTGTTACAGATACTGTGACTTTGAGCATTTAATGAGCCACAACAAACCCGTCTGAACTCTGTCTTTAGCCATGATAATGTTGTTACAGATACTGTGACTTTGAGCATTTAATGAGCCACTACCAACCCGTCTAGACTCTATCAATAGCCATGATAATGTTGTTACAGATACTGTGACTTTGAGCATCTAATGAGCTACTACAAACCCGTCTAGACTATGTCAATAGCCATGATAATGGTGTTACAGATACTGTGACTTTGAGCATTTAATGAGCCACTACAAACCCGTCTAGACTCTGTATATAGCCATGATAATGTTGTTACAGATACTGTGACTTTGAGCATTTAATGAGCCACTACAAACCCGTCTAGACTCTGTCAATAGCCATGATAATGGTGTTACAGATACTGTGACTTTGAGCATTTAATGAGCCACTACAAACCCGTCTAGACTCTGTCAATAGCCATGATAATGGTGTTACAGATACTGTGACTTTGAGCATTTAATGAGCCACTACAAACCCGTCTAGACTCTGTCAATAGCCATGATAATGTTGTTACAGATACTGTGACTTTGAGCATTTAATGAGCCACTACAAACCCGTCTAGACTCTGTCAATAGCCATGATAATGTTGTTACAGATACTGTGACTTTGAGCATTTAATGAGCCACCACAAACCCGTCTGAACTCTGTCTTTAGCCCTGATAATGGTGTTACAGATACTGTGACTTTGCGCATTTAATGAGCCACTACAATCCCGTCTAGACTCTGTCAATAGCCATGATAATGTTGTTACAGATACTGTGACTTTGAGCATTTAATGACCCACTACAAACCCGTCTAGGCTCTGTCAATAGCCATGATAATGTTGTTACAGATACTGTAACTTTGAGCATTTAATGAGCCACCACAAACCCGTCTAGACTCTGTCAATAGCCATGATAATGGTGTTACAGATACTGTGACTGTGAGCATTTAATGAGCCACTGCAAACCCGTCTAGACTCTGTCAATAGCCATGATAATGGTGTTACAGATACTTTGACTTTGAGCATTTAATGAGCCACTACAAACCCGTCTAGACTCTGTCAATAGCCATGATAAGGTTGTTACAGATACTGTGCCTTTGAGCATTTAATGAGCCACTACAAACCCGTCTAGACTCTGTCAATAGCCATGATAATGTTGTTACAGATACTGTGACTTTGAGCATTTAATGAGCCACCACAAACCCGTCTGAACTCTGTCTTTAGCCATGATAATGGTGTTACAGATACTGTGACTTTGCGCATTTAATGAGCCACTACAATCCCGTCTAGACTCTGTCAATAGCCATGATAATGTTGTTACAGATACTGTGACTTTGAGCATTTAATGAGCCACTACAAACCCGTCTAGACTCTATCAATAGCTATGATAATGTTGTTACAGATACTGTGACTTTGAGCATCTAATGAGCTACTACAAACCCGTCTAGACTATGTCAATAGCCATGATAATGGAGTTACAGATACTGTGACTTTGAGCATTTAATGAGCCACCACAAACCCGTCTAGACTATGTCAATAGCCATGATAATGTTGTTACAGATACTGTGACTTTGCGCATTTAATGAGCCACCACAAACCCGTCTAGACTCTGTCAATAGCCATGATAATGTTGTTACAGTTACTGTGACTTTGAGTATTTAATGAGCCACTACAAACCCGTCTAGACTCTGTCAATAGCCATGATAATGGTGTTACAGATACTGTGACTTTGAGCATTTAATGAGCCACTACAAACCCGTCTAGACTCTGTCAATAGCCATGATAATGTTGTTACAGATACTGTGACTTTGAGCATTTAATGAGCCACAACAAACCCGTCTGAACTCTGTCTTTAGCCATGATAATGGTGTTACAGATACTGTGACTTTGCGCATTTAATGAGCCACTACAATCCCGTCTAGACTCTGTCAATAGCCATGATAATGTTGATACAGATACTGTGACTTTGAGAATTTAATGAGCCACTACAAACCCGTCTAGGCTCTGTCAATAGCCACGATAATGTTGTTACAGATACTGTGACTTTGAGAATTTAATGAGCCACCACAAACCCGTCTAGACTCTGTCAATAGCCATGATAATGTTGTTACAGATACTGTGACTTTGAGCATTTAATGAGCCACTACAAGCTCGTCTAGACTCTATCAATAGCCATGATAATGGTGTTACCGATACTGTGACTTTGAGCATTTAATGAGCCACTACAAACCCGTCTAGACTCTGTCAATAGCCATGATAGTGGTGTTACAGATACTGTGACTTTGAGCATTTAATGAGCCACTACAAACCCGTCTAGACTCTGTCAATAGCCATGATAATGGTGTTACAGATACTGTGACTTTGAGCATTTAATGAGCCACTACAAACCCGTCTAGACTCTGTCAATAGCCATGATAAGGTTGTTACAGATACTGTGCCTTTGAGCATTTAATGAGCCACTACAAACCCGTCTAGACTCTGTCAATAGCCATGATAATGTTGTTATAGATACTGTGACTTTGAGCATTTAATGAGCCACCACAAACCCGTCTAGACTCTGTCAATAGCCATGAAAATGTTGTTACAGATACTGTGACTTTGAGCATTTAATGACCAACTACAAACCCGTCTAGACTCTGTCAATAGCCATGATAAGGTTGTTACAGATACTGTGCCTTTGAGCATTTAATGAGCCACTTCAAACCCGTCTAGACTCTGTCAATTGCCATGATAATGTTGTTACGGATACTGTGACTTTGAGCATTTAATGAGCCACTACAAACCCGTCTAAACTCTATCAATAGCCATGATAATGTTGTTACAGATACTGTGACTTTGAGCATTTAATGAGCCACCACAAACCCGTCTAGACTCTGTCAATAGCCATGATAATGTTGTAACAAATACTGTGACTTTGAGCATTTAATGAGCCACTACAAACCCGTCTAAACTCTATCAATAGCCATGATAATGTTGTTAAAGATACTGTGATTTTGAGCATTTAATGAGCCACTACAAACCCGTCTAGACTCTGTCAATAGCCATGATAATGTTGTTACAGATACTGTGACTTTGAGCATTTAATGGTCCACTACAAACCCGTCTAGACTCTGTCAATAGCCATGATAATGTTGTTACAGATACTGTGACTTTGAGCATTTAATGAGCCACCACAAACCCGTCTAGACTCTATCAATAGCCATGATAATGTTGTTATAGATACTGTGACTTTGAGCATTAAATGAGCCACTACAAACCCGTCTAGACTCTATCAATAGACATGATAATGTTGTTACAGATACTGTGACTTTGAGCATTTAATGAGCCACTACAAACCCGTCTAGACTCTGTCAATAGCCATGATTATGTTGTTACAGATACTGTGACTTTGAGCATTTAATGAGCCACTACAAGCTCGTCTAGACTCTGTCAATAGCCATGATAAGGTTGTTACAGATACTGTGACTTTGAGCATTTAATGAGCCACCACAAACCCGTCTAGACTCTATCAATAGCCATGATAATGTTGTTACAGATACTGTGACTTTGAGCATTTAATGAGCCACTACAAACCCGTCTAGACTCTATCAATAGCCATGATAATGTTGTTACAGATACTGTGACTTTGAGCATCAAATGAGCTACTACAAACCCGTCTAGACTATGTCAATAGCCATGATAATGGTGTTACAGATACTGTGACTTTGAGCATTTAATGAGCCACCACAAACCCGTCTAGACTCTGTCAATAGCCATGATAATGTTGTTACAGATACTGTGAGTTTGCGCATTTAATGAGCCACCACAATCCCGTGTAGACTCTGTCAATAGCCATGATAATGTTGTTACAGATACTGTGACTTTGAGCATTTAATGAGCCACTAAAAACCCGTCTAGACTCTGTCAATAGCCATGATAATGGTGTTACAGATACTGTGATTTTGAGCATTTAATGAGCCACTACAAACCCGTCTAGACTCTGTCAATAGCCATGATAATATTGTTACTGATACTGTGACTTTGAGCATTTAATGAGCCACTACAAACCCGTCTAGACTCTGTCAATAGCCGTGATAATGTTGTTACAGATACTGTGACTTTGAGCATTTAATGAGCCACCACAAGCCGTCTAGATTCTGTCAATAGCCATGATAATGTTGTTACAGATACAGTGACTTTGAGCATGTAATGAGCCACTACAAGCTCGTCTAGATTCTGTCAATAGCCATGATAAGGTTGTTACAGATACTGTGACTTTGAGCATTTAATGAGCCACTACAAACCCGTTTAGACTCTGTCAATAGCCATGATAATGTTGTTACAGATACTGTTACATTGAGCATTTAATGAGCCACCACAAACCCGTCTAGACTCTGTCAATAGCCATGATAAGGTTGTTACAGATACTGTGACTTTGAGCATTTAATGAGCCACTACAAACCCGTCTAGACTCTATCAATAGCCATGATAATGTTGTTACAGATACTGTGACTTTGAGCATTTAATGAGCCACCACAAACCCGTCTAGACTATGTCAATAGCCATGATAAGGTTGTTACAGATACTGTGACTTTGAGCATTTATTGAGCCACTACAAACCCGCTAGACTCTGCCAATAGCCATGATAATGTTGTTACATATACTGTGACTTTGAGCATTTAATGAGCCACTACAAACCCGTCTAGACTCTGTCAATAGCCATGATAATGTTGTTACAGATACTGTGACTTTGAGCATTTAATGAGCCACTACAAACTCGTCTAGACTCTGTCAATAGCCATGATAATGTTGTTACAGATACTGTGACTTTGAGCATTTAATGAGCCACTACAAACCCGTCTAGACTATGTCAATAGCCATGATAATGTTGTTACAGATACTGTGGCTTTGAGCATTTAATGAGCCACTACAAACCCGTCTAGACTCTGTCAATAGCCATGATAAGGTTGTTAGATACTGTGACTTTGAGCATTTAATAAGCCACTACAAACCCGTCTAGACTCTGTCAATAGCCATGATAATGTTGTTACTGATACTGTGACTTTGAGCATTTAATGAGCCACTACAAACCCGTCTAGACTCTGTCAATAGCCATGATAATGGTGTTACAGATACTGTGACTTTGAGCATTAAGGAGCCACTACAAACCCGTCTAGACTCTGTCAATAGCCATGATAATGGTGTTACAGATATTGTGACTTTGAGCATTTAATGAGCCAATACAAACCCGTCTAGACTCTGTCAATAGCCATGATAATGCTGTTACAGATACTGTGACTTTGAGCATTTAATGAGCCACTACAAACCCGTCTAGACTCTGTCAATAGCCATGATAATGGTGTTACAGATACAGTGACTTTGAGCATTTAATGAGCCACCACAAACCCGTCTAGACTCTGTCAATAGCCTTGAAAATGTTGTTACAGATACTGTGACTTTGAGCATTTAATGAGCCACTACAAACCCGTCTAGACTCTGTCAATAGCCATGATAATGGTGTTACAGATACTGTGACTTTGAGCATTTAATGAGCCACCGCAAACCCGCCTAGACTCTGTCAATAGCCATGATAATGTTGTTACATATTCAGTGACTTTGAGCATTTAATGAGCCACCACAAACCCGTCTGAACTCTGTCTTTAGCCATGATAATGGTGTTACAGATACTGTGACTTTGCGCATTTAATGAGCCACTACAAACCCGTCTAGACTCTGTCAATAGCCATGATAATGGTGTTACAGATACTGTGCCTTTGAGCATTTAATGAGCCACCACAAACCCGTCTAGACTCTGTCAATAGCCATGATAATGGTGTTACAGATACTGTGACTTTGAGCATTTAATGAGCCACTGCAAACCCGTCTAGACTCTGTCAATAGCCTTGATAATGGTGTTACAGATACTGTGACTTTGAGCATTTAATGAGCCACTGCAAACCCGTCTAGACTCTGTCAATAGCCATGATAATGGTGTTACAGATACTGTGACTTTGAGCATTTAATGAGCCACCACAAACCCGTCTAGACTATGTCAATAGCCATGATAAGGTTGTTACAGATACTGTGACTTTGAGCATTTATTGAGCCACTACAAACCCGCTAGACTCTGCCAATAGCCATGATAATGTTGTTACATATACTGTGACTTTGAGCATTTAATGAGCCACTACAAACCCGTCTAGACTCTGTCAATAGCCATGATAATGTTGTTACAGATACTGTGACTTTGAGCATTTAATGAGCCACTACAAACTCGTCTAGACTCTGTCAATAGCCATGATAATGTTGTTACAGATACTGTGACTTTGAGCATTTAATGAGCCACTACAAACCCGTCTAGACTATGTCAATAGCCATGTTAATGTTGTTACAGATACTGTGGCTTTGAGCATTTAATGAGCCACTACAAACCCGTCTAGACTCTGTCAATAGCCATGATAAGGTTGTTAGATACTGTGACTTTGAGCATTTAATAAGCCACTACAAACCCGTCTAGACTCTGTCAATAGCCATGATAATGTTGTTACTGATACTGTGACTTTGAGCATTTAATGAGCCACTACAAACCCGTCTAGACTCTGTCAATAGCCATGATAATGGTGTTACAGATACTGTGACTTTGAGCATTAAGGAGCCACTACAAACCCGTCTAGACTCTGTCAATAGCCATGATAATGGTGTTACAGATATTGTAACTTTGAGCATTTAATGAGCCACTACAAACCCGTCTAGACTCTGTCAATAGCCATGATAATGCTGTTACAGATACTGTGACTTTGAGCATTTAATGAGCCACTACAAACCCGTCTAGACTCTGTCAATAGCCATGATAATGGTGTTACAGATACAGTGATTTTGAGCATTTAATGAGCCACCACAAACCCGTCTAGACTCTGTCAATAGCCTTGAAAATGTTGTTACAGATACTGTGACTTTGAGCATTTAATGAGCCACTACAAACCCGTCTAGACTCTGTCAATAGCCATGATAATGGTGTTACAGATACTGTGACTTTGAGCATTTAATGAGCCACCGCAAACCCGCCTAGACTCTGTCAATAGCCATGATAATGTTGTTACATATTCAGTGACTTTGAGCATTTAATGAGCCACCACAAACCCGTCTAGACTCTGTCAATAGCCATGATAATGTTGTTACAGATACTGTGACTTTGAGCATTTAATGAGCCACTACAAACCCGTCTAGACTCTGTCAATAGCCATGATAATGGTGTTACAGATACTGTGACTTTGAGCATTTAATGAGCCACTACAAACCCGTCTAGACTCTGTCAATAGCCATGATAATGGTGTTACAGATACTGTGACTTTGAGCATTTAATGAGCCACCACAAACCCGTCTAGACTCTGTCAATAGCCATGATAATGTTGTTACAGATACTGTGACTTTGAGCATTTAATGAGCCACTACAAACCCGCCTAGACTCTGTCAATAGCCATGATAATGTTGTTACAGATACTGTCTCTTTGAGCATTTAATGAGCCACTATAAACCCGTCTAGACTCTGTCAATAGCCATGATAATGGTGTTACAGATACTGTGACTTTGAGCATTTAATGAGCCACTACAAACCCGTCTAGACTCTGTCTATAGCCATGATAATGTAGTTACAGATACTGTGACTTTGAGCATTTAACGAGCCACTACAAACCCGTCTAGACTCTGTCAATAGCCATGATAATGGTGTTACAGATACTGTGACTTTGAGCATTTAATGAGCCACTACAAACCCGTCTAGACTCTGTCAATAGCCATGATAATGGTGTTACAGATACTGTGACTTTGAGCATTTAATGAGCCACTACAAACCCGTCTAGACTCTGTCAATAGCCATGATAATGTTGTTACAGATACTGTGACTTTGAGCATTTAATGAGCCACTACAAACCCGTCTAGACTCTGTCAATAGCCATGATAATGTTGTTACAGATACTGTGACTTTGAGCATTTAATGAGCCACCACAAACCCGTCTGAACTCTGTCTTTAGCCCTGATAATGGTGTTACAGATACTGTGACTTTGCGCATTTAATGAGCCACTACAATCCCGTCTAGACTCTGTCAATAGCCATGATAATGTTGTTACAGATACTGTGACTTTGAGCATTTAATGACCCACTACAAACCCGTCTAGGCTCTGTCAATAGCCATGATAATGTTGTTACAGATACTGTAACTTTGAGCATTTAATGAGCCACCACAAACCCGTCTAGACTCTGTCAATAGCCATGATAATGGTGTTACAGATACTGTGACTTTGAGCATTTAATGAGCCACTGCAAACCCGTCTAGACTCTGTCAATAGCCATGATAATGGTGTTACAGATACTGTGACTTTGAGCATTTAATGAGCCACTACAAACCCGTCTAGACTCTGTCAATAGCCATGATAAGGTTGTTACAGATACTGTGCCTTTGAGCATTTAATGAGCCACTACAAACCCGTCTAGACTCTGTCAATAGCCATGATAATGTTGTTACAGATACTGTGACTTTGAGCATTTAATGAGCCACCACAAACCCGTCTGAACTCTGTCTTTAGCCATGATAATGGTGTTACAGATACTGTGACTTTGCGCATTTAATGAGCCACTACAATCCCGTCTAGACTCTGTCAATAGCCATGATAATGTTGTTACAGATACTGTGACTTTGAGCATTTAATGAGCCACTACAAACCCGTCTAGACTCTATCAATAGCCATGATAATGTTGTTACAGATACTGTGACTTTGAGCATCTAATGAGCTACTACAAACCCGTCTAGACTATGTCAATAGCCATGATAATGGTGTTACAGATACTGTGACTTTGAGCATTTAATGAGCCACCACACACCCGTCTAGACTCTGTCAATAGCCATGATAATGTTGTTACAGATACTGTGACTTTGCGCATTTAATGAGCCACCACAAACCCGTCTAGACTCTGTCAATAGCCATGATAATGTTGTTACAGTTACTGTGACTTTGAGTATTTAATGAGCCACTACAAACCCGTCTAGACTCTGTCAATAGCCATGATAATGGTGTTACAGATACTGTGACTTTGAGCATTTAATGAGCCACTACAAACCCGTCTAGACTCTGTCAATAGCCATGATAATGTTGTTACAGATACTGTGACTTTGAGCATTTAATGAGCCACAACAAACCCGTCTGAACTCTGTCTTTAGCCATGATAATGTTGTTACAGATACTGTGACTTTGAGCATTTAATGAGCCACTACAAACCCGTCTAGGCTCTATCAATAGCCATGATAATGTTGTTACAGATACTGTGACTTTGAGCATCTAATGAGCTACTACAAACCCGTCTAGACTATGTCAATAGCCATGATAATGGTGTTACAGATACTGTGACTTTGAGCATTTAATGAGCCACTACAAACCCGTCTAGACTCTGTATATAGCCATGATAATGTTGTTACAGATACTGTGACTTTGAGCATTTAATGAGCCACTACAAACCCGTCTAGACTCTGTCAATAGCCATGATAATGGTGTTACAGATACTGTGACTTTGAGCATTTAATGAGCCACTACAAACCCGTCTAGACTCTGTCAATAGCCATGATAATGGTGTTACAGATACTGTGACTTTGAGCATTTAATGAGCCACTACAAACCCGTCTAGACTCTGTCAATAGCCATGATAATGTTGTTACAGATACTGTGACTTTGAGCATTTAATGAGCCACTACAAACCCGTCTAGACTCTGTCAATAGCCATGATAATGTTGTTACAGATACTGTGACTTTGAGCATTTAATGAGCCACCACAAACCCGTCTGAACTCTGTCTTTAGCCCTGATAATGGTGTTACAGATACTGTGACTTTGCGCATTTAATGAGCCACTACAATCCCGTCTAGACTCTGTCAATAGCCATGATAATGTTGTTACAGATACTGTGACTTTGAGCATTTAATGACCCACTACAAACCCGTCTAGGCTCTGTCAATAGCCATGATAATGTTGTTACAGATACTGTAACTTTGAGCATTTAATGAGCCACCACAAACCCGTCTAGACTCTGTCAATAGCCATGATAATGGTGTTACAGATACTGTGACTGTGAGCATTTAATGAGCCACTGCAAACCCGTCTAGACTCTGTCAATAGCCATGATAATGGTGTTACAGATACTTTGACTTTGAGCATTTAATGAGCCACTACAAACCCGTCTAGACTCTGTCAATAGCCATGATAAGGTTTTTACAGATACTGTGCCTTTGAGCATTTAATGAGCCACTACAAACCCGTCTAGACTCTGTCAATAGCCATGATAATGTTGTTACAGATACTGTGACTTTGAGCATTTAATGAGCCACCACAAACCCGTCTGAACTCTGTCTTTAGCCATGATAATGGTGTTACAGATACTGTGACTTTGCGCATTTAATGAGCCACTACAATCCCGTCTAGACTCTGTCAATAGCCATGATAATGTTGTTACAGATACTGTGACTTTGAGCATTTAATGAGCCACTACAAACCCGTCTAGACTCTATCAATAGCTATGATAATGTTGTTACAGATACTGTGACTTTGAGCATCTAATGAGCTACTACAAACCCGTCTAGACTATGTCAATAGCCATGATAATGGTGTTACAGATACTGTGACTTTGAGCATTTAATGAGCCACCACAAACCCGTCTAGACTATGTCAATAGCCATGATAATGTTGTTACAGATACTGTGACTTTGCGCATTTAATGAGCCACCACAAACCCGTCTAGACTCTGTCAATAGCCATGATAATGTTGTTACAGTTACTGTGACTTTGAGTATTTAATGAGCCACTACAAACCCGTCTAGACTCTGTCAATAGCCATGATAATGGTGTTACAGATACTGTGACTTTGAGCATTTAATGAGCCACTACAAACCCGTCTAGACTCTGTCAATAGCCATGATAATGTTGTTACAGATACTGTGACTTTGAGCATTTAATGAGCCACAACAAACCCGTCTGAACTCTGTCTTTAGCCATGATAATGGTGTTACAGATACTGTGACTTTGCGCATTTAATGAGCCACTACAATCCCGTCTAGACTCTGTCAATAGCCATGATAATGTTGATACAGATACTGTGACTTTGAGAATTTAATGAGCCTCTACAAACCCGTCTAGGCTCTGTCAATAGCCATGATAATGTTGTTACAGATACTGTGACTTTGAGAATTTAATGAGCCACCACAAACCCGTCTAGACTCTGTCAATAGCCATGATAATGTTGTTACAGATACTGTGACTTTGAGCATTTAATGAGCCACTACAAGCTCGTCTAGACTCTATCAATAGCCATGATAATGGTGTTACCGATACTGTGACTTTGAGCATTTAATGAGCCACTACAAACCCGTCTAGACTCTGTCAATAGCCATGATAGTGGTGTTACAGATACTGTGACTTTGAGCATTTAATGAGCCACTACAAACCCGTCTAGACTCTGTCAATAGCCATGATAATGGTGTTACAGATACTGTGACTTTGAGCATTTAATGAGCCACTACAAACCCGTCTAGACTCTGTCAATAGCCATGATAAGGTTGTTACAGATACTGTGCCTTTGAGCATTTAATGAGCCACTACAAACCCGTCTAGACTCTGTCAATAGCCATGATAATGTTGTTATAGATACTGTGACTTTGAGCATTTAATGAGCCACCACAAACCCGTCTAGACTCTGTCAATAGCCATGAAAATGTTGTTACAGATACTGTGACTTTGAGCATTTAATGAACCACTACAAGCTCGTCTAGACTCTATCAATAGCCATGATAATGTTGTTACAGATACTGTGACTTTGAGCATTCAATGAGCCACTACAAACCCGTCTAGACTCTGTCAATAGCCATGATAATGGTGTTACAGATACTGTGACTTTGAGCATTTAATGAGCCACTATAAACCCGTCTAGACTCTGTCAATAGCCATGATAATGGTGTTACAGATACTGTGACTTTGAGCATTTAATGACCAACTACAAACCCGTCTAGACTCTGTCAATAGCCATGATAAGGTTGTTACAGATACTGTGCCTTTGAGCATTTAATGAGCCACTACAAACCCGTCTAGACTCTGTCAATTGCCATGATAATGTTGTTACGGATACTGTGACTTTGAGCATTTAATGAGCCACTACAAACCCGTCTAAACTCTATCAATAGCCATGATAATGTTGTTACAGATACTGTGACTTTGAGCATTTAATGAGCCACCACAAACCCGTCTAGACTCTGTCAATAGCCATGATAATGTTGTAACAAATACTGTGACTTTGAGCATTTAATGAGCCACTACAAACCCGTCTAAACTCTATCAATAGCCATGATAATGTTGTTAAAGATACTGTGATTTTGAGCATTTAATGAGCCACTACAAACCCGTCTAGACTCTGTCAATAGCCATGATAATGTTGTTACAGATACTGTGACTTTGAGCATTTAATGGTCCACTACAAACCCGTCTAGACTCTGTCAATAGCCATGATAATGTTGTTACAGATACTGTGACTTTGAGCATTTAATGAGCCACCACAAACCCGTCTAGACTCTATCAATAGCCATGATAATGTTGTTATAGATACTGTGACTTTGAGCATTAAATGAGCCACTACAAACCCGTCTAGACTCTATCAATAGACATGATAATGTTGTTACAGATACTGTGACTTTGAGCATTTAATGAGCCACTACAAACCCGTCTAGACTCTGTCAATAGCCATGATTATGTTGTTACAGATACTGTGACTTTGAGCATTTAATGAGCCACTACAAGCTCGTCTAGACTCTGTCAATAGCCATGATAAGGTTGTTACAGATACTGTGACTTTGAGCATTTAATGAGCCACCACAAACCCGTCTAGACTCTATCAATAGCCATGATAATGTTGTTACAGATACTGTGACTTTGCGCATTTAATGAGCCACTACAATCCCGTCTAGACTCTGTCAATAGCCATGATAATGTTGTTACAGATACTGTGACTTTGAGCATTTAATGAGCCACTACAAACCCGTCTAGACTCTATCAATAGCCATGATAATGTTGTTACAGATACTGTGACTTTGAGCATCTAATGAGCTACTACAAACCCGTCTAGACTATGTCAATAGCCATGATAATGGTGTTACAGATACTGTGACTTTGAGCATTTAATGAGCCACCACACACCCGTCTAGACTCTGTCAATAGCCATGATAATGTTGTTACAGATACTGTGACTTTGCGCATTTAATGAGCCACCACAAACCCGTCTAGACTCTGTCAATAGCCATGATAATGTTGTTACAGTTACTGTGACTTTGAGTATTTAATGAGCCACTACAAACCCGTCTAGACTCTGTCAATAGCCATGATAATGGTGTTACAGATACTGTGACTTTGAGCATTTAATGAGCCACTACAAACCCGTCTAGACTCTGTCAATAGCCATGATAATGTTGTTACAGATACTGTGACTTTGAGCATTTAATGAGCCACAACAAACCCGTCTGAACTCTGTCTTTAGCCATGATAATGTTGTTACAGATACTGTGACTTTGAGCATTTAATGAGCCACTACAAACCCGTCTAGACTCTATCAATAGCCATGATAATGTTGTTACAGATACTGTGACTTTGAGCATCTAATGAGCTACTACAAACCCGTCTAGACTATGTCAATAGCCATGATAATGGTGTTACAGATACTGTGACTTTGAGCATTTAATGAGCCACTACAAACCCGTCTAGACTCTGTATATAGCCATGATAATGTTGTTACAGATACTGTGACTTTGAGCATTTAATGAGCCACTACAAACCCGTCTAGACTCTGTCAATAGCCATGATAATGGTGTTACAGATACTGTGACTTTGAGCATTTAATGAGCCACTACAAACCCGTCTAGACTCTGTCAATAGCCATGATAATGGTGTTACAGATACTGTGACTTTGAGCATTTAATGAGCCACTACAAACCCGTCTAGACTCTGTCAATAGCCATGATAATGTTGTTACAGATACTGTGACTTTGAGCATTTAATGAGCCACTACAAACCCGTCTAGACTCTGTCAATAGCCATGATAATGTTGTTACAGATACTGTGACTTTGAGCATTTAATGAGCCACCACAAACCCGTCTGAACTCTGTCTTTAGCCCTGATAATGGTGTTACAGATACTGTGACTTTGCGCATTTAATGAGCCACTACAATCCCGTCTAGACTCTGTCAATAGCCATGATAATGTTGTTACAGATACTGTGACTTTG
Organism: Meconema thalassinum; assembly: GCA_946902985.2. Taxonomy (NCBI): domain Eukaryota; kingdom Metazoa; phylum Arthropoda; class Insecta; order Orthoptera; family Tettigoniidae; genus Meconema; species Meconema thalassinum. Next base: position 15,547,515 of record OX336389.2, on the reverse strand, counting down.
AGCATTTAATGACCCACTACAAACCCGTCTAGGCTCTGTCAATAGCCATGATAATGTTGTTACAGATACTGTAACTTTGAGCATTTAATGAGCCACCACAAACCCGTCTAGACTCTGTCAATAGCCATGATAATGGTGTTACAGATACTGTGACTGTGAGCATTTAATGAGCCACTGCAAACCCGTCTAGACTCTGTCAATAGCCATGATAATGGTGTTACAGATACTTTGACTTTGAGCATTTAATGAGCCACTACAAACCCGTCTAGACTCTGTCAATAGCCATGATAAGGTTTTTACAGATACTGTGCCTTTGAGCATTTAATGAGCCACTACAAACCCGTCTAGACTCTGTCAATAGCCATGATAATGTTGTTACAGATACTGTGACTTTGAGCATTTAATGAGCCACCACAAACCCGTCTGAACTCTGTCTTTAGCCATGATAATGGTGTTACAGATACTGTGACTTTGCGCATTTAATGAGCCACTACAATCCCGTCTAGACTCTGTCAATAGCCATGATAATGTTGTTACAGATACTGTGACTTTGAGCATTTAATGAGCCACTACAAACCCGTCTAGACTCTATCAATAGCTATGATAATGTTGTTACAGATACTGTGACTTTGAGCATCTAATGAGCTACTACAAACCCGTCTAGACTATGTCAATAGCCATGATAATGGTGTTACAGATACTGTGACTTTGAGCATTTAATGAGCCACCACAAACCCGTCTAGACTATGTCAATAGCCATGATAATGTTGTTACAGATACTGTGACTTTGCGCATTTAATGAGCCACCACAAACCCGTCTAGACTCTGTCAATAGCCATGATAATGTTGTTACAGTTACTGTGACTTTGAGTATTTAATGAGCCACTACAAACCCGTCTAGACTCTGTCAATAGCCATGATAATGGTGTTACAGATACTGTGACTTTGAGCATTTAATGAGCCACTACAAACCCGTCTAGACTCTGTCAATAGCCATGATAATGTTGTTACAGATACTGTGACTTTGAGCATTTAATGAGCCACAACAAACCCGTCTGAACTCTGTCTTTAGCCATGATAATGGTGTTACAGATACTGTGACTTTGCGCATTTAATGAGCCACTACAATCCCGTCTAGACTCTGTCAATAGCCATGATAATGTTGATACAGATACTGTGACTTTGAGAATTTAATGAGCCACTACAAACCCGTCTAGGCTCTGTCAATAGCCATGATAATGTTGTTACAGATACTGTGACTTTGAGAATTTAATGAGCCACCACAAACCCGTCTAGACTCTGTCAATAGCCATGATAATGTTGTTACAGATACTGTGACTTTGAGCATTTAATGAGCCACTACAAGCTCGTCTAGACTCTATCAATAGCCATGATAATGGTGTTACCGATACTGTGACTTTGAGCATTTAATGAGCCACTACAAACCCGTCTAGACTCTGTCAATAGCCATGATAGTGGTGTTACAGATACTGTGACTTTGAGCATTTAATGAGCCACTACAAACCCGTCTAGACTCTGTCAATAGCCATGATAATGGTGTTACAGATACTGTGACTTTGAGCATTTAATGAGCCACTACAAACCCGTCTAGACTCTGTCAATAGCCATGATAAGGTTGTTACAGATACTGTGCCTTTGAGCATTTAATGAGCCACTACAAACCCGTCTAGACTCTGTCAATAGCCATGATAATGTTGTTATAGATACTGTGACTTTGAGCATTTAATGAGCCACCACAAACCCGTCTAGACTCTGTCAATAGCCATGAAAATGTTGTTACAGATACTGTGACTTTGAGCATTTAACTAACCACTACAAGCTCGTCTAGACTCTATCAATAGCCATGATAATGTTGTTACAGATACTGTGACTTTGAGCATTCAATGAGCCACTACAAACCCGTCTAGACTCTGTCAATAGCCATGATAATGGTGTTACAGATACTGTGACTTTGAGCATTTAATGAGCCACTATAAACCCGTCTAGACTCTGTCAATAGCCATGATAATGGTGTTACAGATACTGTGACTTTGAGCATTTAATGACCAACTACAAACCCGTCTAGACTCTGTCAATAGCCATGATAAGGTTGTTACAGATACTGTGCCTTTGAGCATTTAATGAGCCACTACAAACCCGTCTAGACTCTGTCAATTGCCATGATAATGTTGTTACGGATACTGTGACTTTGAGCATTTAATGAGCCACTACAAACCCGTCTAAACTCTATCAATAGCCATGATAATGTTGTTACAGATACTGTGACTTTGAGCATTTAATGAGCCACCACAAACCCGTCTAGACTCTGTCAATAGCCATGATAATGTTGTAACAAATACTGTGACTTTGAGCATTTAATGAGCCACTACAAACCCGTCTAAACTCTATCAATAGCCATGATAATGTTGTTAAAGATACTGTGATTTTGAGCATTTAATGAGCCACTACAAACCCGTCTAGACTCTGTCAATAGCCATGATAATGTTGTTACAGATACTGTGACTTTGAGCATTTAATGGTCCACTACAAACCCGTCTAGACTCTGTCAATAGCCATGATAATGTTGTTACAGATACTGTGACTTTGAGCATTTAATGAGCCACCACAAACCCGTCTAGACTCTATCAATAGCCATGATAATGTTGTTATAGATACTGTGACTTTGAGCATTAAATGAGCCACTACAAACCCGTCTAGACTCTATCAATAGACATGATAATGTTGTTACAGATACTGTGACTTTGAGCATTTAATGAGCCACTACAAACCCGTCTAGACTCTGTCAATAGCCATGATTATGTTGTTACAGATACTGTGACTTTGAGCATTTAATGAGCCACTACAAGCTCGTCTAGACTCTGTCAATAGCCATGATAAGGTTGTTACAGATACTGTGACTTTGAGCATTTAATGAGCCACCACAAACCCGTCTAGACTCTATCAATAGCCATGATAATGTTGTTACAGATACTGTGACTTTGAGCATTTAATGAGCCACTACAAACCCGTCTAGACTCTATCAATAGCCATGATAATGTTGTTACAGATACTGTGACTTTGAGCATCAAATGAGCTACTACAAACCCGTCTAGACTATGTCAATAGCCATGATAATGGTGTTACAGATACTGTGACTTTGAGCATTTAATGAGCCACCACAAACCCGTCTAGACTCTGTCAATAGCCATGATAATGTTGTTACAGATACTGTGAGTTTGCGCATTTAATGAGCCACCACAATCCCGTGTAGACTCTGTCAATAGCCATGATAATGTTGTTACAGATACTGTGACTTTGAGCATTTAATGAGCCACTAAAAACCCGTCTAGACTCTGTCAATAGCCATGATAATGGTGTTACAGATACTGTGATTTTGAGCATTTAATGAGCCACTACAAACCCGTCTAGACTCTGTCAATAGCCATGATAATATTGTTACTGATACTGTGACTTTGAGCATTTAATGAGCCACTACAAACCCGTCTAGACTCTGTCAATAGCCGTGATAATGTTGTTACAGATACTGTGACTTTGAGCATTTAATGAGCCACCACAAGCCGTCTAGATTCTGTCAATAGCCATGATAATGTTGTTACAGATACAGTGACTTTGAGCATGTAATGAGCCACTACAAGCTCGTCTAGATTCTGTCAATAGCCATGATAAGGTTGTTACAGATACTGTGACTTTGAGCATTTAATGAGCCACTACAAACCCGTTTAGACTCTGTCAATAGCCATGATAATGTTGTTACAGATACTGTTACATTGAGCATTTAATGAGCCACCACAAACCCGTCTAGACTCTGTCAATAGCCATGATAAGGTTGTTACAGATACTGTGACTTTGAGCATTTAATGAGCCACTACAAACCCGTCTAGACTCTATCAATAGCCATGATAATGTTGTTACAGATACTGTGACTTTGAGCATTTAATGAGCCACCACAAACCCGTCTAGACTATGTCAATAGCCATGATAAGGTTGTTACAGATACTGTGACTTTGAGCATTTATTGAGCCACTACAAACCCGCTAGACTCTGCCAATAGCCATGATAATGTTGTTACATATACTGTGACTTTGAGCATTTAATGAGCCACTACAAACCCGTCTAGACTCTGTCAATAGCCATGATAATGTTGTTACAGATACTGTGACTTTGAGCATTTAATGAGCCACTACAAACTCGTCTAGACTCTGTCAATAGCCATGATAATGTTGTTACAGATACTGTGACTTTGAGCAATTAATGAGCCACTACAAACCCGTCTAGACTATGTCAATAGCCATGATAATGTTGTTACAGATACTGTGGCTTTGAGCATTTAATGAGCCACTACAAACCCGTCTAGACTCTGTCAATAGCCATGATAAGGTTGTTAGATACTGTGACTTTGAGCATTTAATAAGCCACTACAAACCCGTCTAGACTCTGTCAATAGCCATGATAATGTTGTTACTGATACTGTGACTTTGAGCATTTAATGAGCCACTACAAACCCGTCTAGACTCTGTCAATAGCCATGATAATGGTGTTACAGATACTGTGACTTTGAGCATTAAGGAGCCACTACAAACCCGTCTAGACTCTGTCAATAGCCATGATAATGGTGTTACAGATATTGTGACTTTGAGCATTTAATGAGCCACTACAAACCCGTCTAGACTCTGTCAATAGCCATGATAATGGTGTTACAGATACTGTGACTTTGAGCATTTAATGAGCCACCGCAAACCCGCCTAGACTCTGTCAATAGCCATGATAATGTTGTTACATATTCAGTGACTTTGAGCATTTAATGAGCCACCACAAACCCGTCTAGACTCTGTCAATAGCCATGATAATGTTGTTACAGATACTGTGACTTTGAGCATTTAATGAGCCACTACAAACCCGTCTAGACTCTGTCAATAGCCATGATAATGTTGTTACAGATACTGTGACTTTGAGCATTTAATGAGCCACTACAAACCCGTCTAGACTCTGTCAATAGCCATGATAATGGTGTTACAGATACTGTGACTTTGAGCATTTAATGAGCCACTACAAACCCGTCTAGACTCTGTCAATAGCCATGATAATGGTATTACAGATACTGTGACTTTGAGCATTTAATGAGCCACCACAAACCCGTCTAGACTCTGTCAATAGCCATGATAATGTTGTTACAGATACTGTGATTTTGAGCATTTAATGAGCCACTACAAACCCGTCTAGACTCTGTCAATAGCCATGATAATGTTGTTACAGATACTGTCTCTTTGAGCATTTAATGAGCCACTACAAACCCGTCTAGACTCTGTCAATAGCCATGATAATGGTGTTACAGATACTGTGACTTTGAGCATTTAATGAGCCACTACAAACCCGTCTAGACTCTGTCTATAGCCATGATAATGTTGTTACAGATACTGTGACTTTGAGCATTTAATGAGCCACTACAAACCCGTCTAGACTCTGTCAATAGCCATGATAATGGTGTTACAGATACTGTGACTTTGAGCATTTAATGAGCCACTACAAACCCCTCTAGACTCTGTCAATAGCCATGATAATGGTGTTACAGATACTGTGACTTTGAGCATTTAATGAGCCACTACAAACCCGTCTAGACTCTGTCAATAGCCATGATAATGTTGTTACAGATACTGTGACTTTGAGCATTTAATGAGCCACTACAAACCCGTCTAGACTCTGTCAATAGCCATGATAATGTTGTTACAGATACTGTGACTTTGAGCATTTAATGAGCCACCACAAACCCGTCTGAACTCTGTCCTTAGCCCTGATAATGGTATTACAGATACTGTGACTTTGCGCATTTAATGAGCCACTACAATCCCGTCTAGACTCTGTCAATAGCCATAATAATGTTGTTACAGATACTGTGACTTTGAGCATTTAATGACCCACTACAAACCCGTCTAGGCTCTGTCAATAGCCATGATAATGTTGTTACAGATACTGTAACTTTGAGCATTTAATGAGCCACCACAAACCCGTCTAGACTCTGTCAATAGCCATGATAATGGTGTTACAGATACTGTGACTTTGAGCATTTAATGAGCCACTGCAAACCCGTCTAGACTCTGTCAATAGCCATGATAATGGTGTTACAGATACTGTGACTTTGAGCATTTAATGAGCCACTACAAACCCGTCTAGACTCTGTCAATAGCCATGATAAGGTTGTTACAGATACTGTGCCTTTGAGCATTTAATGAGCCACTACAAACCCGTCTAGACTCTGTCAATAGCCATGATAATGTTGTTACAGATACTGTGACTTTGAGCATTTAATGAGCCACCACAAACCCGTCTGAACTCTGTCTTTAGCCATGATAATGGTGTTACAGATACTGTGACTTTGCGCATTTAATGAGCCACTACAATCCCATCTAGACTCTGTCAATAGCCATGATAATGTTGTTACAGATACTGTGACTTTGAGCATTTAATGAGCCACTACAAACCCGTCTAGACTCTATCAATAGCCATGATAATGTTGTTACAGATACTGTGACTTTGAGCATCTAATGAGCTACTACAAACCCGTCCAGACTATGTCAATAGCCATGATAATGGTGTTACAGATACTGTGACTTTGAGCATTTAATGAGCCACCACAAACCCGTCTAGACTCTGTCAATAGCCATGATAATGTTGTTACAGATACTGTGACTTTGCGCATTTAATGAGCCACCACAAACCCGTCTAGACTCTGTCAATAGCCATGATAATGTTGTTACAGTTACTGTGACTTTGAGTATTTAATGAGCCACTACAAACCCGTCTAGACTCTGTCAATAGCCATGATAATGGTGTTACAGATACTGTGACTTTGAGCATTTAATGAGCCACTACAAACCCGTCTAGTTTCTGTCAATAGCCATGATAATGTTATTACAGATACTGTGACTTTGAGCATTTAATGAGCCACAACAAACCCGTCTGAACTCTGTCTTTAGCCATGATAATGGTGTTACAGATACTGTGACTTTGCGCATTTAATGAGCCACTACAATCCCGTCTAGACTCTGTCAATAGCCATGATAATGTTGTTACAGATACTGTGACTTTGAGAATTTAATGAGCCACTACAAACCCGTCTAGGCTCTGTCAATAGCCATGATAATGTTGTTACAGATACTGTGACTTTGAGCATATAATGAGCCACCACAAACCCGTCTAGACTCTGTCAATAGCCATGATAATGTTGTTACAGATACTGTGACTTTGAGCATTTAATGAGCCACTACAAGCTCGTCTAGACTCTATCAATAGCCATGATAATGGTGTTACCGATACTGTGACTTTGAGCATTTAATGAGCCATTACAAACCCGTCTAGACTCTGTCAATAGCCATGATAGTGGTGTTACAGATACTGTGACTTTGAGCATTTAATGAGCCACTACAAACCCGTCTAGACTCTGTCAATAGCCATGATAATGGTGCTACAGATACTGTGACTTTGAGCATTTAATGAGCCACTACAAACCCGTCTAGACTCTGTCAATAGCCATGATAAGGTTGTTACAGATACTGTGCCTTTGAGCATTTAATGAGCCACTACAAACCCGTCTAGTCTCTGTCAATAGCCATGATAATGTTGTTATAGATACTGTGACTTTGAGCATTTAATGAGCCACCACAAACCCGTCTAGACTCTGTCAATAGCCATGAAAATGTTGTTACAGATACTGTGACTTTGAGCATTTAATGAACCACTAAAAGCTCGTCTAGACTCTATCAATAGCCATGATAATGGTGTTACAGATACTGTGACTTTGAGCATTTAATGAGCCACTACAAACCCGTCTAGACTCTGTCAATAGCCATGATAATGGTGTTACAGGTACTGTGACTTTGAGCATTTAAAGAGCCACTACAAACCCGTCTAGACTCTGTCAATAGCCATGATAATGGTGTTACAGATACTGTGACTTTGAGCATTTAATGAGCCACTACAAACCCGTCTAGACTCTGTCAATAGCCATGATAAGGTTGTTACAGATACTGTGCCTTTGAGCATTTAATGAGCCACTACAAACCCGTCTAGACTCTGTCAATTGCCATGATAATGTTGTTACAGATACTGTGACTTTGAGCATTTAATGAGCCACCACAAACCCGTCTAGACTCTGTCAATAGCCATGATAATGTTGTAACAGATACTGTGACTTTGAGCATTTAATGAGCCACCACAAACCCGTCTAAACTCTATCAATAGCCATGATAATGTTGTTACAGATACTGTGACTTTGAGCATTTAATGAGCCACTACAAACCCGTCTAGACTATGTCAATAGCCATGATAATGGTGTTACAGATACTGTGACTTTGAGCATTTAATGAGCCACTACAAACCCGTCTAGACTCTGTCAATAGCCATGATAATGTTGTTACAGATACTGTGACTTTGAGCATTTAATGAGCCACCACAAACCCGTCTAGACTCTATCAATAGCCATGATAATGTTGTTATAGATACTGTGACTTTGAGCATTTAATGAGCCACTACAAACCCGTCTAGACTCTATCAATAGCCATGATAATGTTGTTACAGATACTGTGACTTTGAGCATTTAATGAGCCACTACAAACCCGTCTAGACTCTGTCAATAGCCATGATTATGTTGTTACAGATACTGTGACTTTGAGCATTTAATGAGCCACTACAAGCTCGTCTAGACTCTGTCAATAGCCATGAAAAGGTTGTTACAGATACTGTGACTTTGAGCATTTAATGAGCCACCACAAACCCGTCTAGACTCTATCAATAGCCATGATAATGTTGTTACAGATACTGTGACTTTGAGCATTTAATGAGCCACTACAAACCCGTCTAGACTCTGTCTTTAGCCATGATAAGGTTGTTACAGATACTGTGACTTTGAGCATTTAATGAGCCACTACAAACCCGTCTAGACTCTATCAATAGCCATGATAATGTTGTTACAGATACTGTGACTTTGAGCATCTAATGAGCTACTACAAACCCGTCTAGACTATGTCAATAGCCATGATAATGGTGTTACAGATACTGTGACTTTGAGCATTTAATGAGCCACCACAAACCCGTGTAGACTCTGTCAATAGCCATGATAATGTTGTTACAGATACTGTGAATTTGCGCATTTAATGAGCCACCACAATCCCGTGTAGACTCTGTCAATAGCCATGATAATGTTGTTACAGATACTGTGACTTTGAGCATTTAATGACCCACTAAAAACCCGTCTAGACTCTGTCAATAGCCATGATAATGGTGTTAGAGATACTGTGATTTTGAGCATTTAATGAGCCACTACAAACCCGTCTAGACTCTGTCAATAGCCATGATAATATTGTTACTGATACTGTGACTTTGAGCATTTAATGAGCCACTACAAACCCGTCTAGACTCTGTCAATAGCCGTGATAATGTTGTTACAGATACTGTGACTTTGAGCATTTAATGAGCCACCACAAGCCGTCTAGATTCTGTCAATAGCCATGATAATGTTGTTACTGATACCGTGACTTTGAGCATGTAATGAGCCACTACAAGCTCGTCTAGACTCTGTCAATAGCCATGATAAGGTTGTTACAGATACTGTGACTTTGAGCATTTAATGAGCCACTACAAACCCGTTTAGACTCTGTCAATAACCATGATAATGTTGTTACAGATACTGTTACATTGAGCATTTAATGAGCCACCACAAACCCGTCTAGACTCTGTCAATAGCCATGATAAGGTTGTTACAGATACTGTGACTTTGAGCATTTAATGAGCCACTACAAACCCGTCTAGACTCTATCAATAGCCATGATAATGTTGTTACAGATATTGTGACTTTGAGCATTTAATGAGCCACTACAAACCCGTCTAGACTCTGTCAATAGCCATGATAATGTTGTTACAGATACTGTGACTTTGAGCATTTAATGAGCCACTACAAACCCGTCTAGACTCTATCAATAGCCATGATAATGTTGTAACAGAAACTGTGACTTTGAGCATTTAATGAGCCACCACAAACCCGTCTAGACTCTGGCAATAGCCATGATAATGTTGCTACAGATACTGTGACTTTGAGCATTTAATGAGCCACTACAAACCCGTCTAGACTCTGTCAATAGCCATGATAATGGTGTTACAGATACTGTGACTTTGAGCATTTGATGAGCCACCACAAACCCGTCTAGACTCTGTCAATAGACATGATTATGTTGTTACAGATACTGTGACTTTGAGCATTTAATGAGCCACTACATGCTCGTCTAGACTCTGTCAATAGCCATGATAAGGTTGTTACAGATACTGTGACTTTGAGCATTTAATGAGCCACCACAAACCCGTCTAGACTCTATCAATAGCCATGATAATGTTGTTACAGATACTGTGACTTTGAGCATTTAATGAGCCACTACAAACCCGTCTAGACTCTGTCTTTAGCCATGATAAGGTTGTTACAGATACTGTGACTTTGAGCATTTAATGAGCCACTACAAACCCGTCTAGACTCTGTCAATAGCCATGATAAGGTTGTTAGATACTGTGACTTTGAGCATTTAATAAGCCACTACAAACCCGTCTAGACTCTGTCAATAGCCATGATAATGTTGTTACTGATACTGTGACTTTGAGCATTTAATGAGCCACTACAAACCCGTCTAGACTCTGTCAATAGCCATGATAATGGTGTTACAGATACTGTGACTTTGAGCATTAAGGAGCCACTACAAACCCGTCTAGACTCTGTCAATAGCCATGATAATGGTGTTACAGATATTGTGACTTTGAGCATTTAATGAGCCAATACAAACCCGTCTAGACTCTGTCAATAGCCATGATAATGCTGTTACAGATACTGTGACTTTGAGCATTTAATGAGCCACTACAAACCCGTCTAGACTCTGTCAATAGCCATGATAATGGTGTTACAGATACAGTGACTTTGAGCATTTAATGAGCCACCACAAACCCGTCTAGACTCTGTCAATAGCCTTGAAAATGTTGTTACAGATACTGTGACTTTGAGCATTTAATGAGCCACTACAAACCCGTCTAGACTCTGTCAATAGCCATGATAATGGTGTTACAGATACTGTGACTTTGAGCATTTAATGAGCCACCGCAAACCCGCCTAGACTCTGTCAATAGCCATGATAATGTTGTTACATATTCAGTGACTTTGAGCATTTAATGAGCCACCACAAACCCGTCTAGACTCTGTCAATAGCCATGATAATGTTGTTACAGATACTGTGACTTTGAGCATTTAATGAGCCACTACAAACCCGTCTAGACTCTGTCAATAGCCATGATAATGTTGTTACAGATACTGTGACTTTGAGCATTTAATGAGCCACTACAAACCCGTCTAGACTCTGTCAATAGCCATGATAATGGTGTTACAGATACTGTGACTTTGAGCATTTAATGAGCCACTACAAACCCGTCTAGACTCTGTCAATAGCCATGATAATGGTATTACAGATACTGTGACTTTGAGCATTTAATGAGCCACCACAAACCCGTCTAGACTCTGTCAATAGCCATGATAATGTTGTTACAGATACTGTGATTTTGAGCATTTAATGAGCCACTACAAACCCGTCTAGACTCTGTCAATAGCCATGATAATGTTGTTACAGATACTGTCTCTTTGAGCATTTAATGAGCCACTACAAACCCGTCTAGACTCTGTCAATAGCCATGATAATGGTGTTACAGATACTGTGACTTTGAGCATTTAATGAGCCACTACAAACCCGTCTAGACTCTGTCTATAGCCATGATAATGTTGTTACAGATACTGTGACTTTGAGCATTTAATGAGCCACTACAAACCCGTCTAGACTCTGTCAATAGCCATGATAATGGTGTTACAGATACTGTGACTTTGAGCATTTAATGAGCCACTACAAACCCCTCTAGACTCTGTCAATAGCCATGATAATGGTGTTACAGATACTGTGACTTTGAGCATTTAATGAGCCACTACAAACCCGTCTAGACTCTGTCAATAGCCATGATAATGTTGTTACAGATACTGTGACTTTGAGCATTTAATGAGCCACTACAAACCCGTCTAGACTCTGTCAATAGCCATGATAATGTTGTTACAGATACTGTGACTTTGAGCATTTAATGAGCCACCACAAACCCGTCTGAACTCTGTCCTTAGCCCTGATAATGGTGTTACAGATACTGTGACTTTGCGCATTTAATGAGCCACTACAATCCCGTCTAGACTCTGTCAATAGCCATAATAATGTTGTTACAGATACTGTGACTTTGAGCATTTAATGACCCACTACAAACCCGTCTAGGCTCTGTCAATAGCCATGATAATGTTGTTACAGATACTGTAACTTTGAGCATTTAATGAGCCACCACAAACCCGTCTAGACTCTGTCAATAGCCATGATAATGGTGTTACAGATACTGTGACTTTGAGCATTTAATGAGCCACTGCAAACCCGTCTAGACTCTGTCAATAGCCATGATAATGGTGTTACAGATACTGTGACTTTGAGCATTTAATGAGCCACTACAAACCCGTCTAGACTCTGTCAATAGCCATGATAAGGTTGTTACAGATACTGTGCCTTTGAGCATTTAATGAGCCACTACAAACCCGTCTAGACTCTGTCAATAGCCATGATAATGTTGTTACAGATACTGTGACTTTGAGCATTTAATGAGCCACCACAAACCCGTCTGAACTCTGTCTTTAGCCATGATAATGGTGTTACAGATACTGTGACTTTGCGCATTTAATGAGCCACTACAATCCCATCTAGACTCTGTCAATAGCCATGATAATGTTGTTACAGATACTGTGACTTTGAGCATTTAATGAGCCACTACAAACCCGTCTAGACTCTATCAATAGCCATGATAATGTTGTTACAGATACTGTGACTTTGAGCATCTAATGAGCTACTACAAACCCGTCCAGACTATGTCAATAGCCATGATAATGGTGTTACAGATACTGTGACTTTGAGCATTTAATGAGCCACCACAAACCCGTCTAGACTCTGTCAATAGCCATGATAATGTTGTTACAGATACTGTGACTTTGCGCATTTAATGAGCCACCACAAACCCGTCTAGACTCTGTCAATAGCCATGATAATGTTGTTACAGTTACTGTGACTTTGAGTATTTAATGAGCCACTACAAACCCGTCTAGACTCTGTCAATAGCCATGATAATGGTGTTACAGATACTGTGACTTTGAGCATTTAATGAGCCACTACAAACCCGTCTAGTTTCTGTCAATAGCCATGATAATGTTATTACAGATACTGTGACTTTGAGCATTTAATGAGCCACAACAAACCCGTCTGAACTCTGTCTTTAGCCATGATAATGGTGTTACAGATACTGTGACTTTGCGCATTTAATGAGCCACTACAATCCCGTCTAGACTCTGTCAATAGCCATGATAATGTTGTTACAGATACTGTGACTTTGAGAATTTAATGAGCCACTACAAACCCGTCTAGGTTCTGTCAATAGCCATGATAATGTTGTTACAGATACTGTGACTTTGAGCATATAATGAGCCACCACAAACCCGTCTAGACTCTGTCAATAGCCATGATAATGTTGTTACAGATACTGTGACTTTGAGCATTTAATGAGCCACTACAAACCCGTCTAGACTCTGTCAATAGCCATGATAGTGGTGTTACAGATACTGTGACTTTGAGCATTTAATGAGCCACTACAAACCCGTCTAGACTCTGTCAATAGCCATGATAATGGTGCTACAGATACTGTGACTTTGAGCATTTAATGAGCCACTACAAACCCGTCTAGACTCTGTCAATAGCCATGATAAGGTTGTTACAGGTACTGTGCCTTTGAGCATTTAATGAGCCACTACAAACCCGTCTAGTCTCTGTCAATAGCCATGATAATGTTGTTATAGATACTGTGACTTTGAGCATTTAATGAGCCACCACAAACCCGTCTAGACTCTGTCAATAGCCATGAAAATGTTGTTACAGATACTGTGACTTTGAGCATTTAATGAACCACTAAAAGCTCGTCTAGACTCTATCAATAGCCATGATAATGGTGTTACAGATACTGTGACTTTGAGCATTTAATGAGCCACTACAAACCCGTCTAGACTCTGTCAATAGCCATGATAATGGTGTTACAGGTACTGTGACTTTGAGCATTTAAAGAGCCACTACAAACCCGTCTAGACTCTGTCAATAGCCATGATAATGGTGTTACAGATACTGTGACTTTGAGCATTTAATGAGCCACTACAAACCCGTCTAGACTGTGTCAATAGCCATGATAAGGTTGTTACAGATACTGTGCCTTTGAGCATTTAATGAGCCACTACAAACCCGTCTAGACTCTGTCAATTGCCATGATAATGTTGTTACAGATACTGTGACTTTGAGCATTTAATGAGCCACCACAAACCCGTCTAGACTCTGTCAATAGCCATGATAATGTTGTAACAGATACTGTGACTTTGAGCATGTAATGAGCCACCACAAACCCGTCTAAACTCTATCAATAGCCATGATAATGTTGTTACAGATACTGTGACTTTGAGCATTTAATGAGCCACTACAAACCCGTCTAGACTATGTCAATAGCCATGATAATGGTGTTACAGATACTGTGACTTTGAGCATTTAATGAGCCACTACAAACCCGTCTAGACTCTGTCAATAGCCATGATAATGTTGTTACAGATACTGTGACTTTGAGCATTTAATGAGCCACCACAAACCCGTCTAGACTCTATCAATAGCCATGATAATGTTGTTATAGATACTGTGACTTTGAGCATTTAATGAGCCACTACAAACCCGTCTAGACTCTATCAATAGCCATGATAATGTTGTTACAGATACTGTGACTTTGAGCATTTAATGAGCCACTACAAACCCGTCTAGACTCTGTCAATAGCCATGATTATGTTGTTACAGATACTGTGACTTTGAGCATTTAATGAGCCACTACAAGCTCGTCTAGACTCTGTCAATAGCCATGAAAAGGTTGTTACAGATACTGTGACTTTGAGCATTTAATGAGCCACCACAAACCCGTCTAGACTCTATCAATAGCCATGATAATGTTGTTACAGATACTGTGACTTTGAGCATTTAATGAGCCACTACAAACCCGTCTAGACTCTGTCTTTAGCCATGATAAGGTTGTTACAGATACTGTGACTTTGAGCATTTAATGAGCCACTACAAACCCGTCTAGACTCTATCAATAGCCATGATAATGTTGTTACAGATACTGTGACTTTGAGCATCTAATGAGCTACTACAAACCCGTCTAGACTATGTCAATAGCCATGATAATGGTGTTACAGATACTGTGACTTTGAGCATTTAATGAGCCACCACAAACCCGTGTAGACTCTGTCAATAGCCATGATAATGTTGTTACAGATACTGTGAATTTGCGCATTTAATGAGCCACCACAATCCCGTGTAGACTCTGTCAATAGCCATGATAATGTTGTTACAGATACTGTGACTTTGAGCATTTAATGACCCACTAAAAACCCGTCTAGACTCTGTCAATAGCCATGATAATGGTGTTACAGATACTGTGATTTTGAGCATTTAATGAGCCACTACAAACCCGTCTAGACTCTGTCAATAGCCATGATAATATTGTTACTGATACTGTGACTTTGAGCATTTAATGAGCCACTACAAACCCGTCTAGACTCTGTCAATAGCCGTGATAATGTTGTTACAGATACTGTGACTTTGAGCATTTAATGAGCCACCACAAGCCGTCTAGATTCTGTCAATAGCCATGATAATGTTGTTACTGATACCGTGACTTTGAGCATGTAATGAGCCACTACAAGCTCGTCTAGACTCTGTCAATAGCCATGATAAGGTTGTTACAGATACTGTGACTTTGAGCATTTAATGAGCCACTACAAACCCGTTTAGACTCTGTCAATAACCATGATAATGTTGTTACAGATACTGTTACATTGAGCATTTAATGAGCCACCACAAACCCGTCTAGACTCTGTCAATAGCCATGATAAGGTTGTTACAAATACTGTGACTTTGAGCATTTAATGAGCCACTACAAACCCGTCTAGACTCTATCAATAGCCATGATAATGTTGTTACAGATATTGTGACTTTGAGCATTTAATGAGCCACTACAAACCCGTCTAGACTCTGTCAATAGCCATGATAATGTTGTTACAGATACTGTGACTTTGAGCATTTAATGAGCCACTACAAACCCGTCTAGACTCTATCAATAGCCATGATAATGTTGTAACAGAAACTGTGACTTTGAGCATTTAATGAGCCACCACAAACCCGTCTAGACTCTGGCAATAGCCATGATAATGTTGCTACAGATACTGTGACTTTGAGCATTTAATGAGCCACTACAAACCCGTCTAGACTCTGTCAATAGCCATGATAATGGTGTTACAGATACTGTGACTTTGAGCATTTGATGAGCCACCACAAACCCGTCTAGACTCTGTCAATAGACATGATTATGTTGTTACAGATACTGTGACTTTGAGCATTTAATGAGCCACTACATGCTCGTCTAGACTCTGTCAATAGCCATGATAAGGTTGTTACAGATACTGTGACTTTGAGCATTTAATGAGCCACCACAAACCCGTCTAGACTCTATCAATAGCCATGATAATGTTGTTACAGATACTGTGACTTTGAGCATTTAATGAGCCACTACAAACCCGTCTAGACTCTGTCTTTAGCCATGATAAGGTTGTTACAGATACTGTGACTTTGAGCATTTAATGAGCCACTACAAACCCGTCTAGACTCTATCAATAGCCATGATAATGTTGTTACAGATACTGTGACTTTGAGCATCTAATGAGCTACTACAAACCCGTCTAGACTATGTCAATAGCCATGATAATGGTGTTACAGATACTGTGATTTTGAGCATTTAATGAGCCACCACAAACCCGTCTAGACTCTGTCAATAGCCATGATAATGTTGTTACAGATACTGTGACTTTGCGCATTTAATGAGCCACCACAAACCCGCCTAGACTCTGTCAATAGCCATGATAATGTTGTTACAGATACTGTGACTTTGAGCATTTAATGAGCCACTACAAACCCGTCTAGACTCTGTCAATAGCCATGATAATGGTGTTACAGATACTGTGACTTTGAGCATTTAATGAGCCACTACAAACCCGTCTAGACTCTGTCAATAGCCATGATAATGTTGTTACAGATACTGTGATTTTGAGCATTTAATGAGCCACTACAAACCCGTCTAGACACTGTCAATAGCCATGATACTATTGTTACAGATACTGTGACTTTGAGCATTTAATGAGCCACCACAAACCCGTCTGAACTCTGTCTTTAGCCATGATAATGGAGTTACAGATACTGTGACATTGCGCATTTAATGAGCCACTACAATCCCGTCTAGACTCTGTCAATAGCCATGATAATGTTGTTACAGATACTGTGACTTTGAGCATTTAATGAGCCACTACAAACCCGTCTAGGCTCTGTCAATAGCCATGATAATGTTGTTACAGATACTGTGACTTTGAGCATTTAATGAGCCACCACAAACCCGTCTAGACTCTGTCAATAGCCATGATAATGTTGTTACAGATACTGTGACTTTGAGCATTTAATGAGCCACTACGAGCTCGTCTAGACTCTATCAATAGCCATGATAATGGTGTTACAGATACTGTGACTTTGAGCATTTAATGAGCCACTACAAACCCGTCTAGACTCTGTCAATAGCCATGATAATGTTGTTACAGGTACTGTGACTTTGAGCATTTAATGAGCCACCACAAACCCGTCTAGACTCTATCAATAGCCATGATAATGTTGTTACAGATACTGTGATTTTGAGCATTTAATGAGCCACTACAAACCCGTCTAGACTCTATCAATAGCCATGATAATGTTGTTACAGATACTGTGACTTTGAGCATTTAATGAGCCACTACAAACCCGTCTAGACTATGTCAATAGCCATGATAATGGTGTTACAGATACTGTGACTTTGAGCATTTGATGAGCCACCACAAACCCGTCTAGACTCTGTCAATAGCCATGATTATGTTGTTACAGATACTGTGACTTTGAGCATTTAATGAGCCACTACAAGCTCGTCTAGACTCTGTCAATAGCCATGATAAGGTTGTTACAGATACTGTGACTTTGAGCATTTAATGAGCCACCACAAACCCGTCTAGACTCTATCAATAGCCATGATAATGTTGTTACAGATACTGTGACTTTGAGCATTTAATGAGCCACTACAAACCCGTCTAGACTCTGTCTTTAGCCATGATAAGGTTGTTACAGATACTGTGACTTTGAGAATTTAATGAGCCACTACAAACCCGTCTAGACTCTATCAATAGCCATGATAATATTGTTACAGATACTGTGACTTTGAGCATCTAATGAGCTACTACAAACCCGTCTAGACAAGTCAATAGCCATGATAATGGTGTTACAGATACTGTGACTTTGAGCATTTAATGAGCCACCACAAACCCGTCTTGACTCTGTCAATAGCCATGATAATGTTGTTACAGATACTGTGACTTTGCGCATTTAATGAGCCACCACAAACCCGTGTAGACTCTGTCAATAGCCATGATAATGTTGTTACAGATACTGTGACTTTGAGCATTTAATGAGCCACTAAAAACCCGTCTAGACTCTGTCAATAGCCATGATAATGGTGTTACAGATACTGTGACTTTGAGCATTTAATGAGCCACTACAAACCCGTCTAGACTCTGTCAATAGCCATGATAATGTTGTTACTGATACTGTGACTTTGAGCATTTAGTGAGCCACTACAAACCCGTCTAGACTCTGTCAATAGCCATGATAAGGTTGTTACAGATACTGTGACTTTGAGCATTTAATGAGCCACTACAAACCCGTTTAGACTCTGTCAATAGCCATGATAATGTTGTTACAAATACTGTGACATTGAGCATTTAATGAGCCACCACAAACCCGTCTAGACTCTGTCAATAGCCATGATAAGGTTGTTACAGATACTGTGACTTTGAGCATTTAATGAGCCACTACAAACCCGTCTAGACTCTATCAATAGCCATGATAATGTTGTTACAGATACTGTGACCTTGAGCATTTAATGAGCCACTACAAACCCGTCTAGACTCTGTCAATAGCCATGATAATGTTGTTACAGATACTGTGACTTTGAGCATTTAATGAGCCACTACAAACCCGTCTAGACTCTATCAATAGCCATGATAATGTTGTTACAGAAACTGTGACTTTGAGCATTTAATGAGCCACCACAAACCCGTCTAGACTCTGTCAAAAGCCATGATGATGTTGCTACAGATACTGTGACTTTGAGCATTTAATGAGCCACTACAAACCCGTCTAGACTCTGTCAATAGCCATGATAATGGTGTTACAGATACTGTGACTTTGAGCATTTAATGAGCCACTACAAACCCGTCTAGACTCTGTCAATAGCAATGATAATGGTGTTACAGATACAGTGACTTTGAGCATTTAATGAGCCACTACAAACCCGTCTAGACTCTGTCAATAGCCATGATAAGGTTGTTACAGATACTGTGACTTTGAGCATTTAATGAGCCACCACAAACCCGTCTAGACTCTGTCAATAGCCATGATAATGTTGTTACAGATACTGTGACTTTGAGCATTTAATGAGCCACTACAAGCTCGTCTAGACTCTGTCAATAGCCATGATAAGGTTGTTACAGATACTGTGACTTTGAGCATTTAATGAGCCACTACAAACCCGTCTAGACTAAGTCAATAGCCATGATAATGTTGTTACAAATACTGTGACATTGAGCATTTAATGAGCCACCACAAACCCGTCTAGACTCTGTCAATAGCCATGATAAGGTTGTTACAGATACTGTGACTTTGAGCATTTAATGAGCCACTACAAACCCGTCTAGACTCTATCAATAGCCATGATAATGTTGTTACAGATACTGTGACTTTGAGCATTTAATGAGCCACTACAAACCCGTCTAGACTCTGTCAATAGCCATGATAATGTTGTTACAGATACTGTGACTTTGAGCATTTAATGAGCCACTACAAACCCGTCTAGACTCTATCAATAGCCATGATAATGTTGTTACAGTTACTGTGACTTTGAGCATTTAATGAGCCACCACAAACCCGTCTAGTCTCTGTCAATAGCCGTGATAATGTTGTTACAGATACTGTGACTTTGAGCATTTAATGAGCCACCACAAGCCGTCTAGATTCTGTCAATAGCCATGATAATGTTGTTACAGATACTGTGACTTTGCGCATTTAGTGAGCCACCACAATCCCGTGTAGACTCTGTCAATAGCCATGATAATGTTGTTACAGATACTGTGACTTTGAGCATTTAATGAGCCACTAAAAACCCGTCTAGACTCTGTCAATAGCCATGATAATGGTGTTACAGATAGTGTGACTTTGAGCATTAAATGAGCCACTACAAACCCGTCTAGACTCTGTCAATAGCCGTGATAATATTGTTACTGATACTGTGACTTTGAGCATTTAATGAGCCACTACAAACCCGTCTAGACTCTGTCAATAGCCGTGATAATGTTGTTACAGATACTGTGACTTTGAGCATTTAATGAGCCACCACAAGCCGTCTAGATTCTGTCAATAGCCATGATAATGTTGTTACAGATACTGTGACTTTGAGCATGTAATGAGCCACTACAAGCTCGTCTAGACTCTGTCAGTAGCCATGATAAGGTTGTTACAGATACTGTGACTTTGAGCATTTAATGAGCCACTACAAACCCGTTTAGACTCTGTCAATAGCCATGATAATGTTGTTACAGATACTGTTACATTGAGCATTTAATGAGCCACCACAATCCCGTCTAGACTCTGTCAATAGCCATGATAAGGTTGTTACAGATACTGTGACTTTGAGCATTTAATGAGCCACTACAAACCCGTCTAGACTCTATCAATAGCCATGATAATGTTGTTACAGATACTGTGACTTTGAGCATTTAATGAGCCACTACAAACCCGTCTAGACTCTGTCAATAGCCATGATAATGTTGGAACAGATACTGTGACTTTGAGCATCTAATGAGCTACTACAAACCCGTCTATACTCTGTCAATAGCCATGATAATGGTGTTACAGATACTGTGACTTTGAGCATTTAATGAGCCACCACAAACACGTCTAGACTCTGTCAATAGCCATGATAATGTTGTTACAGATACTGTGACTTTGCGCATTTAATGAGCCACCACAAACCCGTCTAGACTCTGTCAATAGCCATGATAATGTTGTTACAGATACTGTGACTTTGAGCATTTAATGAGCCACTACAAACCCGTCTAGACTCTGTCAATAGCCATGATAATGGTGTTACAGATACTGTAACTTTGAGCATTTAATGAGCCACTACAAACCCGTCTAGACTCTGTCAATACCCATGATAATGTTGTTACAGATACTGTGATTTTGAGCATTTAATGAGCCACTACAAACCCGTCTAGACACTGTCAATAGCCATGATACTGTTGTTACAGATACTGTGACTTTGAGCATTTAATGAGCCACCACAAACCCGTCTGAACTCTGTTGTTAGCCATGATAATGGAGTTACAGATACTGTGACTTTGCGCATTTAATGAGCCACTACAATCCCGTCTAGACTCTGTCAATAGCCATGATAATGTTGTTACAGATACTGTGACTTTGAGCATTTAATGAGCCACTACAAATCCGTCTAGGCTCTGTCAATAGCCATGATAATGTTGTTACAGATACTGTGACTTTGAGCATTTAATGAGCCACCACAAACCCGTCTAGACTCTGTCAATAGCCATGATAATGTTGTTACAGATACTGTGACTTTGAGCATTTAATGAGCCACTACAAGCTCGTCTAGACTCTATCAATAGCCATGATAATGGTGTTACAGATACTGTGACTTTGAGCATTTAATGAGCCACTACAAACCCGTCTAGACTCTGTCAATAGCCATGATAATGTTGTTACAGATACCGTGACTTTGAGCATTTAATGAGCCACCACAAACCCGTCTAGACTCTATCAATAGCCATGATAATGTTGTTACAGATACTGTGACTTTGAGCATTTAATGAGCCACTACAAACCCGTCTAGACTCTATCAATAGCCATGATAATGTTGTTACAGATACTGTGACTTTGAGCATTTAATGAGCCACTACAAACCCGTCTAGACTATGTCAATAGCCATGATAATGGTGTTACAGATACTGTGACTTTGAGCATTTGATGAGCCACCACAAACCCGTCTAGACTCTGTCAATAGCCATGATTATGTTGTTACAGATACTGTGACTTTGAGCATTTAATGAGCCACTACAAGCTCGTCTAGACTCTGTCAATAGCCATGATAAGGTTGTTACAGATACTGTGACTTTGAGCATTTAATGAGCCACCACAAACCCGTCTAGACTCTATCAATAGCCATGATAATGTTGTTACAGATACTGTGACTTTGAGCATTTAATGAGCCACTACAAACCCGTCTAGACTCTATCAATAGCCATGATAATGTTGTTACAGAAACTGTGACTTTGAGCATTTAATGAGCCACTACAAACCCGTCTAGACTCTGTCAATAGCCATGATAATGTTGTTACAGGTACTGTGACTTTGAGCATTTAATGAGCCACTACAAACCCGTCTAGACTCTATCAATAGCCATGATAATGTTGTTACAGATACTGTGACTTTGAGCATTTAATGAGCCACTACAAACCCGTCTAGACTATGTCAATAGCCATGATAATGGTGTTACAGATACTGTGACTTTGAGCATTTAATGAGCCACTACAAACCCGTCTAGACTCTGTCAATAGCCATGATAATGTTGTTACAGATACCGTGACTTTGAGCATTTAATGAGCCACCACAAACCCGTCTAGACTCTATCAATAGCCATGATAATGTTGTTACAGATACTGTGACTTTGAGCATTTAATGAGCCACTACAAACCCGTCTAGACTCTATCAATAGCCATGATAATGTTGTTACAGATACTGTGACTTTGAGCATTTAATGAGCCACTACAAACCCGTCTAGACTATGTCAATAGCCATGATAATGGTGTTACAGATACTGTGACTTTGAGCATTTGATGAGCCACCACAAACCCGTCTAGACTCTGTCAATAGCCATGATTAAGTTGTTACAGATACTGTGACTTTGAGCATTTAATGAGCCACTACAAGCTCGTCTAGACTCTGTCAATAGCCATGATAAGGTTGTTACAGATACTGTGACTTTGAGCATTTAATGAGCCACCACAAACCCGTCTAGACTCTATCAATAGCCATGATAATGTTGTTACAGATACTGTGACTTTGAGCATTTAATGAGCCACTACAAACCCGTCTAGACTCTATCAATAGCCATGATAATGTTGTTACAGAAACTGTGACTTTGAGCATTTAATGAGCCACCACAAACCCGTCTAGACTCTGTCAAAAGCCATGATGATGTTGCTACAGATACTGTGACTTTGAGCATTTAATGAGCCACTACAAACCCGTCTAGACTCTGTCAATAGCCATGATAATGGTGTTACAGATACTGTGACTTTGAGCATTTAATGAGCCACTACAAACCCGTCTAGACTCTGTCAATAGCAATGATAATGGTGTTACAGATACAGTGACTTTGAGCATTTAATGAGCCACTACAAACCCGTCTAGACTCTGTCAATAGCCATGATAAGGTTGTTACAGATACTGTGACTTTGAGCATTTAATGAGCCACCACAAACCCGTCTAGACTCTGTCAATAGCCATGATAATGTTGTTACAGATACTGTGACTTTGAGCATTTAATGAGCCACTACAAGCTCGTCTAGACTCTGTCAATAGCCATGATAAGGTTGTTACAGATACTGTGACTTTGAGCATTTAATGAGCCACTACAAACCCGTCTAGACTAAGTCAATAGCCATGATAATGTTGTTACAAATACTGTGACATTGAGCATTTAATGAGCCACCACAAACCCGTCTAGACTCTGTCAATAGCCATGATAAGGTTGTTACAGATACTGTGACTTTGAGCATTTAATGAGCCACTACAAACCCGTCTAGACTCTATCAATAGCCATGATAATGTTGTTACAGATACTGTGACTTTGGATATTTAATGAGCCACTACAAACCCGTCTAGACTCTGTCAATAGCCATGATAATGTTGTTACAGATACTGTGACTTTGAGCATTTAATGAGCCACTACAAACCCGTCTAGACTCTATCAATAGCCATGATAATGTTGTTACAGGTACTGTGACTTTGAGCATTTAATGAGCCACCACAAACCCGTCTAGTCTCTGTCAATAGCCGTGATAATGTTGTTACAGATACTGTGACTTTGAGCATTTAATGAGCCACCACAAGCCGTCTAGATTCTGTCAATAGCCATGATAATGTTGTTACAGATACTGTGACTTTGCGCATTTAATGAGCTACCACAATCCCGTGTAGACTCTGTCAATAGCCATGATAATGTTGTTACAGATACTGTGACTTTGAGCATTTAATGAGCCACTAAAAACCCGTCTAGACTCTGTCAATAGCCATGATAATGGTGTTACAGATACTGTGACTTTGAGCATTTAATGAGCCACTACAAACCCGTCTAGACTCTGTCAATAGCCGTGATAATATTGTTACTGATACTGTGATTTTGAGCATTTAATGAGCCACTACAAACCCGTCTAGACTCTGTCAATAGCCGTGATAATGTTGTTACAGATACTGTGACTTTGAGCATTTAATGAGCCACCACAAGCCGTCTAGATTCTGTCAATAGCCATGATAATGTTGTTACAGATACTGTGACTTTGAGCATGTAATGAGCCACTACAAGCTCGTCTAGACTCTGTCAATAGCCATGATAAGGTTGTTACAGATACTGTGACTTTGAGCATTTAATGAGCCACTACAAACCCGTTTAGACTCTGTCAATAGCCATGATAATGTTGTTACAGATACTGTTACATTGAGCATTTAATGAGCCACCACAATCCCGTCTAGACTCTGTCAATAGCCATGATAAGGTTGTTACAGATACTGTGACTTTGAGCATTTAATGAGCCACTACAAACCCGTCTAGACTCTATCAATAGCCATGATAATGTTGTTACAGATACTGTGACTTTGAGCATTTAATGAGCCACTACAAACCCGTCTAGACTCTGTCAATAGCCATGATAATGTTGGAACAGATACTGTGACTTTGAGCATCTAATGAGCTACTACAAACCCGTCTATACTCTGTCAATAGCCATGATAATGGTGTTACAGATACTGTGACTTTGAGCATTTAATGAGCCTCCACAAACCCGTCTAGACTCTGTCGATAGCCATGATAATGTTGTTACAGATACTGTGACTTTGCGCATTTAATGAGCCACCACAAACCCGTCTAGACTCTGTCAATAGCCATGATAATGTTGTTACAGATACTGTGACTTTGAGCATTTAATGAGCCACTACAAACCCGTCTAGACTCTGTCAATAGCCATGATAATGGTGTTACAGATACTGTGATTTTGAGCATTTAATGAGCCACTACAAACCCGTCTAGACTCTGTCAATACCCATGATAATGTTGTTACAGATACTGTGATTTTGAGCATTTAATGAGCCACTACAAACCCGTCTAGACACTGTCAATAGCCATGATACTGTTGTTACAGATACTGTGACTTTGAGCATTTAATGAGCCACCACAAACCCGTCTGAACTCTGTCGTTAGCCATGATAATGGAGTTACAGATACTGTGACTTTGCGCATTTAATGAGCCACTACAATCCCGTCTAGACTCTGTCAATAGCCATGATAATGTTGTTACAGATACTGTGACTTTGAGCATTTAATGAGCCACTACAAATCCGTCTAGGCTCTGTCAATAGCCATGATAATGTTGTTACAGATACTGTGACTTTGAGCATTTAATGAGCCACCACAAACCCGTCTAGACTCTGTCAATAGCCATGATAATGTTGTTACAGATACTGTGACTTTGAGCATTTAATGAGCCACTACAAGCTCGTCTAGACTCTATCAATAGCCATGATAATGGTGTTACAGATACTGTGACTTTTAGCATTTAATGAGCCACTACAAACCCGTCTAGACTCTGTCAATAGCCATGATAATGGTGTTACAGATACTGTGACTTTGAGCATTTAATGAGCCACTACAAACCCGTCTAGACTCTGTCAATAGCCATGATAATGGTGTTACAGATACTGTGACTTTGAGCATTTAATGAGCCACTACAAACCCGTCTAGACTCTGTCAATAGCCATGATAAGGTTGTTACAGATACTGTGCCTTTGAGCAATTATTGAGCCACTACAAACCCGTCTAGACTCTGTCAATAGCCATGATAATGTTGTTACAGATACTGTGACTTTGAGCATTTAATGAGCCACCACAAACCCGTCTAGACTCTGTCAATAGCCATGATAATGTTGTTACAGGTACTGTGACTTTGAGCATTTAATGAGCCACTACAAACCCGTCTAGACTCTATCAATAGCCATGATAATGTTGTTACAGATACTGTGACTTTGAGCATTTAATGAGCCACTACAAACCCGTCTAGACTATGTCAATAGCCATGATAATGGTGTTACAGATACTGTGACTTTGAGCATTTAATGAGCCACTACAAACCCGTCTAGACTCTGTCAATAGCCATGATAATGTTGTTACAGATACCGTGACTTTGAGCATTTAATGAGCCACCACAAACCCGTCTAGACTCTATCAATAGCCATGATAATGTTGTTACAGATACTGTGACTTTGAGCATTTAATGAGCCACTACAAACCCGTCTAGACTCTATCAATAGCCATGATAATGTTGTTACAGATACTGAGACTTTGAGCATTTAATGAGCCACTACAAACCCGTCTAGACTATGTCAATAGCCATGATAATGGTGTTACAGATACTGTGACTTTGAGCATTTGATGAGCCACCACAAACCCGTCTAGACTCTGTCAATAGCCATGATTATGTTGTTACAGATACTGTGACTTTGAGCATTTAATGAGCCACTACAAGCTCGTCTAGACTCTGTCAATAGCCATGATAAGGTTGTTACAGATACTGTGATTTTGAGCATTTAATGAGCCACCACAAACCCGTCTAGACTCTATCAATAGCCATGATAATGTTGTTACAGATACTGTGACTTTGAGCATTTAATGAGCTACTACAAACCCGTCTAGACTCTGTCTTTAGCCATCATAAGGTTGTTACAGATACTGTGACTTTGAGAATTTAATGAGCCACTACAAACCCGTCTAGACTCTATCAATAGCCATGATAATGTTGCTACAGATACTGTGACTTTGATCATCTAATGAGCTACTACAAACCCGTCTAGACTATGTCAATAGCCATGATAATGGTGTTACAGATACTGTGACTTTGAGCATTTAATGAGCCACCACAAACCCGTCTGAACTCTGTCTTTAGCCATGATAATGGTGTTACAGATACTGTTACTTTGCGCAATTAATGAGCCACTACAATCCCGTCTAGACTCTGTCAATAGCCATGATAATGTTGTTACAGATACTGTGACTTTGAGCATTTAATGAGCCACTACAAACCCGTCTAGGCTCTGTCAATAGCCATGATAATGTTGTTATAGATACTGTGACTTTGAGCATTTAATGAGCCACCACAAACCCGTCTAGACTCTGTCGATAGCCATGAAAATGTTGTTACAGATACTGTGACTTTGAGCATTTAATGAACCACTACAAGCTCGTCTAGACTCTATCAATAGCCATGATAATGGTGTTACAGATACTGTGACTTTGAGCATTTAATGAGCCACTACAAACCCGTTTAGACTCTGTCAATAGCCATGATAATGGTGTTACAGATACTGTGACTTTGAGCATTTAATGAGGCACTACAAACCCGTCTAGACTCTGTCAATAGCCATGATAATGGTGTTACAGATACTGTGACTTTGAGCATTTAATGAGCCACTACAAACCCGTCTAGACTCTGTCAATAGCCATGATAAGGTTGTTACAGATACTGTGCCTTTGAGCATTTAATGAGCCACTACAAACCCGTCTAGACTCTGTCAATTGCCATGATAATGTTGTTACAGATACTGTGACGTTGAGCATTTAATGAGCCACCACAAACCCGTCTAGACTCTGTCAATAGCCATGATAATGTTGTTACAGATACTGTGACTTTGAGCATTTAATGAGCCACTACAAACCCGTCTAGACTATGTCAATAGCCATGATAATGGTGTTACAGATACTGTGACTTTGAGCATTTAATGAGCCACTACAAACCCGTCTAGACTCTGTCAATAGCCATGATAATGTTGTTACAGATACTGTGACTTTGAGCATTTAATGAGCCACCACAAACCCGTCTAGACTCTATCAATAGCCATGATAATGTTGTTATAGATACTGTGACTTTGAGCATTTAATGAGCCACTACAAACCCGTCTAGACTCTATCAATAGCCATGATAATGTTGTTACAGATACTGTGACTTTGAGCATTTAATGAGCCACAACAAACCCGTCTAGACTCTGTCAATAGCCATGATTACGTTGTTACAGATACTGTGACTTTGAGCATTTAATGAGCCACTTCAAGCTCGTCTAGACTCTGTCAATAGCCATGATAAGGTTGTTACAGATACTGTGACTTTGAGCATTTAATGAGCCACCACAAACCCGTCTAGACTCTATCAATAGCCATGATAATGTTGTTACAGATACTGTGACTTTGAGCATTTAATGAGCCACTACAAACCCGTCTAGACTCTGTCTTTAGCCATGATAAGGTTGTTACAGATACTGTGACTTTGAGCATTTAATGAGCCACTACAAACCCGTCTAAACTCTATCAATAGCCATGATAATGTTGTTACAGATACTGTGACTTTGAGCATCTAATGAGCTACTACAAACCCGTCTAGACTATGTCAATAGCCATGATAATGGTGTTACAGATACTGTGACTTTGAGCATTTAATGAGCCACCACAAACCCGTCTAGACTCTGTCAATAGCCATGATAATGTTGTTACAGATACTGTGACTTTGCGCATTTAATGAGCCACCACAATCCCGTGTAGACTCTGTCAATAGCCATGATAATGTTGTTACAGATACTGTGACTTTGAGCATTTAATGAGCCACTAAAAACCCGTCTAGACTCTGTCAATAGCCATGATAATGGTGTTACAGATACTGTGACTTTGAGCATTTAATGAGCCACTACAAACCCGTCTAGACTCTGTCAATAGCCATGATAATATTGTTACTGATACTGTGATTTTGAGCATTTAATGAGCCACTACAAACCCGTCTAGACTCTGTCAATAGCCGTGATAATGTTGTTACAGATACTGTGACTTTGAGCATTTAATGAGCCACCACAAGCCGTCTAGATTCTGTCAATAGCCATGATAATGTTGTTACAGACACTGTGACTTTGAGCATGTAATGAGCCACTACAAGCTCGTCTAGACTCTGTCAATAGCCATGATAAGGTTGTTACAGATACTGTGACTTTGAGCATTTAATGAGCCACTACAAACCCGTTTAGACTCTGTCAATAACCATGATAATGTTGTTACAGATACTGTTACATTGAGCATTTAATGAGCCACCACAAACCCGTCTAGACTCTGTCAATAGCCATGATAAGGTTGTTACAGATACTGTGACTTTGAGCATTTAATGAGCCACTACAAACCCGTCTAGACTCTATCAATAGCCATGATAATGTTGTTACAGATACTGTGACTTTGAGCATTTAATGAGCCACTACAAACCCGTCTAGACTCTGTCAATAGCCATGATAATGTTGTTACAGATACTGTAACTTTGAGCATTTAATGAGCCACTACAAACCCGTCTAGACTCTATCAATAACCATGATAATGTTGTTACAGAAACTGTGACTTTGAGCATTTAATGAGCCACCACAAACCCGTCTAGACTCTGTCAATAGCCATGATAATGTTGCTACAGATACTGTGACTTTGAGCATTTAATGAGCCACTACAAACCCGTCTAGTCTCTGTCAATAGCCATGATAATGGTGTTACAGATACTGTGACTTTGAGCATTTGATGAGCCACCACAAACCCGTCTAGACTCTGTCAATAGCCATGATTATGTTGTTACAGATACTGTGACTTTCAGCATTTAATGAGCCACTACATGCTCGTCTAGACTCTGTCAATAGCCATGATAAGGTTGTTACAGATACTGTGACTTTGAGCATTTAATGAGCCACCACAAACCCGTCTAGACTCTATCAATAGCCATGATAATGTTGTTACAGATACTGTGACTTTGAGCATCTAATGAGCTACTACAAACCCGTCTAGACTATGTCAATAGCCATGATAATGGTGTTACAGATACTGTGACTTTGAGCATTTAATGAGCCACCACAAACCCGTCTAGACTCTGTCAATAGCCATGATAATGTTGTTACAGATACTGTGACTTTGCGCATTTAATGAGCCACCACAAACCCGTCTAGACTCTGTCAATAGCCATGATAATGTTGTTACAGATACTGTGACTTTGAGCATTTAATGAGCCACTACAAACCCGTCTAGACTCTGTCAATAGCCATGATAATGGTGTTACAGATACTGTGACTTTGAGCATTTAATGAGCCACTACAAACCGGTCTAGACTCTGTCAATAGCCATGATAATGTTGTTACAGATACTGTGATTTTGAGCATTTAATCATCCACTACAAACCCGTCTAGACACTGTCAATAGCCAAGATACTGTTGTTACAGATACTGTGACTTTGAGCATTTAATGAGCCACCACAAACCCGTCTGAACTCTGACTTTAGCCATGATAATGGAGTTACAGATACTGTGACTTTGCGCATTTAATGAGCCACTACAATCCCGTCTAGACTCTGTCAATAGCCATGATAATGTTGTTACAGATACTGTGACTTTGAGCATTTAATGAGCCACTACAAACCCGTCTAGGCTCTGTCAATAGCCATGATAATGTTGTTACAAATACTGTGACTTTGAGCATTTAATGAGCCACCACAAACCCGTCAAGACTCTGTCAATAGCCATGATAATGTTGTTACAGATACTGTGACTTTGAGCATTTAATGAGCCACTACAAGCTCGTCTAGACTCTATCAATAGCCATGATAATGGTGTTACAGACACTGTGACTTTGAGCATTTAGTGAGCCACTACAAACCCGTTAGACTCTGTCAATAGCCATGATAATGGTGTTACAGATACTGTGATTTTGAGCATTTAATGAGCCACTACAAACCCGTCTAGACTCTGTCAATAGCCATGATAATGGTGTTACAGATACTGTGACTTTGAGCATTTAATGAGCCACTACAAACCCGTCTAGACTCTGTCAATAGCCATGATAAGGTTGTTACAGATACTGTGCCTTTGAGCATTTATTGAGCCACTACAAACCCGTCTAGACTCTGTCAATAGCCATGATAATGTTGTTACAGATACTGTGACTTTGAGCATTTAATGAGCCACCACAAACCCGTCTAGACTCTGTCAATAGCCATGATAATGTTGTTACAGGTACTGTGACTTTGAGCATTTAGTGAGCCACTACAAACCCGTCTAGACTCTGTCAATAGCCATGATAATGGTGTTACAGATACTGTGACTTTGAGCATTTAATGAGCCACCACAAACCCGTCTAGACTCTGTCAATAGCCATGATAATGTTGTTACAGATACTGTGACTTTGCGCATTTAATGAGCCACCACAAACCCGTCTAGACTCTGTCAATAGCCATGATAATGTTGTTACAGATACTGTGACTTTGAGCATTTAATGAGCCACTACAAACCCGTCTAGACTCTGTCAATAGCCATGATAATGGTGTTACAGATACTGTGACTTTGAGCATTTAATGAGCCACTACAAACCCGTCTAGACTCTGTCAATAGCCATGATAATGTTGTTACAGATACTGTGATTTTGAGCATTTAATGAGCCACTACAAACCCGTCTAGACACTGTCAATAGCCATGATACTGTTGTTACAGATACTGTGACTTTGAGCATTTAATGAGCCACCACAAACCCGTCTGAACTCTGTCTTTAGCCATGATAATGGAGTTACAGATACTGTGACTTTGCGCATTTAATGAGCCACTACAATCCCGTCTAGACTCTGTCAATAGCCATGATAATGTTGTTACAGATACTGTGACTTTGAGCATTTAATGAGCCACTACAAACCCGTCTAGGCTCTGTCAATAGCCATGATAATGTTGTTACAAGTACTGTGACTTTGAGCATTTAATGAGCCACCACAAACCCGTCAAGACTCTGTCAATAGCCATGATAATGTTGTTACAGATACTGTGACTTTGAGCATTTAATGAGCCACTACAAGCTCGTCTAGACTCTATCAATAGCCATGATAATGGTGTTACAGATACTGTGACTTTGAGCATTTAGTGAGCCACTACAAACCCGTCTAGACTCTGTCAATAGCCATGATAATGGTGTTACAGATACTGTGATTTTGAGCATTTAATGAGCCACTACAAACCCGTCTAGACTCTGTCAATAGCCATGATAATGGTGTTACAGATACTGTGACTTTGAGCATTTAATGAGCCACTACAAACCCGTCTAGACTCTGTCAATAGCCATGATAAGGTTGTTACAGATACTGTGCCTTTGAGCATTTATTGAGCCACTACAAACCCGTCTAGACTCTGTCAATAGCCATGATAATGTTGTTACAGATACTGTGACTTTGAGCATTTAATGAGCCACCACAAACCCGTCTAGACTCTGTCAATAGCCATGATAATGTTGTTACAGGTACTGTGACTTTGAGCATTTAATGAGCCACTACAATCCCGTCTAGACTCTATCAATAGCCATGATAATGTTGTTACAGATACTGTGACTTTGAGCATTTAATGAGCCACTATAAACCCGTCTAGACTATGTCAATAGCCATGATAATGGTGTTACAGATACTGTGACTTTGAGCTTTTAATGAGCCACTACAAACCCGTCTAGACTCTGTCAATAGCCATGATAATGTTGTTACAGATACTGTGTCTTTGAGCATTTAATGAGCCACCACAAACCCGTCTAGACTCTATCAATAGCCATGATAATGTTGTTACAGATACAGTGACTTTGAGCATTTAATGAGCCACTACAAACCCGTCTAGACTCTATCAATAGCCATGATAATGTTGTTACAGATACTGTGACTTTGAGCATTTAATGAGCCACTACAAACCCGTCTAGACTATGTCAATAGCCATGATAATGGTGTTACAGATACTGTGACTTTGAGCATTTGATGAGCCACCACAAACCCGTCTAGACTCTGTCAATAGCCATGATTATGTTGTTACAGATACTGTGACTTTGAGCATTTAATGAGCCACTACAAGCTCGTCTAGACTCTGTCAATAGCCAAAATAAGGTTGTTACAGATACTGTGACTTTGAGCATTTAATGAGCCACCACAAACCCGTCTAGACTCTGTCAATAGCCATGATTATGTTGTTACAGATACTGTGACTTTGAGCATTTAATGAGCCACTACAAGCTCGTCTAGACTCTGTCAATAGCCATGATAAGGTTGTTACAGATACTGTGACTTTGAGCATTTAATGAGCCACTACAAACCCGTCTAGACTCTGTCAATACCCATGATAATGTTGTTACAGATACTGTGATTTTGAGCATTTAATGAGCCACTACAAACCCGTCTAGACACTGTCAATAGCCATGATACTGTTGTTACAGATACTGTGACTTTGAGCATTTAATGAGCCACCACAAACCCGTCTGAACTCTGTCGTTAGCCATGATAATGGAGTTACAGATACTGTGACTTTGCGCATTTAATGAGCCACTACAATCCCGTCTAGACTCTGTCAATAGCCATGATAATGTTGTTACAGATACTGTGACTTTGAGCATTTAATGAGCCACTACAAATCCGTCTAGGCTCTGTCAATAGCCATGATAATGTTGTTACAGATACTGTGACTTTGAGCATTTAATGAGCCACCACAAACCCGTCTAGACTCTGTCAATAGCCATGATAATGTTGTTACAGATACTGTGACTTTGAGCATTTAATGAGCCACTACAAGCTCGTCTAGACTCTATCAATAGCCATGATAATGGTGTTACAGATACTGTGACTTTGAGCATTTAATGAGCCACTACAAACCCGTCTAGACTCTGTCAATAGCCATGATAATGGTGTTACAGATACTGTGACTTTGAGCATTTAATGAGCCACTACAAACCCGTCTAGACTCTGTCAATAGCCATGATAATGGTGTTACAGATACTGTGACTTTGAGCATTTAATGAGCCACTACAAACCCGTCTAGACTCTGTCAATAGCCATGATAAGATTGTTACAGATACTGTGCCTTTGAGCATTTATTGAGCCACTACAAACCCGTCTAGACTCTGTCAATAGCCATGATAATGTTGTTACAGATACTGTGACTTTGAGCATTTAATGAGCCACCACAAACCCGTCTAGACTCTGTCAATAGCCATGATAATGTTGTTACAGGTACTGTGACTTTGAGTATTTAATGAGCCACTACAAACCCGTCTAGACTCTATCAATAGCCATGATAATGTTGTTACAGATACTGTGACTTTGAGCATTTAATGAGCCACTACAAACCCGTCTAGACTCTGTCTTTAGCCATCATAAGGTTGTTACAGATACTGTGACTTTGAGAATTTAATGAGCCACTACAAACCCGTCTAGACTCTATCAATAGCCATGATAATGTTGTTACAGATACTGTGACTTTGAGCATCTAATGAGCTACTACAAACCCGTCTAGACTATGTCAATAGCCATGATAATGGTGTTACAGATACTGTGACTTTGAGCATTTAATGAGCCACCACAAACCCGTCTGAACTCTGTCTTTAGCCATGATAATGGTGTTACAGATACTGTTACTTTGCGCAATTAATGAGCCACTACAATCCCGTCTAGACTCTGTCAATAGCCATGATAATGTTGTTACAGATACTGTGACTTTGAGCATTTAATGAGCCACTACAAACCCGTCTAGGCTCTGTCAATAGCCATGATAATGTTGTTATAGATACTGTGACTTTGAGCATTTAATGAGCCACCACAAACCCGTCTAGACTCTGTCAATAGCCATGAAAATGTTGTTACAGATACTGTGACTTTGAGCATTTAATGAACCACTACAAGCTCGTCTAGACTCTATCAATAGCCATGATAATGGTGTTACAGATACTGTGACTTTGAGCATTTAATGAGCCACTACAAACCCGTCTAGACTCTGTCAATAGCCATGATAATGGTGTTACAGATACTGTGACTTTGAGCATTTAATGAGCCACTACAAACCGTCTAGACTCTGTCAATAGCCATGATAATGGTGTTACAGATACTGTGACTTTGAGCATTTAATGAGCCACTACAAACCCGTCTAGACTCTGTCAATAGCCATGATAAGGTTGTTACAGATACTGTGCCTTTGAGCATTTAATGAGCCACTACAAACCCGTCTAGACTCTGTCAATGCCATGATAATGTTGTTACAGATACTGTGACGTTGAGCATTTAATGAGCCACCACAAACCCGTCTAGACTCTGTCAATAGCCATGATAATGTTGTTACAGATACTGTGACTTTGAGCATTTAATGAGCCACTACAAACCCGTCTAGACTATGTCAATAGCCATGATAATGGTGTTACAGATACTGTGACTTTGAGCATTTAATGAGCCACTACAAACCCGTCTAGACTCTGTCAATAGCCATGATAATGTTGTTACAGATACTGTGACTTTGAGCATTTAATGAGCCACCACAAACCCGTCTAGACTCTATCAATAGCCATGATAATGTTGTTATAGATACTGTGACTTTGAGCATTTAATGAGCCACTACAAACCCGTCCTAGACTCTATCAATAGCCATGATAATGTGTTACAGATACTGTGACTTTGAGCATTTAATGAGCCACTAATAAACCCGTCTAGACTATGTCAATAGCCATGATAATGGTGTTACAGATACTGTGACTTTGAGCATTTAATGAGCCACTACAAACCCGTCTAGACTCTGTCAATAGCCATGATAATGTTGTTACAGATACTGTGTCTTTGAGCATTTAATGAGCCACCACAAACCCGTCTAGACTCTATCAATAGCCATGATAATGTTGTTACAGATACAGTGACTTTGAGCATTTAATGAGCCACTACAAACCCGTCTAGACTCTATCAATAGCCATGATAATGTTGTTACAGATACTGTGACTTTGAGCATTTAATGAGCCACTACAAACCCGTCTAGACTATGTCAATAGCCATGATAATGGTGTTACAGATACTGTGACTTTGAGCATTTGATGAGCCACCACAAACCCGTCTAGACTCTGTCAATAGCCATGATTATGTTGTTACAGATACTGTGACTTTGAGCATTTAATGAGCCACTACAAGCTCGTCTAGACTCTGTCAATAGCCAAAATAAGGTTGTTACAGATACTGTGACTTTGAGCATTTAATGAGCCACCACAAACCCGTCTAGACTCTGTCAATAGCCATGATTATGTTGTTACAGATACTGTGACTTTGAGCATTTAATGAGCCACTACAAGCTCGTCTAGACTCTGTCAATAGCCATGATAAGGTTGTTACAGATACTGTGACTTTGAGCATTTAATGAGCCACTACAAACCCGTCTAGACTCTGTCAATACCCATGATAATGTTGTTACAGATACTGTGATTTTGAGCATTTAATGAGCCACTACAAACCCGTCTAGACACTGTCAATAGCCATGATACTGTTGTTACAGATACTGTGACTTTGAGCATTTAATGAGCCACCACAAACCCGTCTGAACTCTGTCGTTAGCCATGATAATGGAGTTACAGATACTGTGACTTTGCGCATTTAATGAGCCACTACAATCCCGTCTAGACTCTGTCAATAGCCATGATAATGTTGTTACAGATACTGTGACTTTGAGCATTTAATGAGCCACTACAAATCCGTCTAGGCTCTGTCAATAGCCATGATAATGTTGTTACAGATACTGTGACTTTGAGCATTTAATGAGCCACCACAAACCCGTCTAGACTCTGTCAATAGCCATGATAATGTTGTTACAGATACTGTGACTTTGAGCATTTAATGAGCCACTACAAGCTAGTCTAGACTCTATCAATAGCCATGATAATGGTGTTACAGATACTGTGACTTTGAGCATTTAATGAGCCACTACAAACCCGTCTAGACTCTGTCAATAGCCATGATAATGGTGTTACAGATACTGTGACTTTGAGCATTTAATGAGCCACTACAAACCCGTCTAGACTCTGTCAATAGCCATGATAATGGTGTTACAGATACTGTGACTTTGAGCATTTAATGAGCCACTACAAACCCGTCTAGACTCTGTCAATAGCCATGATAAGATTGTTACAGATACTGTGCCTTTGAGCATTTATTGAGCCACTACAAACCCGTCTAGACTCTGTCAATAGCCATGATAATGTTGTTACAGATACTGTGACTTTGAGCATTTAATGAGCCACCACAAACCCGTCTAGACTCTGTCAATAGCCATGATAATGTTGTTACAGGTACTGTGACTTTGAGTATTTAATGAGCCACTACAAACCCGTCTAGACTCTATCAATAGCCATGATAATGTTGTTACAGATACTGTGACTTTGAGCATTTAATGAGCCACTACAAACCCGTCTAGACTCTGTCTTTAGCCATCATAAGGTTGTTACAGATACTGTGACTTTGAGAATTTAATGAGCCACTACAAACCCGTCTAGACTCTATCAATAGCCATGATAATGTTGTTACAGATACTGTGACTTTGAGCATCTAATGAGCTACTACAAACCCGTCTAGACTATGTCAATAGCCATGATAATGGTGTTACAGATACTGTGACTTTGAGCATTTAATGAGCCACCACAAACCCGTCTGAACTCTGTCTTTAGCCATGATAATGGTGTTACAGATACTGTTACTTTGCGCAATTAATGAGCCACTACAATCCCGTCTAGACTCTGTCAATAGCCATGATAATGTTGTTACAGATACTGTGACTTTGAGCATTTAATGAGCCACTACAAACCCGTCTAGGCTCTGTCAATAGCCATGATAATGTTGTTATAGATACTGTGACTTTGAGCATTTAATGAGCCACCACAAACCCGTCTAGACTCTGTCAATAGCCATGAAAATGTTGTTACAGATACTGTGACTTTGAGCATTTAATGAACCACTACAAGCTCGTCTAGACTCTATCAATAGCCATGATAATGGTGTTACAGATACTGTGACTTTGAGCATTTAATGAGCCACTACAAACCCGTCTAGACTCTGTCAATAGCCATGATAATGGTGTTACAGATACTGTGACTTTGAGCATTTAATGAGCCACTACAAACCCGTCTAGACTCTGTCAATAGCCATGATAATGGTGTTACAGATACTGTGACTTTGAGCATTTAATGAGCCACTACAAACCCGTCTAGACTCTGTCAATAGCCATGATAAGGTTGTTACAGATACTGTGCCTTTGAGCATTTAATGAGCCACTACAAACCCGTCTAGACTCTGTCAATTGCCATGATAATGTTGTTACAGATACTGTGACGTTGAGCATTTAATGAGCCACCACAAACCCGTCTAGACTCTGTCAATAGCCATGATAATGTTGTTACAGATACTGTGACTTTGAGCATTTAATGAGCCACTACAAACCCGTCTAGACTATGTCAATAGCCATGATAATGGTGTTACAGATACTGTGACTTTGAGCATTTAATGAGCCACTACAAACCCGTCTAGACTCTGTCAATAGCCATGATAATGTTGTTACAGATACTGTGACTTTGAGCATTTAATGAGCCACCACAAACCCGTCTAGACTCTATCAATAGCCATGATAATGTTGTTATAGATACTGTGACTTTGAGCATTTAATGAGCCACTACAAACCCGTCTAGACTCTATCAATAGCCATGATAATGTTGTTACAGATACTGTGACTTTGAGCATTTAATGAGCCACTACAGACCCGTCTAGACTCTGTCAATAGCCATGATTACGTTGTTACAGATACTGTGACTTTGAGCATTTAATGAGCCACTACAAGCTCGTCTAGACTCTGTCAATAGCCATGATAAGGTTGTTACAGATACTGTGACTTTGAGCATTTAATGAGCCACCACATACCCGTCTAGACTCTATCAATAGCCATGATAATGTTGTTACAGATACTGTGACTTTGAGCATTTAATGAGCCACTACAAACCCGTCTAGACTCTGTCTTTAGCCATGATAAGGTTGTTACAGATACTGTGACTTTGAGCATTTAATGAGCCACTACAAACCCGTCTAGACTCTATCAATAGCCATGATAATGTTGTTACAGATACTGTGACTTTGAGCATCTAATGAGCTACTACAAACCCGTCTAGACTATGTCAATAGCCATGATAATGGTGTTACAGATACTGTGACTTTGAGCATTTAATGAGCCACCACAAACCCGTCTAGACTCTATCAATAGCCATGATAATGTTGTTATAGATACTGTGACTTTGAGCATTTAATGAGCCACTACAAACCCGTCTAGACTCTATCAATAGCCATGATAATGTTGTTACAGATACTGTGACTTTGAGCATTTAATGAGCCACTACAAACCCGTCTAGACTCTGTCAATAGCCATGATTACGTTGTTACAGATACTGTGACTTTGAGCATTTAATGAGCCACTACAAGCTCGTCTAGACTCTGTCAATAGCCATGATAAGTTTGTTACAGATACTGTGACTTTGAGCATTTAATGAGCCACCACAAACCCGTCTAGACTCTATCAATAGCCATGATAATGTTGTTACAGATACTGTGACTTTGAGCATTTAATGAGCCACTACAAACCCGTCTAGACTCTGTCTTTAGCCATGATAAGGTTGTTACAGATACTGTGACTTTGAGCATTTAATGAGCCACTACAAACCCGTCTAGACTCTATCAATAGCCATGATAATGTTGTTACAGATACTGTGACTTTGAGCATCTAATGAGCTACTACAAACCCGTCTAGACTATGTCAATAGCCATGATAATGGTGTTACAGATACTGTGACTTTGAGCATTTAATGAGCCACCACAAACCCGTCTAGACTCTGTCAATAGCCATGATAATGTTGTTACAGATACTGTGACTTCGCGCATTTAATGAGCCACCACAATCCCGTGTAGACTCTGTCAATAGCCATGATAATGTTGTTACAGATACTGTGACTTTGAGCATTTAATGAGCCACTAAAAACCCGTCTAGACTCTGTCAATAGCCATGATAATGGTGTTACAGATACTGTGACTTTGAGCATTTAATGAGCCACTACAAACCCGTCTAGACTCTGTCAATA
The DNA here is from genome assembly GCA_946902985.2 of Meconema thalassinum. Taxonomy (NCBI): domain Eukaryota; kingdom Metazoa; phylum Arthropoda; class Insecta; order Orthoptera; family Tettigoniidae; genus Meconema; species Meconema thalassinum. The sequence goes on along the minus strand of OX336389.2, from coordinate 15,506,883 downwards.
GCCCTGATAATATTGTTACTGATACTGTGATTTTGAGCATTTAATGAGCCACTACAAACCCGTCTAGACTCTGTCAATAGCCGTGATAATGTTGTTACAGATACTGTGACTTTGAGCATTTAATGAGCCACCACAAGCCGTCTAGATTCTGTCAATAGCCATGATAATGTTGTTACAGATACTGTGACTTTGAGCATGTAATGAGCCACTACAAGCTCGTCTAGACTCTGTCAATAGCCATGATAAGGTTGTTACAGATACTGTGACTTTGAGCATTTAATGAGCCACTACAAACCCGTTTAGACTCTGTCAATAGCCATGATAATGTTGTTACAGATACTGTTACATTGAGCATTTAATGAGCCACCACAAACCCGTCTAGACTCTGTCAATAGCCATGATAAGGTTGTTACAGATACTGTGACTTTGAGCATTTAATGAGCCACTACAAACCCGTCTAGACTCTATCAATAGCCATGATAATGTTGTTACAGATACTGTGACTTTGAGCATTTAATGAGCCACTACAAACCCGTCTAGACTCTGTCAATAGCCATGATAATGTTGTTACAGATACTGTAAATTTGAGCATTTAATGAGCCACTACAAACCCGTCTAGACTCTATCAATAGCCATGATAATGTTGTTACAGAAACTGTGACTTTGAGCATTTAATGAGCCACCACAAACCCGTCTAGACTCTGTCAATAGCCATGATAATGTTGCTACAGATACTGTGACTTTGAGCATTTAATGAGCCACTACAAACCCGTCTAGACTCTGTCAATAGCCATGATAATGGTGTTACAGATACTGTGACTTTGAGCATTTGATGAGCCACCACAAACCCGTCTAGACTCTGTCAATAGCCATGATTATGTTGTTACAGATACTGTGACTTTCAGCATTTAATGAGCCACTACATGCTCGTCTAGACTCTGTCAATAGCCATGATAAGGTTGTTACAGATACTGTGACTTTGAGCATTTAATGAGCCACCACAAACCCGTCTAGACTCTATCAATAGCCATGATAATGTTGTTACAGATACTGTGACTTTGAGCATCTAATGAGCTACTACAAACCCGTCTAGACTATGTCAATAGCCATGATAATGGTGTTACAGATACTGTGACTTTGAGCATTTAATGAGCCACCACAAACCCGTCTAGACTCTGTCAATAGCCATGATAATGTTGTTACAGATACTGTGACTTTGCGCATTTAATGAGCCACCACAAACCCGTCTAGACTCTGTCAATAGCCATGATAATGTTGTTACAGATCCTGTGACTTTGAGCATTTAATGAGCCACTACAAACCCGTCTAGACTCTGTCAATAGCCATGATAATGGTGTTACAGATACTGTGACTTTGAGCATTTAATGAGCCACTACAAACCCGTCTAGACTCTGTCAATAGCCATGATAATGTTGTTACAGATACTGTGATTTTGAGCATTTAATGAGCCACTACAAACCCGTCTAGACACTGTCAATAGCCATGATACTGTTGTTACAGATACTGTGACTTTGAGCATTTAATGAGCCACCACAAACCCGTCTGAACTCTGTCTTTAGCCATGATAATGGAGTTACAGATACTGTGACTTTGCGCATTTAATGAGCCACTACAATCCCGTCTAGACTCTGTCAATAGCCATGATAATGTTGTTACAGAAACTGTGACTTTGAGCATTTAATGAGCCACCACAAACCCGTCGAGGCTCTGTCAATAGCCATGATAATGTTGTTACAGATACTGTGACTTTGAGCATTTAATGAGCCACCACAAACCCGTCAAGACTCTGTCAATAGCCATGATAATGTTGTTACAGATACTGTGACTTTGAGCATTTAATGAGCCACTACAAGCTCGTCTAGACTCTATCAATAGCCATGATAATGGTGTTACAGATACTGTGACTTTGAGCATTTAGTGAGCCACTACAAACCCGTCTAGACTCTGTCAATAGCCATGATAATGGTGTTACAGATACTGTGATTTTGAGCATTTAATGAGCCACTACAAACCCGTCTAGACTCTGTCAATAGCCATGATAATGGTGTTACAGATACTGTGACTTTGAGCATTTAATGAGCCACTACAAACCCGTCTAGACTCTGTCAATAGCCATGATAAGGTTGTTACAGATACTGTGCCTTTGAGCATTTATTGAGCCACTACAAACCCGTCTAGACTCTGTCAATAGCCATGATAATGTTGTTACAGATACTGTGACTTTGAGCATTTAATGAGCCACCACAAACCCGTCTAGACTCTGTCAATAGCCATGATAATGTTGTTACAGGTACTGTGACTTTGAGCATTTAATGAGCCACTACAAACCCGTCTAGACTCTATCAATAGCCATGATAATGTTGTTACAGATACTGTGACTTTGAGCATTTAATGAGCCACTACAAACCCGTCTAGACTATGTCAATAGCCATGATAATGGTGTTACAGATACTGTGACTTTGAGCATTTAATGAGCCACTACAAACCCGTCTAGACTCTGTCAATAGCCATGATAATGTTGTTACAGATACTGTGTCTTTGAGCATTTAATGAGCCACCACAAACCCGTCTAGACTCTATCAATAGCCATGATAATGTTGTTACAGATACAGTGACTTTGAGCATTTAATGAGCCACTACAAACCCGTCTAGACTCTATCAATAGCCATGATAATGTTGTTACAGATACTGTGACTTTGAGCATTTAATGAGCCACTACAAACCCGTCTAGACTATGTCAATAGCCATGATAATGGTGTTACAGATACTGTGACTTTGAGCATTTGATGAGCCACCACAAACCCGTCTAGACTCTGTCAATAGCCATGATTATGTTGTTACAGATACTGTGACTTTGAGCATTTAATGAGCCACTACAAGCTCGTCTAGACTCTGTCAATAGCCAAAATAAGGTTGTTACAGATACTGTGACTTTGAGCATTTAATGAGCCACCACAAACCCGTCTAGACTCTATCAATAGCCATGATAATGTTGTTACAGATACTGTGACTTTGAGCATTTAATGAGCCACTACAAAGCCGTCTAGACTCTGTCTTTAGCCATGATAAGGTTGTTACAGATACTGTGACTTTGAGAATTTAATGAGCCACTACAAACCCGTCTAGACTCTATCAATAGCCATGATAATGTTGTTACAGATACTGTGACTTTGAGCATCTAATGAGCTACTACAAACCCGTCTAGACTATGTCAATAGCCATGATAATGGTGTTACAGATACTGTGACTTTGAGCATTTAATGAGCCACCACAAACCCGTCTAGACTCTGTCAATAGCCATGATAATGTTGTTACAGATACTGTGACTTTGCGCATTTAATGAGCCACCACAAACCCGTGTAGACTCTGTCAATAGCCATGACAATGTTGTTACAGATACTGTGACTTTGAGCATTTAATGAGCCACTAAAAACCCGTCTAGACTCTGTCAATAGCCATGATAATGGTGTTACAGATACTGTGACTTTGAGCATTTAATGAGCCACTACTAACCCGTCTAGACTCTGTCAATAGCCATGATAATGTTGTTACTGATACTGTGACTTTGAGCATTTAGTGAGCCACTACAAACCCGTCTAGACTCTGTCAATAGCCATGATAAGGTTGTTACAGATACTGTGACTTTGAGCATTTAATGAGCCACTACAAACCCTTTTAGACTCTGTCAATAGCCATGATAATGTTGTTACAAATACTGTGACATTGAGCATTTAATGAGCCACCACAAACCCGTCTAGACTCTGTCAATAGCCATGATAAGGTTGTTACAGATACTGTGACTTTGAGCATTTAATGAGCCACTACAAACCCGTCTAGACTCTATCAATAGCCATGATAATGTTGTTACAGATACTGTGACTTTGAGCATTTAATGAGCCACTACAAACCCGTCTAGACTCTGTCAATAGCCATGATAATGTTGTTACAAATACTGTGACATTGAGCATTTAATGAGCCACCACAAACCCGTCTAGACTCTGTCAATAGCCATGATAAGGTTGTTACAGATACTGTGACTTTGAGCATTTAATGAGCCACTACAAACCCGTCTAGACTCTATCAATAGCCATGATAATGTTGTTACAGATACTGTGACTTTGAGCATCTAATGAGCTACTACAAACCCGTCTAGACTATGTCAATAGCCATGATAATGGTGTTACAGATACTGTGACTTTGAGCATTTAATGAGCCACTACAAACCCGTCTAGACTCTGTCAATAGCCATGATAATGTTGTTACTGATACTGTGACTTTGAGCATTTAGTGAGCCACTACAAACCCGTCTAGACTCTGTCAATAGCCATGATAAGGTTGTTACAGATACTGTGACTTTGAGCATTTAATGAGCCACTACAAACCCTTTTAGACTCTGTCAATAGCCATGATAATGGTGTTACAGATACTGTGACTTTGAGCATTTAATGAGCCACTACTAACCCGTCTAGACTCTGTCAATAGCCATGATAATGTTGTTACAGATACTGTGACTTTGAGCATTTAATGAGCCACTACAAGCTCGTCTAGACTCTGTCAATAGCCATGATAAGGTTGTTACAGATACTGTGACTTTGAGCATTTAATGAGCCACTACAAACCCTTTTAGACTCTGTCAATAGCCATGATAATGTTGTTACAAATACTGTGACATTGAGCATTTAATGAGCCACCACAAACCCGTCTAGACTCTGTCAATAGCCATGATAAGGTTGTTACAGATACTGTGACTTTGAGCATTTAATGAGCCACTACAAACCCGTCTAGACTCTATCAATAGCCATGATAATGTTGTTACAGATACTGTGACTTTGAGCATTTAATGAGCCACTACAAACCCGTCTAGACTCTGTCAATGGCCATGATAATGTTGTTACAGATACTGTGACTTTGAGCATTTAATGAGCCACTACAAACCCGTCTAGACTCTATCATTAGCCATGATAATGTTGTTACAGAAACTGTGACTTTGAGCATTTAATGAGCCACCACAAACCCGTCTAGACTCTGTCAAAAGCCATGATGATGTTGCTACAGATACTGTGACTTTGAGCATTTAATGAGCCACTACAAACCCGTCTAGACTCTGTCAGTAGCCATGATAATGGTGTTACAGATCCTGTGACTTTGAGCATTTAATGAGCCACTACAAACCCGTCTAGACTCTGTCAATAGCAATGATAATGGTGTTACAGATACTGTGACTTTGAGCATTTAATGAGCCACTACAAACCCGTATAGACTCTGTCAATAGCCATGATAAGGTTGTTACAGATACTGTGACTTTGAGCATTTAATGAGCCACCACAAACCCGTCTAGACTCTGTCAATAGCCATGATAATGTTGTTACAGATACTGTGACTTTGAGCATTTAATGAGCCACTACATGCTCGTCTAGACTCTGTCAATAGCCATGATAAGTTTGTTACAGATACTGTGACTTTGAGCATTTAATGAGCCACTACAAACCCGTCTAGACTAAGTCAATAGCCATGATAATGTTGTTACAAATACTGTGACATCGAGCATTTAATGAGCCACCACAAACCCGTCTAGACTCTGTCAATAGCCATGATAAGGTTGTTACAGATACTGTGACTTTGAGCATTTAATGAGCCACTACAAACCCGTCTAGACTCTATCAATAGCCATGATAATGTTGTTACAGATACTGTGACTTTGAGCATTTAATGAGCCACTACAAACCCGTCTAGACTCTGTCAATAGCCATGATAATGTTGTTACAGATACTGTGACTTTGAGCATTTAATGAGCCACTACAAACCCGTCTAGACTCTATCAATAGCCATGATAATGTTGTTACAGATACTGTGACTTTGAGCATTTAATGAGCCACCACAAACCCGTCTAGTCTCTGTCAATAGCCATGATAATGTTGTTACAGATACTGTGACTTTGAGCATTTAATGAGCCACTACAAACCCGTCTAGACTCTGTCAATAGCCATGATAATGTTGTTACAGATACTGTGACTTTGAGCATTTAATGAGCCACTTGGTGTATTCTTTGAATACACGGTACGAGAGATATAATGTCTATTGCTCTTTGCATGTTCATTTCTTCCTTCCTCTTTGTCAAACACCAACAGTGATCATCTGTTTTCTCCTTGTTGGGCATATCTCTTATGTCTTCATAAGTATGTTTCAGATATATAACTTCTGTGATCCACCTAGCGTCATCTCGCAGCGAATCTCTGAAGCTCCTCAATTCTTCCTGGTGCTAGAGGACTTACTTATCCATTTGGTCACCAGATCCTGTTACCATCGTCAGCTATTTTCTCTTAGAGCAAGAGGACTATGTCCACTTCTTTACTCACCATGCTGCGCTAGTATCAACTGTGATCAACTCTTAGAAGACCAGCTCAGCAAGAGAAGATAAATGTTTTATTTTTAAGTTGGCAATGTTTATATGTTCTCCTTTTGTTTCCTACCCCCACTCTCTCCCCTTCCTAGGACCTTCCGTGCTTCGTTGAGCTGCTCTCACTTCTTAGTCGGCAGTTGTAGTAATCAGTTAAGGCTCAACCAGAGCCAGCCTCCTGACCTAACGAGGCATTTTTTAAATTCCACGCCATGTTGGAACTCTAAGCATCAGTGAGGAACTTCACTTCGACATGCAACAAAGATAAGTACCTTCTTCAAGTTTTAACCTCATCTTCATGGTTTTAACTTCCTCGTGTTTTAAATGATACTTTTATAGACAGTGTGAAAGTATTTATTTTGGGGCAAAAATCATTCTTCGTGGGATTTGCCATGTTGAGCTTTCGCTTGTACAAGCCGACTTTACCATAAAGAGCTTTTATTAAGCTATTCTAATGAGAAATCCTCTCTCTACGTGGGATATTATCTAATTACCCGCTGTCTATAATTATAAAGCTAATTCCTCCGTTGGATTTTCTCAACCCCATTTTCTGCTAAGGTCGTTCTGGAACCTTCGAGATCTTGTTCTCTATCTGCGAGTCTTGCCGTCAAGTATTGTTCACGCACTTGTGAAAATGCTAGTTAAAATGAGGAATCTTCCTTATAAATTTTTGCAATAGCTAACTTTCCTCCACCGCTGGAACCTCTAGAACATTCTATGGCGCATTTAATTGTAAATCACAACTTTTTCAAGAAATAGACTCTCACTTATCTAGTGAAACCAGTTATTTTCATCATTGCAATAATTTTCTTTTCCATAAACTTTGTGTCTCCACAGTGAACTTTTCATATGTTTCAATGAACTATAGTGAAAACCAGTGCTTGCTCAACTTTTCTACCGCATCGCGATCGTCCGCTTATATTCAAATAAGGCCATGAACATTTTCCTTAATTCCCATTTCTCTTTCCTAAACCTCTCACTAACAATCTGCAATAAACTTTTAATCTAGGTCTGTTCCAATAAGGTGTCATTCCAAGAAGTGCCCTTCCATTTTTGTTGGTTTATCATTAAGTATCTCTGTATAATCTTTGTGATACGTGTCTAGCACACGTTTCAAACTTACATTGTTCCTCCCTTCAAAATTAGGGAAAACAATTCTCTAAACTCTTGAGCGAGTCATGTTCAGGTTTCACGAAATGGAAACTGCCCCATTTTGCTCGTGATTCCTAATTAAACATAGGAAGTCTAGAAACTTCCTTTTCACTTTCTCCAGGTTTCACAGTAAGTGACATGTCCTCCTTTGTATAATTCTCATATATTAATTCTGTATAAATATAAGAAGTTGTAGGAACTTCTATCTTATTTTTCACGTTGTTATTATCGTCATTTTCAAAATTGTCATTTTCTCTAGAACATTCTCTCCAGAATTTCTTAAGGTGCACTTTTTGTACTTCAATTCACGTTCAAGCTTTAATTATTTCATTGCTCATTTGTTTAAATCTTATAAAGATTTTAGAAACATGTAAGGTTTGAAACCTTGTAAATTGTCAATTGCCTGGAGCAACTGTTTAATGTTGAGAGGTCTGCGACCCTATTTGTTAAAAAGTTCAAATGAACTATGTTTATCCAAATTATATTGCACAATTGTTAATCTCCTCAAACTTCTTTGCATTGTTTAATAAATTAAATATTTGTTTTTGGATTCATCATTTCTCTGATACTACAGTTAGGCAGGATCCTGGCCTTCCTAGCTCTTCCTAGGTTTATGCCCTCATTCATATACAATAAATCGTTTGCTCTCAGTCTTGTCAGACCATCACCCTTCCCTATAGTACTTTCATTCGTGCTTGGAAGGAAACACACTAAAGCCTCTCTCTGGCAAACTGCCCAAGCCTTAGCTGCGGTTCCCGTTAGCCTCGACCAAGCTCGTACCTACTTTAGGTATCAAGGTGTTAATTTTCAGTGGCAACTGCCTCTAAAGGTATTTAAAGTTGAACTCATTAATTTTGTGGGACTCTCCTCCCATTTTTCTATCCTTTTTCTCCAATCCCAAATCTACTTCCTTCTCTCAATCATCTTCCCTTGGTGGGTGGGTTATTCCCTAGCCTATAATCTACCCAAAATTTGGTACCAGAAACCCGGGAGAGTCCATTTACTATGTCCATTGTTTGTCAAGTGTCATTTGACAATACTTTGCAAATTTTTAATATCTCCTTTGGATCTTTCAGCTATATCTACGTCATGCAAAGCCTGTGAACGGGAAAGAGGCCGCTCCTGTCTCCTTTGGGGTGTCCTGTTCTTTCTACTCTTTCGCTGTTGCCAACTTGACAGCATCTTCAAGGTTCTACAGTTTCGTGAGTTGTATTTCAATTTATTCTCTTTATCATGGCTCCTACTGAAAAAGATGAAACTCTCATTGCTAGACGTTCTTCCTATAAAGGGCAACTCACTAGATTCCGAAATTTCATCAACAAGTTAAATCCCGCCGAGTGTGATTTAGATATCTTAACACATCGTCTTAAGTTGTACGAACGGTCTTATGATTATTATGACCAAATTCAAACCGAGATTGAATCCGCTTGTCCAGAACTGCAATCGGATCGGGACGAGGTCGAACCCTTGTACTTTGAAGGAATTGCAAAGGCCCACCAACTGATCCGCAATATCTCAGAACCGGACACTAGGGTCATCAATCCGGCCCAGTTAGCACCCGCTTCAGTTCACAAGAACAAACCGAAACCGTTACTTCCCAAGATAAGCCTACCGCATTTCTCAGGCAAGGAAGGTGAATGGTATTCTTTTCACGAACTTTACTGCTCTTTAATTCATGAAAATATCGAGATCCCAGACATACATAAATTTTACTTCCTTCGTACGTCTTTGGAATCTGAGGCCTTGGCCTTGGTGGAGTCACTGCCTTTAAGCGCAGACAACTACCACATCGCCTTTAATCTCCTTAAAGAGAGATATGGCAATTTACGTTTGAGTGTAGCTCGTCATATCCGCTGTCTCTTCAACTTACCAGCCGTCAAACCTAATGACGTCACATCTTTAAGAGACCTCTTAGATTCTATGCAGTTAAATGTCAGAGCGTTATACCAATTAAAACAGCCTGTCCAAACATGGGACACCATACTTATTCACATAGCTACATCAAGATTCGATTTTTCGACACTGAAGGCCTGGGAGATCGAACTCGCCTGCAACAAGGAACATTCGTTCGAACACCTTATCTCGTTTCTCAACAGTCGATGTCAATTCCTTACAGCACTCGCATTTCAGTGCGAAAAGGTCGAAACGAATCTTCAGTCTCAAATTTTTGAAAAAAAACTTGCTTCTTCAAAGGGACATCAGCCCCCATTTGTCGAAAACAAACAAACCCGTTCTTCTTTCAATAATCCAAGAGAAGATATCAGGCCGCTTAACAAATCGTTAAAATGCACGCTCTGTAAAAAGCTTCACACATTGTATTTGTGCAAATCCTTTAAAGAATTGTCTGTCGAAGATCGAAGAAACTTTGTCTTGAACAGCAAACATTGTTTCAATTGCTTGTCACCTAAGCATTCTTCTTCGAACTGTACGTCATCAAATCTCTGTTTTCATTGCAAAAAACCGCATCATTCTTTATTGCACGTTCACGATAAATCGAGGTCATCAGCACCTGCCTCTTCAAGCTCCATGCAGAGCAGCTCCGAACAAACTAATGCTTTTTCCTGCATTTCCAACGCCGACACTTCTCACAGTGCGCAAACCCTTTTGACCACTGTACAATTTGAAATCCAAGATAAATTTGGAAATTGGTTTAGAACCCGTGGTCTTCTCGATTCCGCTTCAACTCATAACTTTGTTTCGCAATCGTTGATTAAAAAACTAGGTCTTTCGTCATCGCCTACTTCTATCAATGTGACAGGCATTGATAATTTGAAAACTCAAGTTTTGCAGTCTTCAAAATTGAAAATCAGAGACGTTTGCCAAAGAAACACCAATCTTAATTTAAACTGTCTCATTCTTACCAGTATAGGCAAGGACACTCCAAGTCACTCTATTAATACCTCCGGATTAAAGATTCCTTCGCACTTAAGGTTAGCTGATCCTCAGTTTAATGCTCAAGGTCCCATTGATGTACTTTTCAGTGCCAATGTTTTTTGGAATTGCATTCGCAAACAAACACGCAAGTTATCTTCAACCGTGGTCGCTAGAGACACCGATTTTGGTTGGGTTATTACTGGTGAAATCCAACAACCCAGTCTTCAAACCAAAGCGCAATGTCATTTCGTCACAGCTGACATAAATCTCATTTCTGAAAAAGAGAACGCTCATGTTTCAGATCTCAATGTTTTTGAAAACCACTTGTCGAAACGATGTCTTATCGTGAACAACTGCGCTACCTCTGTAAGTTGTTTAAATGGTTTTTCCTTCTTCCCGCACAAAATGGCAATTCAAGTTCGCCTTGCTTTGTGTTATTTCGTCTACCTTCTTACGTCATTTTTTATAGCAGTTAATTGCTTAAATTTTTTCTCGAAAACTATCTTCCCCTTGTGTAAAACCATGGCTATCAGTCACCATCACTTTGCTGTACGCTATGTTTCACTTCTTTCGCTATGTAGAAGGATGGCCACGGCCGGCTCCTCCCTCCTTCCTCACAATTGGAAGTCGCTTTTGAAACCGCTTGAAACTCTGAATTCTATAGCATCTAGAATAACTATTCTTATGCATAACCTTCTTCTCAATGTCCCAGCTTGTCTTCTTTGCTCGGAAGAATTAAGCTTCTTTCTGTTGAAAATTGTCCGATTTCGTGATCCTCTCAATTATGCGAAATTGATTTCCTACTCTATTTCATATATCTTTAAATTGCTTTTTCACGTCCAAGTTACGATTGACTGCATGCCGTCCAAACTGAATATCTGTTTTAAGTTACAGCTGATTCAACTAGTGTGTGTGCACTTTGAACTGCTTGTTTGTCAGACTTGTTTGTATACCAGTCTGAGGAAGGCCAAGTTGTTGTTTATTTCCTGTACGCTTGACACAGTTCAAAGCAAGTTTCTCTTATCTCAACTCTGGCTGATTGCCAAGCATTGTCTGGCGAGTTGCTACTACAAGTACAGAAGTCGTTCACCTACTTCCCAAAATAAACTTGTTCTAGTTAAGGACTCTTTCAGATATTTATATTCGTTATCTCGTTGTACTATGTGTGTCAAGGCCGTGCTTGTTTACGTCTCTCACTTACTCATGCTCGTATTCTATAACTGCTTCGATCCCTGTTTCAAAACTTCGTTGCGTATTTCTCACGCGCTTATGTATTGCACTTTGCTTGCATATTTTGCGATCTTGATGTTCATTGATGAACAAACTTGTTTTTCCTCGTCGTCACATTCGATGTGTATTTGTATTCATACTTGTCATGTCACGTTTTTCGATGACTTAAGTATTTTTCTGAGTAACCCCTTTGATACTCATTATAACTTGAGTTCATTGTTTATGGCTACTCGTTTGTTACCTATGGCGTTCTTGCTTTCTACTCGCATAGTTCCTTTGTTTATTTGGTATATTCTTGTCTTGAATAGATGTACTTGTTTCTATACGCTTTGTTTAAACTTGCCAATTCTTCCTTCTCATTGTATCGCAATCTTTACTAGTGCTTTATTTCCCTCAGCTTCTAGTTATTTCGTGATTGAAAGTGTTGATAATTCTCGCCTTTTAACTCCGCTTTCCAATGACCCTGATAACCTCCTTCCACTTACACCTGGTCGCTTCCTTACACGCACTTCTCTCTCTGCCCCTCCTCCCCTTCCTAATTCTTTCAGGGATTTTGATTTACCTATTGTTTGGTGTAAACTTGAAGCCCTCCGTAATTCTTTTTGGAAGAGATGGAACTTGGAATATTTAACGTCCTTGCAACGGAGGCAGAAGTGGTTTCTTTCCAGTCCCGACATTAAAGTGGGAGACTTGGTCTTAGTTAGGGATGTTTCACCCCCCCCCCCCCCTAGTCTGGCCTTTTGGAAAGGTGACCGAATGTTACCCTGGAAGAGATAGGAGAGTCAGGGTATTCAGAGTCTTGACCAATAATGGTCAGATCACAAGACTACCTCTCGGCAATTGTTTATTACTGTACTTGTTTTTCTTGCTCGCTGTTGGTGTTTGTCCCCCCAGTATGGTGTATTCTTTGAATACACGGTACGAGAGATATAATGTCTATTGCTCTTTGCATGTTCATTTCTTCCTTCCTCTTTGTCAAACACCAACAGTGATCATCTGTTTTCTCCTTGTTGGGCATATCTCTTATGTCTTCATAAGTATGTTTCAGATATATAACTTCTGTGATCCACCTAGCGTCATCTCGCAGCGAATCTCTGAAGCTCCTCAATTCTTCCTGGTGCTAGAGGACTTACTTATCCATTTGGTCACCAGATCCTGTTACCATCGTCAGCTATTTTCTCTTAGAGCAAGAGGACTATGTCCACTTCTTTACTCACCATGCTGCGCTAGTATCAACTGTGATCAACTCTTAGAAGACCAGCTCAGCAAGAGAAGATAAATGTTTTATTTTTAAGTTGGCAATGTTTATATGTTCTCCTTTTGTTTCCTACCCCCACTCTCTCCCCTTCCTAGGACCTTCCGTGCTTCGTTGAGCTGCTCTCACTTCTTAGTCGGCAGTTGTAGTAATCAGTTAAGGCTCAACCAGAGCCAGCCTCCTGACCTAACGAGGCATTTTTTAAATTCCACGCCATGTTGGAACTCTAAGCATCAGTGAGGAACTTCACTTCGACATGCAACAAAGATAAGTACCTTCTTCAAGTTTTAACCTCATCTTCATGGTTTTAACTTCCTCGTGTTTTAAATGATACTTTTATAGACAGTGTGAAAGTATTTATTTTGGGGCAAAAATCATTCTTCGTGGGATTTGCCATGTTGAGCTTTCGCTTGTACAAGCCGACTTTACCATAAAGAGCTTTTATTAAGCTATTCTAATGAGAAATCCTCTCTCTACGTGGGATATTATCTAATTACCCGCTGTCTATAATTATAAAGCTAATTCCTCCGTTGGATTTTCTCAACCCCATTTTCTGCTAAGGTCGTTCTGGAACCTTCGAGATCTTGTTCTCTATCTGCGAGTCTTGCCGTCAAGTATTGTTCACGCACTTGTGAAAATGCTAGTTAAAATGAGGAATCTTCCTTATAAATTTTTGCAATAGCTAACTTTCCTCCACCGCTGGAACCTCTAGAACATTCTATGGCGCATTTAATTGTAAATCACAACTTTTTCAAGAAATAGACTCTCACTTATCTAGTGAAACCAGTTATTTTCATCATTGCAATAATTTTCTTTTCCATAAACTTTGTGTCTCCACAGTGAACTTTTCATATGTTTCAATGAACTATAGTGAAAACCAGTGCTTGCTCAACTTTTCTACCGCGTCGCGATCGTCCGCTTATATTCAAATAAGGCCATGAACATTTTCCTTAATTCCCATTTCTCTTTCCTAAACCTCTCACTAACAATCTGCAATAAACTTTTAATCTAGGTCTGTTCCAATAAGGTGTCATTCCAAGAAGTGCCCTTCCATTTTTGTTGGTTTATCATTAAGTATCTCTGTATAATCTTTGTGATACGTGTCTAGCACACGTTTCAAACTTACATTGTTCCTCCCTTCAAAATTAGGGAAAACAATTCTCTAAACTCTTGAGCGAGTCATGTTCAGGTTTCACGAAATGGAAACTGCCCCATTTTGCTCGTGATTCCTAATTAAACATAGGAAGTCTAGAAACTTCCTTTTCACTTTCTCCAGGTTTCACAGTAAGTGACCTGTCCTCCTTTGTATAATTCTCATATATTAATTCTGTATAAATATAAGAAGTTGTAGGAACTTCTATCTTATTTTTCACGTTGTTATTATCGTCATTTTCAAAATTGTCATTTTCTCTAGAACATTCTCTCCAGAATTTCTTAAGGTGCACTTTTTGTACTTCAATTCACGTTCAAGCTTTAATTATTTCATTGCTCATTTGTTTAAATCTTATAAAGATTTTAGAAACATGTAAGGTTTGAAACCTTGTAAATTGTCAATTGCCTGGAGCAACTGTTTAATGTTGAGAGGTCTGCGACCCTATTTGTTAAAAAGTTCAAATGAACTATGTTTATCCAAATTATATTGCACAATTGTTAATCTCCTCAAACTTCTTTGCATTGTTTAATAAATTAAATATTTGTTTTTGGATTCATCATTTCTCTGATACTACAGTTAGGCAGGATCCTGGCCTTCCTAGCTCTTCCTAGGTTTATGCCCTCATTCATATACAATAAATCGTTTGCTCTCAGTCTTGTCAGACCATCACCCTTCCCTATAGTACTTTCATTCGTGCTTGGAAGGAAACACACTAAAGCCTCTCTCTGGCAAACTGCCCAAGCCTTAGCTGCGGTTCCCGTTAGCCTCGACCAAGCTCGTACCTACTTTAGGTATCAAGGTGTTAATTTTCAGTGGCAACTGCCTCTAAAGGTATTTAAAGTTGAACTCATTAATTTTGTGGGACTCTCCTCCCATTTTTCTATCCTTTTTCTCCAATCCCAAATCTACTTCCTTCTCTCAATCATCTTCCCTTGGTGGGTGGGTTATTCCCTAGCCTATAATCTACCCACCACTACAAACCCGTCTAGACTCTGTCAATAGCCATGATAAGGTTGTTACAGATACTGTGACTTTGAACATCTTAATGAGTCACTCCAAACCTTTCTAGACTCTGTCCATTTAACCTTCGGGTCTAGTGCTGCATACTCTGTTCCGTGCTATGCTATTCTATTGTTTATAACAAAATGTGATTAGATCATTTAATGTTAGTAGTTTTAAATTGTCATTTAAATATGAACATTTTAGCGTTAATGTAATCTTGTTCTGGTCACTCAAACTATGTACTTTGCCTATTATCTGCTATTAGACGATTTAACCGCCAAGATAATAGGCGTCAGTAGTATTTTATTATATGGTATTGTCCAAGAGTGACGTTGCAATTGTTGATTACTAAAGTTCAATATTATTTTCAATTATGATTGCCAAAGTATTAAATTGGGTAGAATACAGTTCAGCTGTATTAACAAACTCTTTAAATGAGATCAATCAATCCGTACTTCATGCCATACGTTCGTCATTTCATCCATCCACCTGACTCACAAGTCAGGATGTTGGTTAACTATATAAAATCGACACAACCGATATATAATTATACAAATATAGTACCAAACACCTTGTGAGGACATGGAATCAAACGTGTAGTGGATTGATCCCTGTCCATATTAATATTTTGCGGCCATTTGAAATGATTTCTTTCGTTTATTTTATGTGGAGATCACTCCATGTAAACACTGGTATGGAATCTTACGTCAAGTAAGGAGTAACTTTACTATCATAGAACCATTCTTTCACAAATATGCTCACATATAGAGATAGTCTATCACAGTAACAAAGGATTCAGGTTTCAATCACGCAGTAAATATATCCTAGGTACAAGGATATTATTTCCTTCGGAAACAACCGATAATTTATATTAATCCATTCCCTGGTTAAAAACGACAAAGTTTTTGGCTCATCCAATTATTTTTATTCTAGTCTGGAGGACTCCTCGTGTTGTACTGCACATGTTATATTAAACATTTAATATTCTGAAAATGATATATGTGTGTGCGTTGCAGGGGGTGCAAACTTCATCTATCATGGACCAGAGTCTAGCACTTCCACCGAACCCTCGCCGCTCTTCGAGAGGAAATCCTTCCCACGGAGAGGACGAACCAAGTGAGTGAACGTTCAATGGAACATGTGCCACATACTGCCTTTCTATTTGCCCAAATTATTGCATGGACAGATAATGTTCAACCTTCACCTAGTAGGTCGCCCATATGGCGAGCAGGGGAGCCCCGATCCTATCCAGGACGTAGTGGGGCGCCAATATGGCGAGCAGGAGAGCCCCGATCCTATCCAGGACGTAGTGGGGCGCCAATATGGCGAGCAGGGGAGCCCCGATCCTATCCAGGACGTAGTGGGGTGCCAATATGGCGAGCAGGGGAGCCCCAATCCTATCCAGGACGTAGTGGGGCGCCAATATGGTGAGCAGGGGAGCCCCGATCCTATCCAGGACGTAGTGGGGCGCCAATATGGCGAGCAGGAGAGCCCCGATCCTATCCAGGACGTAGTGGGGCGCCAATATGGCGAGCAGGGGAGCCCCGATCCTATCCAGGACGTAGTGGGGTGCCAATATGGCGAGCAGGGGAGCCCCAATCCTATCCAGGACGTAGTGGGGCGCCAATATGGCGAGCAGGGGAGCCCCGATCCTATCCAGGACGTAGTGGGGCGCCAATATGGCGAGCAGGGGAGCCCCGATCCTATCCAGGACGTAGTGGGGCGCCAATATGGCGAGCAGGGGAGCCCCGATCCTATCTAGGACGTAGTGGGGCGCCAATATGGCGAGCAGGAGAGCCCCGATCCTATCCAGGACGTAGTGGGGCGCCAATATGGCGAGCAGGAGAGCCCCGATCCTATCCAGGACGTAGTGGGGCGCCAATATGGCGAGCAGGAGAGCCCCGATCCTATCCAGGACGTAGTGGGGCGCCAATATGGCGAGCAGGGGAGCCCCGATCCTATCCAGGACGTAGTGGGGCGCCAATATGGCGAGCAGCAGAGCCCCGATCCTATCCAGGACGTAGTGGGGCGCCAATATGGCGAGCAGGGGAGCCCCGATCCTATCCAGGGGAGTTTCTTCTGTCCCGCCCACAGTCTTGTTACACGAAACACCCAAATATGAATAGAGAATGAATATTTGTCCCATTTATTTCAATTTCTTTATTGTTAACACAGCCGGTCTATAAAGTATAGGCTAGTTTGCACCTGAACGAAATTAGTTTACATCAGTGATGAACAGTTGAAGAAGGGCGTGCATCGGCTTGCTTAGCTTGACCGTGAAGTAGACCAACGTTGTGTACAAAGCTTGTATAGCAGTGCGAGCTCTCAATACGAGCTTTATAAAACACAGTGCTGCGTTTTTGCAGCCTGAAGTAGTAATGAAATAATTGAGCCCTGAAAAATATTATAAAATTTTGTCTGTGGTAAAGTCATCTCAATACTTTTCCATCACACTGGATGACATGCCTGATGTCAGTCACGTTGATCTTTAACATTGTTTTTGTTGACACTGAAGATGAAGATGAAGTTCAAGTGCGAGAGTGTTTCGTTGCTTACATGCCGAATGTGACTCTCCAGGAAATGGATTCGCTGGCCTCTTTCTTGATGATATTGGGCAAGATTTCGAATTGGATATGAACAATTGTTGAAGCCAAGGATATGGTAATGGATCTAACGTTGTAGGATAAAACAAAAGTGTCCAAAACCCACGAGCATGTTTTAATTCATGTGACTATCATACAGCAGATGGCACTAAAACACCTGTTAAATCGGTTCCTTTGTTCGTATTTCTTCAAAGACTGTTCGTTTTATACTCTGGAAGTGATACCCAAGCCGGTAGTAGGACAATCGCTGAAGAAATTTGTGAATCTCATTTGGAGAGTAGAGTTTCTAGCCTCGTTGCAGTTCGTTATCACTACTTTTTCAGTTCGTGATGCTCTTCTGAATATTTACGAAGAAATGAATGGCCCTGTTGCAGCATCTGAGGCCTTGTCCCTGATTCAGAACATGGAGCAATTTGAGTTTATATTTACAATGGTGGTTTGGTATGATTATATTGTTTCAACTACACATTGCAAGTAAAGCTATGCAGTCTGAAACTATGTTCTGAAGTTTAATATTCAAGTTGAGCCATGCCAAAATAAATATATAGTAGACAGAGTTTAAATAATTGTTGTTATAATGCACGAATGAAATGAAGGCAAAAGTAATTACAGAGGATAATTGAGTAAGACACAATGGTGTAATTGTGGATATGGTCAGTGTGACATACTGTATATACCAATGTCGCAACGTGGAGTGGAAATGTTTGCCACGTTGTTAGGTGATTAGTGACAAGGTCACGTATAATTATGCCATAAATGATACGATAATATTGGTCAGTGTGAGATACTCCACATTTTGAAATTTTTCTATAGTTTGGAAAGTTTTAACTGTTTGTACATTTTGATTATGAACTTGAAAGAAAAATTCTATTGATCGAGATAGACATTGAATATGATGAGAATATTTAGATGGCGAATTGCTCTACAACTTTATCATATTTAAGTTGCGCTCATGTCGCCACCAAGCAGTTCTACGGACTAGGAGTCCACTTTTCTACCAGTAGGAGAGATAAGTTTGTAGATCCCGGACTGATGTCCAGATAAATATGTAGACTTATCGATGAATGTCGCCAGGTATACAGTATGTTAGATTCAATTCAAATACAGGGTGACCCTTAAAGAGTTTTGCAAGATATCAGATTCAAATAATGGGTGACCCTTAAAGAGTTGTAAAAGATGTCAGACTCAAATACAGGGTGACCCTTAAAGAGGTGCCCGCGTGGGAAGCCTAAGTGAATGGGTAATGGAGTCTGTTGAAAGAGTCTTGGGGCTTCGAGCGAAGCGAGAAGCCCTCCTGAGCCCTTCTAACATGTTTAGCATTTGTAGCATGCGTCATTTGAAATGATATAAAGTCTAGTCTCTCAGATTGACTGAATCTTTTTTTTTTCAGTAAAGGGTACTACATTCTCTCTCTCTCAACGATAGCCAAAGGTGAAAAGTTATGCTCAAGTGTACATGTCAATGATGTGAAGGAAGATGAAGTGATACGACAAACATTTGTTGTTTGTTTTTGTTGTTGTTGCGGCTTTGTGACATTGTGCTCATGTAGCCCCGTGTACATAGGTGCTGACATTCATTTTCGTAACTACTTTTGTGTTTTCTTCTTCTTCTTTTCTTCTAGTATGTAAGTTAATGAATGATACGAGTGTACTTAGTGATTGTAGTTGCAATAGTTAACATTTCACTATCACCCAAACCATTAAGGGCCGATAACCTAATCGTTAGGACCCTTAAAACAACAAGTATCTTCATCTCTGCTCAACTTAAACATTCAATCTGCATTTTTGTAGGACAAAGTGCTCGTGTGCCGTAACACATTTCTATGTGACTGTATTATACGCTCCTAAAGTGTGATCAACCGGAAGAGCAGCCAGCATTTGCTAGACATTGATTAGTAACTAAATACCGTATGTTTGGATATGTTATATCTTACCAACAGCGGTAGCTACGCTCGCTAACGCGCAGCGCTACTCACTACTCGGTAGATATGGGTTCGAGCCCCACCGTCGGCCGTCGTTGAAATGGTTTTTCGTGGTTTCCCATTTGCAACTCCAGGTAAATGCTGGGACGGTACCTTCTGACGAGCCATGGCCACTTCCTTCCACATCCTTGCCAAGTTCATCTTCATTCATTTCATCTCTCATTAACTCCTCTCATGAGGTTGGCGTCAAGAAGGGCATCCGGCCGTAAAAACCATCCTCCACATAGACTTTCATCGCATCTCTTCCCCGATCCCGTTGAAAGCGGGAATGACAAGGGGTAGACAGACACTGCTTGAATCCACTTACGTCGTCTTTCTGCTTCAGTTTTTCTAGTCGGAAATGATTCAAGAACTATACCGGTGGTAGTGTTGTACCTATCTGAGCACCCAACAACACAACACTGCGTACAACTTCTCATTTACTCAGCGTTATCCAATTTTCTAAAATTCTTTAGCTGTGACTTCGTACAAACATGCCGATATGAAGTCCACAGTTAGTACATTCGGCGGCCGCACGTGCACGGTGCCTATAGTTCCCTCTCAACTTCTGTTCGTTAGACATGGTGATGAATGTAGTTAAGAATTACAGTCACCCCGAACGTTATTTCAAACAGCTTTCACGTGCCTCCTTCAAATATCGTAATTGCAGTTTCAACAATGTGTAGAATAATAATTACGCAATAACTATGCCGTAATTCTCGAGGCTTTGTGTATTAAATACTTGTAGTTAAATTTCTTCAGCGACGTACTTGCAATATTTTATCATTGTCTTGCGAATTGTTGCGCTGTGTCTGAACACGTCTGTCCCCAAGGGAGACCTCAGTAGAAAGAACCACGAATCCAATTGCTTCTCTACGAATTCGATGAAAAAACTATAAAATACCTTGCCTAAATTGCGAGTTTATTCCAAATACTCATTACTTCGTAATTATGCATCTAATTACATTCAACTCTGTCTCAGTAATTTTTATATATTATTTGACATTTTTTCTGGTGTCCTGAAGTGTTTAAATAAAACTCGTAATGAGAAATACTCACTATGGTAATTAATGTAATCGTTGTAACACTGCATTCCATTGGTTTGCTCTGACGTAAGGTCGAAGTAGTTGGCGTGCCTTCTCCCCCTTCGGTCAAGCTCGGCTTGCTATCACAAAGACCCGAGACCGGTTTCCTGCGCCTTGGCTCGTATTTATTAACTTGCTAACTTGCTAACTTAAAATAAACCTGTTTCTGATCACAATACAGACTCGATTTTATATATCATTGGCTTTGTTTCAAAACTTTTCAAATGACACAATCTTTCACATAGCAAATACGAGTACAGTAAGGAAACAAGATTCAACAGGTAGCTTGCAACACATTGGCTACATTCGAAAGAAAATATAACATGAAGTCCTTGTAGCGTTAGTGCATTTGCATCTTGTTTAAAAGGTCTAACAGGAGACATATAGAGTAATTCAGAAACAGTCTTGCAGACAACCCTGCCCCCATGCTTGCTTTGCTTTGCTTTGGAAGTTTCGCGCTTGCAAGATTATTGAGTTATGCTTGTAAACCTGTGTCGTGGGTGACCTTTCCTTCGCATACAGTCTATCATCGACCTTACCAGTGGTACATAATACTTGTCATTAGAAACGTACTTTAGGGGGTGAAAAGTAAGTTATCAATAAACCGTGCCAGTTTTTTAGCATCATTACAATGTCATACAAGTCACCCCAGGGGCAATGGTAGTAATTAATTTTAGCTTAATTTTAGCCTACGTTCGATATTTGCAAAAAATGAAAGTAGACTAAAGAGATCTACACGGCCCAAATCTTCGTGTGTCTGCCTCTGAGTGTGTGTGTGCGTGAGTGTGTATGCCCTTCCCCCCTGTCAATTGAAACACGGCAAAACCGAACTTAACCAATTTTGGAACAGAGGTAGCACTAGCAAAGGGCACCTACGTGTCGTGTTTTATATAGCCGCCATCTTAACCAACACAAAATGGCGCCCATCCAAATGTTCAATACTTATATCAAACTACAATAAATTAATATTCGGATCTCTACCGATTATTTTTTAATATACCTTCATATGGGATGTGTCAAGCGCCCAAACTACAGGGTCATCAGCCAAACCACTTCAAGATGGCGAGAGTGTGGATCATGAAAGCGTTATAATACATAACATATGAGTAGGGGGATGACAGGGATCTAAAATAGTGTCATGGCTGCCGCGCGAGTCCAACCCGACATCTCGCGAACCCATGGTTGGATTTTAACAAATGAGGTGTCGTAAGACTCGGGCTGACGCCCTCCTTCCTATGGACAACATATTTCCATCCCAAAATAAAATATATCCCTAGTAGGGGGTGAAATAGTAATTTTTTAGTAAACGTTGCTTTCCATATACGACAGGCATGAGGTTCAATGCTACGATGAAATTAAATGTTGTTCTACATGAAAGACATGCAAAGGGATGAACGCCATTATGGATTAACATTTTTGTTTTTTGTTTTGTACGCATGCGCACTTGGGGTTTTTGTAATAGGGCGGGCTTTTTAAATATTTATGAATGAGTTATTTTTTTAATTAACCAAAAGATCCAAAACTAATAGGTCATTGGCTTTTTAATATCTCATGAACCAATAAGGCTAGGGACTTGTATGAGGGATCGTAGGACTTGGAGTAACGCCCCGTTTTTGAATGTATTTTTATTTTTTGTCAAAAGAGCCTAACTGAACTTTTGTTAATATCTCGCGAACCAATAAAGCTAGAGTCGTGTACAAGGTGTCCAACAACTTGGGGTGGCATTCCCCTTTTGAAAGTAGTATTTATTTTTCCAAAACATTTTCACAAAGGGCTTCACGCCATACATGTTGAAAAAAACATTTTTTACCCGTTTAAAATTTTAACTAAGAGTAGTCGCCCAGGGAGACGGTATCGCTGTCATGTGTTTCAAAGAGCCTGTTGCCGGCTGTGGTGGCTGTGCCCCCAATGGATTAATGGAAATTTTGGCAGGACAGAAGGACAGCAGGACGGTATACGACGGTTTGTTTTAAGGATATTTTATTGATCTTTCCTATGGTGGATTTATTGACTGAAATAACTCAAAACTGCTAGGTCATTGACCTGAGATTTTATAAACCAATAATGAGATTTGGACACATGAGATGTCCTAGGACTTGACATGACGCGCTCTTCTTTATGGCTTATGAATTTCCCCAAAAGACCCAAAATGACAAGGCCATGGATTTTTGTTTCCCACAATATATTACAAACCCATAATGTTAGATGTTTACTGTGAGTGATGAAACATTGTCAGGTAGAAAGAAAAGTATTGTAGGCTACATGTATGGTGACTTACATGTCTTTGACCATTGGAACTTGTTTTCAGACCAGACTGCAGTACAGAGGGAGTATAGGTTTCAGGCATGGGTTAATAAAGGACAAACGGTGTACATAAAATCCGATTTATTGACTTAAGAATTAAGAGCAGACTATCTTTAATTGATCGGTTAAAGAGGGTAGCTGAAAAAACAAAATGGTGACTACACCGAACTAAACCGAACCAAAACCAAACCCAACCGAACCAAAACCGAACCAAACCGAACTAAACCGAACTAAACCGAACCTAAACCGAACCAAACCTAATCGAGAACGAGGCAAGGGTCTAAGTGTAAAACTTGTGGGTGGATGTTGTCATTGGCGATGTCAAAAGAAAAGGGATAACGCTCTACCTATAGAGGGTAAGGTAAAGCTAGCGCATGGTGCTAATGCACACACTCAAGTACATAGAGCACACACAACTATCCCATGTTTTTTATGGGTTGACTGTTGAAACTTGCTGTTAGTATGATTTGCACACTACAAATTTTGGTTGATTCCTCAGTTTAGGAGCTGCGACAACGTGGTTATGTAGCCCCGACACTACAAAGGTTATAACTGTCCTGGTAATAGAGTGATTTAGTGTTGGCTTTTATATTTAATATGTACAGTTTAAAGTGACAGCAAAAGTGAGAGCAAAGAGGTAGAAATGTGGTAGCAAAGTGGTAGCAAAGTGGTAGAAAAGTGCTTGCATTACAAATACTCCAACTAAACAAGTGTATATATTGTAAATATTTTCACCCGTATTTTCAGACATAGATTTTATAGCCTAAGTGTAATGGATCTGATGATGATCGCTTGACGATCCAAACTGGTCATCCAAGTGAATTTATTAATCTCATGTAATTTTTTTCATGATTAGGGTATAACCCAGCTAATTTGGGTACATTCGTGTTGACCGACTGAAAAGCACCAAACTTTTGTTTACTAAGGCAACACTGAAAAATGGCTTTAAACACCATACATAATGTCATGGTTTAGAATTCTACCGTTGACAGCATCGTGCAAATTCTGGACCTTAGAGTGCATTTAAGTCAGCTCCTTGGTGTTGGGGGGTAGCGCGCCTGCCTCTCACCCAGAGGCCCTGGGTTCGATTCCAAGCTGTCAGGAATTTTAGAAACTGACGTGAGGATTGGAACGGAGTGCACTCAGACTCGTGAGAAAAATTGTGTATCTGTCTGACAGTGAGAAAACGAAATTTAACGAACGAGGGTAGCACGCGTCAATCCGCAATCTGTGGGCAAAATGGTTGGACAGCGGTCACTTGCTAGGCCAGGGCCCTTCATGGGCTGTGTTGCCTCGGATTGTTTCTATTGTTCTTGGATGCTAACACTGACAACTTCATTCAGCTTCTGGACCTCATCGATTATACACTGTTCTTGGACGCTAGTTTCACAGCTTCATTCAGCTTCTGGGCATCACAGATTATATAATGTTCTTGGACGCTAGTTTTGCAGCATCACTCAGCTTCTGGGCCTCACAGAGTATATAATGTTCTTGGGCGCTAGTTTTACAGCATCACTCAGCGTCTGGACCTCACATAGTATATAATGTTCTTGGACGCAAGTTTCACAGCATCACTCAGCTTCTGGGCCTCACAGAGTATATAATGTTCTTGGACGCTAGTCTCACAGCATCACTCAGCTTCTGGGCCTCACAGACTATATAATGTTCTTGGACGCTAGTTTCACAGCATCACCCAGCGTCTGGACCTCACAGAGTACATAATGTTCTCAGCGTCTGGACCTCACAGAGTATATAATGTTCTTGGACGCTAGTTTCACAGCATCACTCAGCTTCTGGGCCTCACAGATTATATAATGTTCTTGGACGCTAGTTTCACAGCATCACTCAGCTTCTAGGCCTCACAGATTATATAATGTTCTTGGACGCAAGTTTCACAGCATCACTCAGCTTCTGGACCTCACAGAGTATATAATGTTCATGTACGCTAGTTTCACAGCATCACTCAGCTTCTGGGCCTCACAGAGTATATAATGTTCTTGGACGCTAGTTTCACAGCATCACTCAGCTTCTGGGCCTCACAGACTATATAATGTTCTTGGACGCTAGTTTCACAGCATCACTCAGCTTCTGGGCCTCACAGATTATATAATGTTCTTGGACGCTAGTCTCACAGCATCACTCAGCTTCTGGGCCTCACAGAGTATATAATGTTCTTGGACGCTAGTTACACAGCATCACTCAGCTTCTGGGCCTCACAGAGTATATAATGTTCTTGGACGCAAGTTTCACAACATCACTCAGCTTCTGGGCCGCACAGAGTATATAATGTTCTTGGACGCTAGTTTCACAGCATCACTCAGCTTCTGGGCCTCACAGAGTATATAATGTTCTTGGACGCTAGTTTCACAGCATCACTCAGCTTCTGGGCCTCACGGATTATATAATGTTCATGTACGCTAGTTTCACAGCATCACTCAGCTTCTGGGCCTCACAGAGTATATAATGTTCTTGGACGCTAGTTTCACAGCATCACTCAGCTTCTGGGCCTCACAGAGTATATAATGTTCTTGGACGCTAGTTTCACAGCATCACTCAGCTTCTGGGCCTCACAGAGTATATAATGTTCTTGGACGCAAGTTTCACAGCATCACTCAGCTTCTGGGCCTCACAGAGTATATAATGTTCTTGGACGCTAGTTTCACAGCATCACTCAGCTTCTGGGCCTCACAGAGTATATAATGTTCTTGGACGCTAGTTTCACAGCATCACTCAGCTTCTGGGCCTCACAGAGTATATAATGTTCTTGGACGCTAGTTTCACAGCATCACTCAGCTTCTGGGCCTCACAGAGTATATAATGTTCTTGGACGCTAGTTTCACAGCATCACTCAGCTTCTGGGCCTCACAGAGTATATAATGTTCTTGGACGCTAGTTTCACAGCATCACTCAGCTTCTGGGCCTCACAGAGTATATAATGTTCTTGGACGCAAGTTTCACAGCATCACTCAGCTTCTGGGCCTCACAGAGTATATAATGTTCTTGGACGCTAGTTTCACAGCATCACTCAGCGTCTGGACCTCACATAGTATATAATGTTCTTGGACGCTAGTTTCACAGCATCACTCAGCTTTTGGGCCTCACAGAGTATATAATGTTCTTGGACGCTAGTTTCACAGCATCACTCAGCTTCTGGGCCTCACAGTGTATATAATGTTCTTGGACGCTAGTTTCTCAGCATCACTCAGCTTCTGGGCCTCACAGAGTATATAATGTTCTTGGACGCTATTTTCACAGCATCACTCAGCGTCTGGACCACACAGAGTATGTAATGTTCTTGGACGCTAGTTTCATAGCATCACTCAGCTTCTGGGCCTCACAGAGTATATAATGTTCTTGGACGCTAGTTTCACAGCATCACTCAGCTTCTGGGCCTCACAGAGTATATAATGTTCTTGGACGCTAGTTTCACAGCATCACTCAGCTTCTGGGCCTCACAGAGTATATAATGTTCTTGGACGCAAGTTTCACAGCATCACTCAGCTTCTGGGCCTCACAGAGTATATAATGTTCTTGGACGCAAGTTTCACAACATCACTCAGCATCTGGGCCGCACAGAGTATATAATGTTCTTGGACGCTAGTTTCACAGCATCACTCAGCTTCTGGGCCTCACAGAGTATATAATGTTCTTGGACGCTAGTTTCACAGCATCACTCAGCTTCTGGGCCTCACGGATTATATAATGTTCATGTACGCTAGTTTCACAGCATCACTCAGCTTCTGGGCCTCACAGAGTATATAATGTTCTTGGACGCTAGTTTCACAGCATCACTCAGCTTCTGGGCCTCACAGAGTATATAATGTTCTTGGACGCTAGTTTCACAGCATCACTCAGCTTCTGGGCCTCACAGAGTATATAATGTTCTTGGACGCAAGTTTCACAGCATCACTCAGCTTCTGGGCCTCACAGAGTATATAATGTTCTTGGACGCTAGTTTCACAGCATCACTCAGCTTCTGGGCCTCACAGAGTATATAATGTTCTTGGACGCTAGTTTCACAGCATCACTCAGCTTCTGGGCCTCACAGAGTATATAATGTTCTTGGACGCTAGTTTCACAGCATCACTCAGCTTCTGGGCCTCACAGAGTATATAATGTTCTTGGACGCTAGTTTCACAGCATCACTCAGCTTCTGGGCCTCACAGAGTATATAATGTTCTTGGACGCTAGTTTCACAGCATCACTCAGCTTCTGGGCCTCACAGAGTATATAATGTTCTTGGACGCAAGTTTCACAGCATCACTCAGCTTCTGGGCCTCACAGAGTATATAATGTTCTTGGACGCTAGTTTCACAGCATCACTCAGCGTCTGGACCTCACATAGTATATAATGTTCTTGGACGCTAGTTTCACAGCATCACTCAGCTTTTGGGCCTCACAGAGTATATAATGTTCTTGGACGCTAGTTTCACAGCATCACTCAGCTTCTGGGCCTCACAGTGTATATAATGTTCTTGGACGCTAGTTTCTCAGCATCACTCAGCTTCTGGGCCTCACAGAGTATATAATGTTCTTGGACGCTATTTTCACAGCATCACTCAGCGTCTGGACCACACAGAGTATGTAATGTTCTTGGACGCTAGTTTCATAGCATCACTCAGCTTCTGGGCCTCACAGAGTATATAATGTTCTTGGACGCTAGTTTCACAGCATCACTCAGCTTCTGGGCCTCACAGAGTATATAATGTTCTTGGACGCTAGTTTCACAGCATCACTCAGCTTCTGGGCCTCACAGAGTATATAATGTTCTTGGACGCAAGTTTCACAGCATCACTCAGCTTCTGGGCCTCACAGAGTATATAATGTTCTTGGACGCTAGTTTCACAGCATCACTCAGCTTCTGGGCCTCACAGAGTATATAATGTTCTTGGACGCTAGTTTCACAGCATCACTCAGCTTCTGGGCCTCACAGAGTATATAATGTTCTTGGACGCTAGTTTCACAGCATCACTCAGCTTCTGGGCCTCACAGAGTATATAATGTTCTTGGACGCTAGTTTCACAGCATCACTCAGCTTCTGGGCCTCACAGAGTATATAATGTTCTTGGACGCTAGTTTCACAGCATCACTCAGCTTCTGGGCCTCACAGAGTATATAATGTTCTTGGACGCAAGTTTCACAGCATCACTCAGCTTCTGGGCCTCACAGAGTATATAATGTTCTTGGACGCTAGTTTCACAGCATCACTCAGCGTCTGGACCTCACATAGTATATAATGTTCTTGGACGCTAGTTTCACAGCATCACTCAGCTTTTGGGCCTCACAGAGTATATAATGTTCTTGGACGCTAGTTTCACAGCATCACTCAGCTTCTGGGCCTCACAGAGTATATAATGTTCATGTACGCTAGTTTCACAGCATCACTCAGCTTCTGGGCCTCACAGAGTATATAATGTTCTTGGACGCTAGTTTCACAGCATCACTCAGCTTCTGGGCCTAACAGAGTATATAATGTTCTTGGACGCTAGTTTCACAGCATCACTCAGCTTCTGGGCCTCACAGAGTATATAATGTTCTTGGACGCTAGTTTCACAGCATCACTCAGCTTCTGGGCCTCACAGACTATATAATGTTCTTGGACGCTAGTTTCACAGCATCACTCAGCTTCTGGGCCTCACAGAGTATATAATGTTCTTGGACGCTAGTTTCACAGCATCACTCAGCTTCTGGGCCTCACAGACTATATAATGTTCTTGGACGCTAGTTTCACAGCATCACTCAGCTTCTGGGCCTCACAGATTATATAATGTTCTTGGACGCTAGTCTCACAGCATCACTCAGCTTCTGGGCCTCACAGAGTATATAATGTTCTTGGACGCTAGTTACACAGCATCACTCAGCTTCTGGGCCTCACAGAGTATATAATGTTCTTGGACGCAAGTTTCACAACATCACTCAGCTTCTGGGCCGCACAGAGTATATAATGTTCTTGGACGCTAGTCTCACAGCATCACTCAGCTTCTGGGCCTCACAGAGTATATAATGTTCTTGGACGCTAGTTTCACAGCATCACTCAGCTTCTGGGCCTCACAGATTATATAATGTTCTTGGACGCTAGTCTCACAGCATCACTCAGCTTCTGGGCCTCACAGAGTATATAATGTTCTTGGACGCTAGTTACACAGCATCACTCAGCTTCTGGGCCTCACAGAGTATATAATGTTCTTGGACGCAAGTTTCACAACATCACTCAGCTTCTGGGCCTCACAGAGTATATAATGTTCTTGGACGCTAGTTTCACAGCATCACTCAGCTTCTGGGCCTCACAGAGTATATAATGTTCTTGGACGCTAGTTTCACAGCATCACTCAGCTTCTGGGCCTCACAGACTATATAATGTTTTTGGACGCTATCATTCACAACTTCATTCAGTTGTCATTTCCCTTTTGTTCAACATCAGAGGCGTGCATTTGTGTGTCTGTTGAATTTTTCTAATATAACCTGTGTTGTTGACATAACTCTAGCAATGTGTGTGTTTTAGTAGTAATTATTTGGACGTAAGAGGTGCTCTGGGACTTGAAATACGGTGCCATCGTGGTATTCGAGAGAGTGTGGAAAAACGGGCAAACCCACACTGAATGTTACAGTTGACGAGTTCCAGGAGAACAGAATCTAACACAATTGTCTTTGTTCCAGGATGCTACAGTTGGCGCGTTATTCCCTCGAGGCATCAGAGCCCCAGTCCCTCGCAGGTTCTGGGGCCCAGTTCGGCGCAACACCTACTTTCCTCTTCCCCACAAAGTTGGACCCGCCCACTGGATTCTCGGACGCAGTTGAGTTAAGTGAAGCAGAATGTGATCTGGATGCCGTTCGTGGGGTCAAATTCACTTCTGTACAGTCTAAATTCCTCGCACCACAGGATTTTACCATCGCTGTTTGATTGTCTCATTTTGACTGGAGACCAATTTAATCGGTCTTTTATTGTTTGCCAGATGTATCATTTAAACTTGAAACAAAGTTGCTGATAACAAGGCACTTATAAAAGCTAAAGCGGTTTCTCTGTGAAGTCCACTCTACGGGCCTCACAAAAAATTAATGAGCCACATTTAAGAAAAATTGTCAAATTTTAAGCTTAAAGAAGTCATTCACAACAATGGTGGGATTAGGCTGTTGGTTTAGTATTAACAATTTCTTACCAAACTTAACTAATTATCTTTTCCTGAAACGATCCTAACAGTAAAGTGTATTAATGACTCGGGATTTAGATATTGTTTTTTAAATCCCGTATAGCCTATATACTGCTCGAAACAGTTTTGCATCTTTTTATTAATTTCACAATAACTGAATATCTTCTAAAATCTTTTGACCTTTGAAGGCAGATACTTTTCCATTTTAGTTAGGCCTACTTTAAAATTTGACAATCGACGCCTGTATTATATGAAAAATACCGAGCGATTCCATTAAGAGACTTGCCAAAGCAAATAATAATAATAATAATAATAATATGTATTAAAAGAAGGTTGTTATTAGTATGACATTTGAGGGTTTTTATTGCTGATATATAAACCCATGCTGTCATAAGAGTGATCCAGAAAAATCTCTATCGCTGAATTCGACAATTTGGTTCCTTTAAATTTCATCCCGATCACACTACAGAACTAAACCCCACGATAAATGGAGCAAACCTATGGGCTTGGCAATAGAAATCAAACGCCTTTGGAAACAAGAAACAGTCACTGTCATCTCAATGGTAATCTCAGCCACAGGAGTCATATCAAACCAGCTCTGCGCCGACTGAATCTAGCACACAACATCTACCAGAAAGTACAGTTGGCAGTAGTGCTGGACAGTTGTCACATACCTTCAAAGCTTCTTCTGCAAGCCCACCGAAATTTTGCCGAAGACCAGAAGAACTGTTTTAGTAACAATTTGAAATATAATAATAATAATAATAATAATAATAATAATAATAATAATAATAATAATAATAATAATAATTCATGTGATAGCCTAATATTGTGTAGTCGTATGGCAGCAAGTAGACGCTATCGCACTGTGGGACCAAATACATAAACTGTTTGCCCAATTGGAGTTTCCAGTGTAAATTAATGGATATTTGCCTGTTTTCCCGAGCTGCAGGATCATCAGACGACACAGCACAGTTAGCCAGGAGAGTTTCACGAGACACAGTGCGACAGTGGCATATGGTATAGGCCCTATGTGGGGCATGTCCGCAGGTTCGCTGTTAGCAGTGCCTCCAGCATCAGAATTCAAAAATGGCCGATCTCTCCAAGTTCGGTAAAGGTCAAATTTTGACGGCACGTTGTCTTGGTACCAGCATCTCTTCTGCTGATGCTATACGCTGCCCACCGCCCAGCGCCCAGCTGCTCACTGATGCCGGAGGGCACAGGACCCTGATGCACATGGGACTCCGGAGTCAATGACCTCTGTTGACTGCACTCCACTGAAAGCAGCGCATAAGTTAGGCGCGCAATCTTGGAAGATTGGAAGGTCACCTGGTTCGATAAATCCAGATTCCGTGTTCAATTACATCGATGGCTGAGTACGTGTACGCTGATTTCCATCAGATGTCATGACATGTGGTTGTACTGTTGGCGGAGACAGGCCTGTGCAGGGAATATGCCACAGTGGCACGACCTTTCCTTAGTGAATCGGGGTTGGCTTGGCTCCAAGCGAGGAAGATGTTGCGGATGTTGAGGTAGCGAGCTGTCCGTGGCGTTCAATGGAACATTAGTAACCAATCAACAGTGGCTAGCACAAATCCTTTGAATCATACTGGCTGCTTTATTACTTTATAATACTAATTACAACCATCAACAGGTCACATCTTTACGTAGTTCATGTTTTCTGTTTCAATTCAACTAGATTTGCAATATTCAGTTCCATTGCGTTTGCCGAGTGAATTCTGCAGTGATGCTTGTGTTAAAGTTGAGCTCGACTTGCATTTGTTCAAATTCATTAATGAAAATAGTTGCTCAAAACGCAGTTATCTTGGTGGGAAGTATGCTTTGAATTGTAATGTTTGACGATAATGTATTTTTTATTCGTTTAACAAGTGTGACATTTCAAACACATCCACTTGCCACCCACTGGCGCAGGGACGGATACTACTAAATAATTGAATTCCCAGGGAGGGTTGCTTCCACCACCTACCTCTGATTTGAACGTCCTTTTGCCATTCGCAACTATCGTACAACTGATGTACCATTCCATTTTAGAAGAGGAAATCAGAATCTCCTTCTTGCCTTGCTTGACACTTGGTTATGACCCATTCCACTTCAGCGCAGCGTGCTTAGGACAGGAGTATAGAGGTGGGGTGGAGTCTGTCTTCTCCTCTCTAGCAAGAGAAAGTAGTGAGAGGAGAAGCTGGCGAGAGTGGGGCTTAGTCTACCACGGAGCGAGTCTCGTGACAAGCCGTGGCACCACAGCCACCAGTAGCATGGCTGGACAGGCCTGCTATAAAATAAGAGCGGGGCATAGTCTACCACGGAGCGTGTCTCGTGACAAGCCGTGGTGCCACAGCTACCAGTGGCATGGCTGGACAGGCCTGCTATAAGATAAGAGCGGGGCTTAGTCTACCACGGAGCGAGTCTCGTGACAAGCCGTGGCGCCACAGCTACCAGTGGCATGGCTGGACAGGCCTGCAATAAGGTAAGAGCGGGGCTTAGTCTACCGCGGAGCGAGCCTCGTGACACCACAGCTACCAGTAGCATAGCTGGACAGGCCTGCTATAAGGTAAGAGTGGGGCATAGTCTACCACGGAGTGAGTCTCGTGGCACCACAGCCAACAGTAGTATGGCTGGACAGGCCTGCTACAAGGTAAGAGTGGGGCTTAGTCTACCACGGAGCGAGTCTCGTGACAAGCCGTGGCACCACAGCCACCAGTAGCATGGCTGGACAGGCCTGCTATAAGGTAAGAGTGGGGCTTAGTCTACTACGCAGCGAGTCTCGTGACAAGCCGTGGCACCACAGCCACCAGTGGCATGGCTGGTCAGGCCTGCTATAAGGTAAGAGCGGGGCTTAGTCTACCACGGAGCGATTCTCGTGGCACCACAGCTACCAGTGGCATGGATGGACAGGCCTGCTATAAGATAAGAGCGGGGCTTAGTCTACCACGGAGCGACTCTCGTGGCACCACAGCCACCAGTAGCATGGCTGGACAGGCCTGCTATAAGGTAAGAGCGGGGCTTAGTCTACCACGGAGCGAGTCTCGTGACACCACAGCCACCAGTAGCATGGCTGGACAGGCCTGCTATAAGGTAAGGACGGGGCTTAGTCTACCACGGAGAGAGTCTCGTGGCAACACAGCCACCAGTAGCATGGCTGGACAGGCCTGCTATAAGGTAAGAGTGGGACTTAGTCTACCACGGAGCGAGTCTCGTGGCACCACAGCCACCAGTAGCATGGCTAGACAGACCTGTTATAAGGTAAGAGCGGGGCTTAGTCTACCACGGAGCGAGTCTCGTGGCACCACAGCAACCAGTAGCATGGCTGGAAAGGCCTGCTATAAGGTAAGAGCGGGGCTTAGTCTACCACGGAGCGAGTCTCGTGACAAGCCGTGGCACCACAGCCACCAGTAGCATGGCTGGACAGGCCTGCTATAAGGTAAGAGCGAGGCTTAGTCTACCAAGGAGCGAGTCTCGTGGCACCACAGCCACCAGTAGCATGGCTGGACAGGCCTGTTATAAGGTAAGAGCGGGGCTTAGTCTACCACGGAGCGAGTCTCGTGACAAGCCGTGGCACCACAGCTACCAGTAGCATGGCTGGACAGGCCTGCTATAAGGTAAGAGCGGGGCTTAGTCTACAACGGAGCGAGTCTCGTGACAAGCCGTGGCACCACAGCTACCAGTAGCATGGCTGGACAGGCCTGCTATAAGGTAAGATTAGGGCTTAGTCTACCACGGAGCGAGTCTCGTGGCTCCACAGCTACCAGTAGCATGGCTGGACAGGCCTGCTATAAGATAAGAGCGGGGCTTAGTCTACCACGGAGCGAGTCTCGTGACACCACAGCCACCAGTAGCATGGCTGGACAGGCCTGCTATAAGGTAAGAGCGGGGCTTAGTCTACCACGTAACGAGTCTCGTGGCACCACAGCTACCAGTAGCATGGCTGGACAGGCCTGCTATAAGGTAAGAGCGGGGCTTTGTCTACCATGGGGCGAGTCTCGTGGTACCACAGCTACCAGTAGCATGGCTGGACAGGCCTGCTATAAGGTAAGGACGGGGCTTAGTCTACCACGGAGCGAGTCTCGTGGCACCACAGCTACCAGTGGCATGGCTGGACAGGCCTGCTATAAGGTAAGGACGGGGCTTAGTCTACCACGGAGCGAGTCTCGTGCCACCACAGCCACCAGTAACATGGCTGGACAGGCCTGCTATAAGATAAGAGCGGGGCTTAGTCTACCACGGAGCGAGTCTCGTGGCACCACAGCTACCAGTGGCATGGCTGGACAGACCTGCTATAAGGTAAGAGCGGGGCTTAGTCCACCACGGAGCGAGTCTCGTGACACCACAGCCACCAGTAGCATGGGTGGACAGGCCTGCTATAAGGTAAGAGCGGGGCTTAGTCCACCACGGAGCGAGTCTCGTGACACCACAGCCACCAGTAGCATGGCTGGACAGGCCTGCTACAAGGTAAGAGCGGGGCTTAGTCTACCACGGAGCGAGTCTCGTGGCTCCACAGCTACCAGTAGCATGGCTGGACAGGCCTGCTATAAGGTAAGGACGGGGCTTAGTCTACCACGGAGCGAGTCTCGTGGCTCCACAGCCACCAGTGGCATGGCTGGACAGGCCAGCTATAAGGTAAGGACGGGGCTTAGTCTACCACTGAGAGAGTCTCGTGGCACCACAGCCACCAGTAACATGGCTGGACAGGCCTGCTATAAGATAAGAGCGGGGCTTAGTCTACCACGGAGCGAGTCTCGTGGCACCAGAGCTACCAGTGGCATGGCTGGACAGGCCTGCTACAAGGTAAGAGCGGGGCTTAGTCTACCACGGAGCGAGTCTCGTGACACCACAGCCACCAGTAGCATGGCTGGACAGGCCTGTTATAAGGTAAGAGCGGGGCTTAGTCTACCACGGGGCGAGTCTCGTGACACCACAGCCACCAGTAGCATGGCTGGACAGGCCTGCTATAAGGTAAGAGCGGGGCTTAGTCTACCACGGAGCGAGTCTCGTGGCACCACAGCTACCAGTAGCATGGCTGGACAGGCCTGCTATAAGGTAAGAGCGGGGCTTAGTCTACCGCGGGGCGAGTCTCGTGGCACCTCAGCCACCAGTAGCATGGCTGGACAGGCCTGCTATAAGGTAAGAGCGGGGCTTAGTCTACCACGGAGCGAGTCTCGTGACAAGCCGTGTCACCACAGCTACCAGTAGCATGGCTGGACAGACCTGC
The DNA here is from genome assembly GCA_946902985.2 of Meconema thalassinum. Taxonomy (NCBI): domain Eukaryota; kingdom Metazoa; phylum Arthropoda; class Insecta; order Orthoptera; family Tettigoniidae; genus Meconema; species Meconema thalassinum. The sequence goes on along the minus strand of OX336389.2, from coordinate 15,471,472 downwards.
TATAAGGTAACAGCGGGACTTAGTCTACCACGGAGCGAGTCTCGTGGAACCACAGCCACCAGTAGCATGGCTGGACAGGCCTGCTATAAGGTAACAGCGGGACTTAGTCTACCACGGAGCGAGTCTCTTGGCAACACAGCCACCAGTAGCATGGCTGGACAGGCCTGCTATAAGGTAACAGCGGGACTTAGTCTACCACGGAGCGAGTCTCGTGGCACCACAGCTACCAGTGGCATGGCTGGACAGACCTGCTATAAGGTAAGGACGGGGCTTAGTCTACCACGGAGCGAGTCTCGTGGCACCACAGCTACCAGTAGCATGGCTGGACAGACCTGCTATAAGGTAAGAGCGGGGCTTAGTCCACCACGGAGCGAGTCTCGTGACACCACAGCCACCAGTAGCATGGGTGGACAGGCCTGCTATAAGGTAACCGCGGGACTTAGTCTACCACGGAGCGAGTCTCGTGGCACCAAAGCCACAAGTAGCATGGCTGGACAGGCCTGCTACAAGGTAAGAGTGGGGCTTAGTCTACCACGGAGCGAGTCTCGTGACAAGCCGTGGCACCACAGCCACCAGTTGCATGGCTGGACAGGCCTGCTATAAAGTAAGAGTGGGGCTTAGTCTACTACGCAGCGATTCTCGTGACAAGCCGTGGCACCACAGCCACCAGTGGCATGGCTGGTCAGGCCTGCTATAAGGTAAGAGCGGGGCTTAGTCTACCACGGAGCGAGTCTCGTGGCACCACAGCTACCAGTGGCATGGATGGACAGGCCTGCTATAAGATAAGAGCGGGGCTTAGTCTACCACGGAGCGAGTCTCGTGGCACCACAGCCACCAGTAGCATGGCTGGACAGGCCTGCTATAAGGTAAGAGCGGGGCTTAGTCTACCACGGAGCGAGTCTCGTGACACCACAGCCACCAGTAGCATGGCTGGACAGGCCTGCTATAAGGTAAGGACGGGGCTTAGTCTACCACGGAGCGAGTCTCGTGGCAACACAGCCACCAGTAGCATGGCTGGACAGGCCTGCTATAAGGTAAGAGTGGGACTTAGTCTACCACGGAGCGAGTCTCGTTGCACCACATTCACCAGTAGCATGGCTAGACAGACCTGTTATAAGGTAAGAGCGGGGCTTAGTCTACCACGGAGCGAGTCTCGTGGCACCACAGCAACCAGTAGCATGGCTGGAAAGGCCTGCTATAAGGTAAGAGCGGGGCTTAGTCTACCACGGAGCGAGTCTCGTGACAAGCCGTGGCACCACAGCCACCAGTAGCATGGCTGGACAGGCCTGCTATATGGTAAGAGCGGGGCTTAGTCTACCAAGGAGCGAGTCTCGTGGCACCACAGCCACCAGTAGCATGGCTGGACAGGCCTGTTATAAGGTAAGAGCGGGTCTTAGTCTACCACGGAGCGAGTCTCGTGACAAGCCGTGGCACCACAGCTACCAGTAGCATGGCTGGACAGGCCTGCTATAAGGTAAGAGCGGGGCTTAGTCTACAACGGAGCGAGTCTCGTGACAAGCCGTGGCACCACAGCTACCAGTAGCATGGCAGGACAGGCCTGCTATAAGGTAAGATTGGGGCTTAGTCTACCACGGAGCGAGTCTCGTGGCTCCACAGCTACCAGTAGCATGGCTGGACAGGCCTGCTATAAGGTAAGGACGGGGCTTAGTCTACCACGGAGCGAGTCTCGTGGCACCACAGCCACCAGTAACATGGCTGGACAGGCCTGCTATAAGATAAGAGCGGGGCTTAGTCTACCACGGAGCGAGTCTCGTGGCACCACAGCTACCAGTGGCATGGCTGGACAGGCCTGCTATAAGGTAAGAGCGGGGCTTAGTCCACCACGGAGCGAGTCTCATGACACCACAGCCACCAGTAGCATGGCTGGACAGGCCTGCTACAAGGTAAGAGCGGGGCTTAGTCTACCACGGAGCGAGTCTCGTGGCTCCACAGCTACCAGTAGCATGGCTGGACAGGCCTGCTATAAGGTAAGGACGGGGCTTAGTCTACCACGGAGCGAGTCTCGTGGCTCCACAGCCACCAGTGGCATGGCTGGACAGGCCAGCTATAAGGTAAGGACGGGGCTTAGTCTACCACTGAGCGAGTCTCGTGGCACCACAGCCACCAGTAACATGGCTGGACATGCCTGCTATAAGATAAGAGCGGGGCTTAGTCTACCACGGAGCGAGTCTCGTGGCACCACAGCTACCAGTGGCATGGCTGGACAGGCCTGCTACAAGGTAAGAGCGGGGCTTAGTCTACCACGGAGCGAGTCTCGTGGCACCACAGCCACCAGTAGCATGGCTGGACAGGCCTGCTACAAGGTAAGAGCGGGGCTTAGTCTACCACGGATCGAGTCTCGTGGCTCCACAGCTACCAGTAGCATGGCTGGACAGGCCTGCTATAAGGTAAGAGCGGGGCTTAGTCTACCACGGGGCGAGTCTCGTGACATCACAGCCACCAGTAGCATGGCTGGACAGGCCTGCTATAAGGTAAGAGCGGGGCTTAGTCTACCACGGAGCGAGTCTCGTGGCACCACAGCTACCAGTAGCATGGCTGGACAGGCCTGCTATAAGGTAAAAGCGGGGCTTAGTCTACCACGGGGCGAATCTCGTGGCACCACAGCCACCAGTAGCATGGCTGGACAGGCCTGCTATAAGGTAAGAGGGGGTCTTAATCTACCACGGAACGAGTCTCGTGACAAGCCGTGGCACCACAGCTACCAGTAGCATGGCTGGACAGACCTGCTATAAGGTAACAGCGGGACTTAGTCTACCACGGAGCGAGTCTCGTGGCACCACAGCCACCAGTAGCATGGCTGGACAGGCCTGCTATAAGGTAACAGCGGGACTTAGTCTACCACGGAGCGAGTCTCGTGGCAACACAGCCACCAGTAGCATGGCTGGACAGGCCTGCTATAAGGTAACAGCGGGACTTAGTCTACCACGGAGCGAGTCTCGTGGCACCACAGCTACCAGTAGCATGGCTGGACAGACCTGCTATAAGGTAACAGCGGGGCTTAGTCTACCACGGAGCGATTCTCGTGGCACCACAGCTAGCAGTAGCATGGCTGGACAGACCTGCTATAAGGTAAGGACGGGGCTTAGTCTACCACGGAGCGAGACTCGTGGCTCCACAGCTACCAGTGGCATGGCTGGACAGGCCTGCTATAAGGTAAGGACGGGGCTTAGTCTACCACGGAGCGAGTCTCGTGGCACCACAGCTACCAGTGGCATGGCTGGACAGACCTGCTATAAGGTAAGGACGGGGCTTAGTCTACCACGGAGCGAGTCTCGTGGCACCACAGCTACCAGTGGCATGGCTGGACAGACCTGCTATAAGGTAAGGACGGGGCTTAGTCTACCACGGAGCGAGTCTCGTGGCACCACAGCTACCAGTGGCATGGCTGGACAGGCCTGCTATAAGGTAAGAGCGGGGCTTAGTCCACCACGGAGCGAGTCTCGTGACACCACAGCCACCAGTAGCATGGGTGGACAGGCCTGCTATAAGGTAACCGCGGGACTTAGTCTACCACGGAGCGAGTCTCGTGGCACCACAGCCACCAGTAGCATGGCTGGACAGGCCTGCTATAAGGTAAGAGCGGGGCTTAGTCCACCACGGAGCGAGTCTCGTGACACCACAGCCACCAGTAGCATGGCTGGACAGGCCTGCTATAAGGTAAGGACGGGGCTTAGTCTACCACGGAGAGAGTCTCGTGGCAACACAGCCACCAGTAGCATGGCTGGACAGGCCTGCTATAAGGTAAGAGTGGGACTTAGTCTACCACGGAGCGAGTCTCGTGGCACCACAGCCACCAGTAGCATGGCTAGACAGACCTGTTATAAGGTAAGAGCGGGGCTTAGTCTACCATGGAGCGAGTCTCGTGGCACCACAGCAACCAGTAGCATGGCTGGAAAGGCCTGCTATAAGGTAAGAGCGGGGCTTAGTCTACCACGGAGCGAGTCTCGTGACAAGCCGTGGCACCACAGCCACCAGTAGCATGGCTGGACAGGCCTGCTATAAGGTAAGAGCGGGGCTTAGTCTACCAAGGAGCGAGTCTCGTGGCACCACAGCCACCAGTAGCATGGCTGGACAGGCCTGTTATAAGGTAAGAGCGGGGCTTAGTCTACCACGGAGCGAGTCTCGTGACAAGCCGTGGCACCACAGCTACCAGTAGCATGGCTGGACAGGCCTGCTATAAGGTAAGAGCGGGGCTTAGTCTACAACGGAGCGAGTCTCGTGACAAGCCGTGGCACCACAGCTACCAGTAGCATGGCTGGACAGGCCTGCTATAAGGTAAGATTAGAGCTTAGTCTACCACGGAGCGAGTCTCGTGGCTCCACAGCTACCAGTAGCATGGCTGGACAGGCCTGCTATAAGATAAGAGCGGGGCTTAGTCTACCACGGAGCGAGTCTCGTGACACCACAGCCACCAGTAGCATGGATGGACAGGCCTGCTATAAGGTAAGAGCGGGGCTTAGTCTACCACGTAACGAGTCTCGTGGCACCACAGCTACCAGTAGCATGGCTGGACAGGCCTGCTATAAGGTAAGAGCGGGGCTTTGTCTACCATGGGGCGAGTCTCGTGGTACCACAGCTACCAGTAGCATGGCTCGACAGGCCTGCTATAAGGTAAGGACAGGGCTTAGTCTACCACGGAGCGAGTCTCGTGGCACCACAGCTACCAGTGGCATGGCTGGACAGGCCTGCTATAAGGTAAGGACGGGGCTTAGTCTACCACGGAGCGAGTCTCGTGGCACCACAGCCACCAGTAACATGGCTGGACAGGCCTGCTATAAGATAAGAGCGGGGCTTAGTCTACCACGGAGCGAGTCTCGTGGCACCACAGCTACCAGTGGCATGGCTGGACAGGCCTGCTATAAGGTAAGAGCGGGGCTTAGTCCACCACGGAGCGAGTCTCGTGACACCACAGCCACCAGTAGCATGGCTGGACAGGCCTGCTACAAGGTAAGAGCGGGGCTTAGTCTACCACGGAGCGAGTCTCGTGGCTCCACAGCTACCAGTAGCATGGCTGGACAGGCCTGCTATAAGGTAAGGACGGGGCTTAGTCTACCACGGAGCGAGTCTCGTGGCTCCACAGCCACCAGTGGCATGGCTGGACAGGCCAGCTATAAGGTAAGGACGGGGCTTAGTCTACCACTGAGAGAGTCTCGTGGCACCACAGCCACCAGTAACATGGCTGGACAGGCCTGCTATAAGATAAGAGCGGGGCTTAGTCTACCACGGAGCGAGTCTCGTGGCACCAGAGCTACCAGTGGCATGGCTGGACAGGCCTGCTACAAGGTAAGAGCGGGGCTTAGTCTACCACGGAGCGAGTCTCGTGACACCACAGCCACCAGTAGCATGGCTGGACAGGCCTGTTATAAGGTAAGAGCGGGGCTTAGTCTACCACGGGGCGAGTCTCGTGACACCACAGCCACCAGTAGCATGGCTGGACAGGCCTGCTATAAGGTAAGAGCGGGGCTTAGTCTACCACGGAGCGAGTCTCGTGGCACCACAGCTACCAGTAGCATGGCTGGACAGGCCTGCTATAAGGTAAGAGCGGGGCTTAGTCTACCACGGGGCGAGTCTCGTGGCACCACAGCCACCAGTAGCATGGCTGGACAGGCCTGCTATAAGGTAAGAGCGGGGCTTAGTCTACCACGGAGCGAGTCTCGTGACAAGCCGTGGCACCACAGCTACCAGTAGCATGGCTGGACAGACCTGCTATAAGGTAACAGCGGGACTTAGTCTACCACGGAGCGAGTATCGTGGAACCACAGCCACCAGTAGCATGGCTGGACAGGCCTGCTATAAGGTAACAGCGGGACTTAGTCTACCACGGAGCGAGTCTCTTGGCAACACAGCCACCAGTAGCATGGCTGGAGAGGCCTGCTATAATGTAACAGCGGGACTTAGTCTACCACGGAGCGAGTCTCGTGGCACCACAGCTACCAGTAGCATGGCTGGACAGACCTGCTATAAGGTAACAGCGGGGCTTAGTCTACCACGGAGCGAGTCTCGTGGCACCACAGCTACCAGTGGCATGGCTGGACAGACCTGCTATAAGGTAAGGACGGGGCTTAGTCTACCACGGAGCGAGTCTCGTGGCACCACAGCTACCAGTGGCATGGCTGGACAGACCTGCTATAAGGTAAGAGCGGGGCTTAGTCCACCACGGAGCGAGTCTCGTGACACCACAGCCACCAGTAGCATGGGTGGACAGGCCTGCTATAAGGTAACCGCGGGACTTAGTCTACCACGGAGCGAGTCTCGTGGCACCAAAGCCACAAGTAGCATGGCTGGACAGGCCTGCTACAAGGTAAGAGTGGGGCTTAGTCTACCACGGAGCGAGTCTCGTGACAAGCCGTGGCACCACAGCCACCAGTTGCATGGCTGGACAGGCCTGCTATAAGGTAAGAGTGGGGCTTAGTCTACTACGCAGCGAGTCTCGTGACAAGCCGTGGCACCACAGCCACCAGTGGCATGGCTGGTCAGGCCTGCTATAAGGTAAGAGCGGGGCTTAGTCTACCACGGAGCGAGTCTCGTGGCACCACAGCTACCAGTGGCATGGATGGACAGGCCTGCTATAAGATAAGAGCGGGGCTTAGTCTACCACGGAGCGAGTCTCGTGGCACCACAGCCACCAGTAGCATGGCTGGACAGGCCTGCTATAAGGTAAGAGCGGGGCTTAGTCTACCACGGAGCGAGTCTCGTGACACCACAGCCACCAGTAGCATGGCTGGACAGGCCTGCTATAAGGTAAGGACGGGGCTTAGTCTACCACGGAGCGAGTCTCGTGGCAACACAGCCACCAGTAGCATGGCTGGACAGGCCTGCTATAAGGTAAGAGTGGGACTTAGTCTACCACGGAGCGAGTCTCGTTGCACCACAGCCACCAGTAGCATGGCTAGACAGACCTGTTATAAGGTAAGAGCGGGGCTTAGTCTACCACGGAGCGAGTCTCGTGGCACCACAGCAACCAGTAGCATGGCTGGAAAGGCCTGCTATAAGGTAAGAGCGGGGCTTAGTCTACCACGGAGCGAGTCTCGTGACAAGCCGTGGCACCACAGCCACCAGTAGCATGGCTGGACAGGCCTGCTATAAGGTAAGAGCGGGGCTTAGTCTACCAAGGAGCGAGTCTCGTGGCACCACAGCCACCAGTAGCATGGCTGGACAGGCCTGTTATAAGGTAAGAGCGGGTCTTAGTCTACCACGGAGCGAGTCTCGTGACAAGCCGTGGCACCACAGCTACCAGTAGCATGGCTGGACAGGCCTGCTATAAGGTAAGAGCGGGGCTTAGTCTACAACGGAGCGAGTCTCGTGACAAGCCGTGGCACCACAGCTACCAGTAGCATGGCAGGACAGGCCTGCTATAAGGTAAGATTGGGGCTTAGTCTACCACGGAGCGAGTCTCGTGGCTCCACAGCTACCAGTAGCATGGCTGGACAGGCCTGCTATAAGATAAGAGCGGGGCTTAGTCTACCACGGAGCGAGTCTCGTGACACCACAGCCACCAGGTGCATGGCTGGACAGGCCTGCTATAAGGTAAGAGCGGGGCTTAGTCTACCACGTAACGAGTCTCGTGGCACCAGAGCTACCAGTAGCTTGGCTGGACAGGCCTGCTATAAGGTAAGAGCGGGGCTTTGTCTACCACGGGGCGAGTCTCGTGGCACCACAGCTACCAGTAGCATGGCTGGACAGGTCTGCTATAAGGTAAGGACGGGGCTTAGTCTACCACGGAGCGAGTCTCGTGGCACCACAGCTACCAGTGGCATGGCTGGACAGGCCTGCTATAAGGTAAGGACGGGGCTTAGTCTACCACGGAGCGAGTCTCGTGGCACCACAGCCACCAGTAACATGGCTGGACAGGCCTGCTATAAGATAAGAGCGGGGCTTAGTCTACCACGGAGCGAGTCTCGTGGCACCACAGCTACCAGTGGCATGGCTGGACAGGCCTGCTATAAGGTAAGAGCGGGGCTTAGTCCACCACGGAGCGAGTCTCATGACACCACAGCCACCAGTAGCATGGCTGGACAGGCCTGCTACAAGGTAAGAGCGGGGCTTAGTCTACCACGGAGCGAGTCTCGTGGCTCCACAGCTACCAGTAGCATGGCTGGACAGGCCTGCTATAAGGTAAGGACGGGGCTTAGTCTACCACGGAGCGAGTCTCGTGGCTCCACAGCCACCAGTGGCATGGCTGGACAGGCCAGCTATAAGGTAAGGACGGGGCTTAGTCTACCACTGAGCGAGTCTCGTGGCACCACAGCCACCAGTAACATGGCTGGACAGGCCTGCTATAAGATAAGATCGGGGCTTAGTCTACCACGGAGCGAGTCTCGTGGCACCACAGCTACCAGTGGCATGGCTGGACAGGCCTGCTACAAGGTAAGAGCGGGGCTTAGTCTACCACGGAGCGAGTCTCGTGGCACCACAGCCACCAGTAGCATGGCTGGACAGGCCTGCTACAAGGTAAGAGCGGGGCTTAGTCTACCACGGATCGAGTCTCGTGGCTCCACAGCTACCAGTAGCATGGCTGGACAGGCCTGCTATAAGGTAAGAGCGGGGCTTAGTCTACCACGGGGCGAGTCTCGTGACATCACAGCCACCAGTAGCATGGCTGGACAGGCCTGCTATAAGGTAAGAGCGGGGCTTAGTCTACCACGGGGCGAGTCTCGTGGCACCACAGCCACCAGTAGCATGGCTGGACAGGCCTGCTATAAGGTAAGAGCGGGGCTTAGTCTACCACGGGGCGAGTCTCGTGACATCACAGCCACCAGTAGCATGGCTGGACAGGCCTGCTATAAGGTAAGAGCGGGGCTTAGTCTACCACGGAGCGAGTCTCGTGGCACCACAGCTACCAGTAGCATGGCTGGACAGGCCTGCTATAAGGTAAAAGCGGGGCTTAGTCTACCACGGGGCGAGTCTCGTGGCACCACAGCCACCAGTAGCATGGCTGGACAGGCCTGCTATAAGGTAAGAGGGGGTCTTAATCTACCACGGAACGAGTCTCGTGACAAGCCGTGGCACCACAGCTACCAGTAGCATGGCTGGACAGACCTGCTATAAGGTAACAGCGGGACTTAGTCTACCACGGAGCGAGTCTCGTGGCACCACAGCCACCAGTAGCATGGCTGGACAGGCCTGCTATAAGGTAACAGCGGGACTTAGTCTACCACGGAGCGAGTCTCGTGGCAACACAGCCACCAGTAGCATGGCTGGACAGGCCTGCTATAAGGTAACAGCGGGACTTAGTCTACCACGGAGCGAGTCTCGTGGCACCACAGCTACCAGTAGCATGGCTGGACAGATCTGCTATAAGGTAACAGCGGGGCTTAGTCTACCACGGAGCGATTCTCGTGGCACCACAGCTAGCAGTAGCATGGCTGGACAGACCTGCTATAAGGTAAGGACGGGGCTTAGTCTACCACGGAGCGAGTCTCGTGGCTCCACAGCTACCAGTGGCATGGCTGGACAGGCCTGCTATAAGGTAAGGACGGGGCTTAGTCTACCACGGAGCGAGTCTCGTGGCACCACAGCTACCAGTGGCATGGCTGGACAGACCTGCTATAAGGTAAGGACGGGGCTTAGTCTACCACGGAGCGAGTCTCGTGGCACCACAGCTACCAGTGGCATGGCTGGACAGACCTGCTATAAGGTAAGGACGGGGCTTAGTCTACCACGGAGCGAGTCTCGTGGCACCACAGCTACCAGTGGCATGGCTGGACAGGCCTGCTATAAGGTAAGAGCGGGGCTTAGTCCACCACGGAGCGAGTCTCGTGACACCACAGCCACCAGTAGCATGGGTGGACAGGCCTGCTATAAGGTAACCGCGGGACTTAGTCTACCACGGAGCGAGTCTCGTGGCACCACAGCCACCAGTAGCATGGCTGGACAGGCCTGCTATAAGGTAAGAGCGGGGCTTAGTCCACCACGGAGCGAGTCTCGTGACACCACAGCCACCAGTAGCATGGCTGGGCAGGCCTGCTATAAGGTAACAGCGGGACTTAGTCTACCACGGAGCGAGTCTCGTGGCACCACAGCCACCAGTAGCATGGCTGAACAGGCCTGCTATAAGGTAAGAGCGGGGCTTAGTCTACCACGGAGCGAGTCTCGTGACAAGCCGTGGCACCACAGCTACCAGTAGCATGGCTGGACAGACCTGCTATAAGGTAACAGCGGGACTTAGTCTACCACGGAGCGAGTCTCGTGGCACCACAGCCACCAGTAGCATGGCTGGACAGGCCTGCTATAAGATAAGGACGGTGCTTAGTCTACCACGGAGCGAGTCTCGTGGCACCACAGCTACCAGTGGCATGGCTGGACAGGCCTGCTATAAGGTAAGGACGGGGCTTAGTCTACCACGGAGCGAGTCTCGTGGCACCACAGCTACCAGTAGCATGGCTGGACAGGCCTGCTATAAGGTAAGGACGGGGCCTAGTCTACCACGGAGCGAGTCTCGTGGCACCACAGCCACCAGTAGCATGGCTGGACAGGCCTGCTATAAGGTAAGGACTGGGCTTAGTCTACCACGGAGCGAGTCTCGTGGCACCACAGCTACCAGTGGCATGGCTGGACAGGCCTGCTATAAGGTAAGGACGGGGCTTAGTCTACCACGGAGCGAGTCTCGTGACACCACAGCCACCAGTAGCATGGCTGGACAGGCCTGCTATAAGATAAGAGCGGGGCTTAGTCTACCACGGAGCGAGTCTCGTGGCACCACAGCCACCAGTAGCATGGCTGGACAGGCCTGTAGAGTCTAGGTAAAGTTTCCATGGAACATGCAACCAATTCCGAGAAGCTGTCTAGTATCACTCAGACTCATATGGGAATTACTGAAATAATCAGCCAGTGCTTGTGGTTGTTGCGAGAATAATGTGTCTCACTGAAGTGCTGTTATGGTTTTCTGAGGCTTCTACTTCAGTGGAGCTTCTTGAGGAGTGAACCAGCCTCAGTGCTGCGATTAGGTCTAGAAGAGGACTTATACCATATTATGACCAGTATAGGCACCGCGCGGAGCGTAGTGACACTAAGCTGTGGGTCGAGACGGGAGTACGGCATAGAGCAGTGCATCAACGCACGAGATGATAATCTTCTATTCGGGACTAAATACGAATGTGAGATTTAACAAGGGTGTCATTTGAAGTTTTTAACTTGTTGTTTAAAATAATATCTCGCGAAAAACGTACGGGCGAAGTATGTCATCAAAACCCCCTGTTGATATTTTGAATGAAGATGAAGACAGGACTGTCTCATTCTGTTATGAAAGCTTTGTTGGAGCCCATCGTACTATTGTGTCACGTATTTTTACCACCACTGCAATGCTTCTAGCTTTCGCAATGTCACATTTCGTGTTCTGGCCCAGTATTGAAAGTGTATGCAGTGTTCGGAAGTAAATTCTTAAAATGCAGGTTGATTATTGATTGTACGGAAAATAACATCCTACGGCAGATCGTTGAGTATCCCAATACAAGGGAACATACACTGTGAAATGTTTAGTTAATATCAGATCCTGTAGTATGATCAGTTTGCTACACAAACGACAGTGGATTGTTGACATTGTCAGAACCTGGTGATAAGATCATTGCTGACAAAGGCTTTCCTGGAATAGCAACCGTGGAATGATTGTCATAACCCCTCCTTCTCTTCATGATGGCAAGCTGATAGCTGACACACAGTGTTGCAAGTATTCGCATTCATTTCGAAAGATGAATTCAACGAATTAAAATATACGATATTTTACAGATGCTTCCGATTGAACTTCTGCCTCATATTGGCGACATGGTTTATGTGTAGCGTTCTGACAAATTTGCAGTCCCCTGTTATTCAAGAGTAATAATACAAAAATGAAGGCAAATATAATATCTTGGCAATAACTAAATATTTTGATTGACAATACCACAAACATTTAACTTCAATACAAACGCATTTAGCGGCGATAATATTGTTGGCTGTCACTCCAGAGGTCCGGGTTTGATTCCCGGCTCTGCCGAGAAGTTTAATTCTGGTCTGATGGCTGGAACGGGGTGCTCTCAGCCTCGTAAGGCAAAACTTAGTAGAGGTGGTCTCGATTCCCACCTCAGCCATCCTGGAAGTGGTTTCCCGTAGTTTTCCACTTCTATCGCAGGCAAACATAACTTAAGGCGACCGCTACCTCCTTCCCAATCCTCGCCCGAAGTACAAATACACACTACTGCAGGCACCACAATAACATAGGTTATCAGAAAATTCTATATATACACCTAAGTACAAGGGGATGAATGACCTCGATGTCCAAACCTCTCAATTGAAACAACAACAACAAACCCAAACGTATACATTAAATATTTGTCAGATGTGAGGGGCCCTAATTTCAATAGAATGTTCATAAGCTAGCCTGTAAATAGTTTGGGCAGATAATATATGAAATGAAACTGTTCAATGTTATGAATATAATTACGAGTATTTCTCGAGTCCTTTTCTAAGGTTACACACAGTTAATGATGCTTAGTGATATAAACAGGTCACATAAACTGCACTGAGTTAAGTACATAACGGTATGAGTTTTCAAAATCTATTTATTATTAGTTCTGTCGAACGTAAATTATACTTCCCTTGTGTCTTCCACTATTCCCCTATCCTTGCAATAGGTCGGACATTTCCCTTCCGACCGTCTCTGTGTCCTACCGTCTTTCTCAACGATTCTATCTGGGCTTCCAAAAAGCCATGGTTGCAATTTGTGGACAATTTTACCACAACAAACTACTTTCACAATAAAATTCAGCAATTTTATGCCGTGTGTTCTGTGGGGTTTCACCTTGGATCACCAAGCTGGCTCGTCAGCGGGCTCTTGGTGTCAGCGTCCAGACCCCCACAGGAGTAGCGAACTGTGTTGCGAGCGCTAAATGCTCAAGCAGCCTTTCACCTCCCTATAATGGCTTCCAACATTTCATCGCTATCAATGGCATACATTTTAATTGCTTCCAAGATACGTTTGCCATAATAATATTTATAGTAGACTACCACAATGAATAAGTAACCTGTCACTAACTAAATAATCCTACTTAACAAACACTCATAAATTGAAATACTGGCCACCTATTTATCATATATTTATCTACTATTTTATCTAAGCATCACCGTGTAAAACACAAATTTTAGTACATTGATACATTTGGTACTTCCCATCATCGGGTGGGAATTCCTGTTGGAACCTTGTCTCAAGTTTCTCCTGGATCGAAGATCACAATCGACTGCATTATAGGACACCAAGATATTGGTCCTCCATTATGACGTAAATTCATTCCTTCAGAAGAAATCCACGCTCGAAGCTATCCAAAACTTCCATTTTCACAGAATAATGCTGGTAATGATTTCACTTTGAATACACTGAATTTAATTTTCAATACGCTTAAGAAGCTTTCATCAAAAATTTAACAGCTGCTGCAATTTAGAGCAGATTTTCAGTTTTTTTCAATCACTTTTCGAACTCGTGGGCTCACTATCACCTCGTGGTTTGAATATAACACTCGGAAATTGTACAAAAACGCTGCCATATAAACCCACGCACATCAGTCGTATTGTGTCTGGCTGCCAACTCTGGCTCGCTAACTGACCCACAGGAGATATGTCTTTTGACAACTCCGCCTAGCTAAATACAATATAGCGCATGAATCTAAAATCTCATGGTGAAGTCGGTTCGAGAAATACGCTGTTGCCGTACATATTGAAGGTTTTCACAAACTACACAGATTTGAAACAACCCACTGTTTTAAAACACTCTCATTAATTTAGCTGCAGCTCACGAGTATTACATAAAATGACACTTAATATCTCAATATCGGATGCAACTGCCTTCCAGGACTTCACACTCAGCCACAAAAATAACATTGTTAATTATTAAGTTTATTACTGTCTACTTGAAAATAAACTACAGATTATTTCAGGACCTATTCCTAATCTTGTATACCCTGCTCAAATAATGACTTTAATGTGTGGTAGTCTGCTTCTGTTTCAAATATACACTTAGTTGCATTTATTTTATAAACCTTATACTCTGAAAATAACACTGACTCGAATTTCTGTAACTTTTAAGTTTAATCCTTAGATCCGTTGACGACAATTCATATTGAGAAAAATGAAGGAAATTACTTAAATAAGTAGAAACCAGCATTATCCAAAACTTTCGAAATGTCCTCACTAGGCTTAAAAACTAACAATAGCTCGAAATTATTCATCTGAAGATAAATTTCCCCGTTTCCACCAAAAGCATATTTACAAAGAATTGTTCTCACACTACGTAAACTTGACGTCCCGTCATTGCGGTGGTGCAGTCTCCTCTTTATGGTGGCATGGTGTAGTTGCTGTCCATCCTACCGCCACACCGCGCAATTGCTGTGGTCCCACTTTGTGGTGCAGTCTCTTATTTATGCCGGCATGGTGTAGTTGCTGTCCATCCTACCGCCACACTGCGCCGCGCCATTGCTGTGGTCCCACTTTTTGGTACAGTCTCCTCTTTATGGTGGCAAGGTGTAGTCGCTTTCCATCCTACCGCCACACCGCGCCGCGCCATTGCTGTGGTCCCATTTTGTGGTGCAGTCTCCTCTTTATGGCGGCATGGTCTAGTTGCTGTCCATCCTACCGCCACACCCCGCCATTGCTGTGGTCCCACTTTGTGGTGCAGTCTCCTCTTTATGGCGACATGGTGTAGTTGCTGTCCATCCTACCGCCACACCGCGCAGCGCCATTGCTGTGGTCCCACTTTGTGGTGCAGTCTCCTCTTTATGGTGGCATGGTGTAGTTGCTGTCCATCCTACCGCCACACTGCGCAGCGCCATTGCTGTGGTCCCACTTTGTGGTACAGTCTCCTCTTTATGGTGGCATGGTGTAGTTGCTGTCCATCCTACCGCCACACTGCGCCATTGCTGTGGTCCCACCTTGGGGTGCAGTCTCCTCTTTATGGTGGCATGGTGTAGTTGCTGTCCATCCTACCGCAACACCGCGCCACGCCATTGCTGTGGTCCCACTTTGTGGTACAGTCTCCTCTTTATGGCGGCATGGTGTAGTTGCTGTCCATCCTACCGCCACACCGCGCCGCGCCGTTGCTGTGGTCCCATTTTGTGGTGCAGTCTCCTATTTATGGCGGCATGGTGTAGTTGCTGTCCATCCTACCGCCACACTGCGCCATTGCTGTGGTCCCACCTTGGGGTGCAGTCTCCTCTTTATGGTGGCATGGTGTAGTTGCTGTCCATCCTACCGCAACACCGCGCCGCGCCATTGCTGTGGTCCCACTTTGTGGTACAGTCTCCTCTTTATGGCGGCATGGTGTAGTTGCTGTCCATCCTACCGCCACACCGCGCCGCGCCATTGCTGTGGTCCCACTTTGTGGTGCAGTCTCCTCTTTATGGCGGCATGGTGTAGTTGCTGTCCATCCTACCGCCACACCGCGCCGCGCCATTGCTGTGGTCCCACTTTGTGGTACAGTCTCCTCTTTATGGCGGCATGGTGTAGTTGCTGTCCATCCTACCGCCACACTGCGCAGCGCCATTGCTGTGGTCCCACTTTGTGGTGCAGTCTCCTCTTTATGGCGGCAGGGTGTAGTTGCTGTCCATCCTACCGCCACACCGCGCCATTGCTGTGGTCCCACTTTGTGGTGCAGACTGCTCTTTATGGTGGCATGGTGTAGTTGCTGTCCATCCTACCGCCACACCGCGCCGCGCCATTGCTGTGGTCCCACTTTGTGGTACAGTCTCCTCTTTATTGTGGATTGGTGTAGTTGCTGTCCATCCTACCGCCACACTGCGCCATTGCTGTGGTCTCACCTTGGGGTGCAGTCTCCTCTTTATGGCGGCATGGTGTAGTTGCTGTCCATCCTACCGCCACACCGCGCCGCGCCATTGCTGTGGTCCCACTTTGTGGTGCAGTCTCCTCTTTATGGCGGCATGGTGTAGTTGCTGTCCATCCTACCGCAACACCGCGCCGCGCCATTGCTGTGGTCCCACTTTGTGGTGCAGTCTCCTCTTTATGGCGGCATGGTGTAGTTGCTGTCCATCCTACCGCCACACTGCGCAGCGCCATTGCTGTGGTCCCACTTTGTGGTACAGTCTCCTCTTTATGGCGGCATGGTGTAGTTGCTGTCCATCCTACCGCCACACCGCGCAGCGCCATTGCTGTGGTCCCACTTTGTGGTGCAGTCTCCTCTTTATGGCGGCATGGTGTAGTTGCTGTCCATCCTACCGCCACACTGCGCAGCGCCATTGCTGTGGTCCCACTTTGTGGTACAGTCTCCTCTTTATGGCGGCATGGTGTAGTTGCTGTCCATCCTACCGCCACACTGCGCAGCGCCATTGCTGTGGTCCCACTTTGTGGTGCAGTCTCCTCTTTAAGGCGGCATGGTGTAGTTGCTGTCCATCCTACCGCCACACTGCGCAGCGCCATTGCTGTGGTCCCTCTTTGTGGTACAGTCTCCTTTTTTATGGCGGCATGGTGTAGTTGCTGTCCATCCTACCGCCACACCGCGCAGCGCCATTGCTGTGGTCCCACTTTGTGGTGCAGTCTCCTCTTCATGGCGGCATGGTGTAGTTGCTGTCCATCCTACCGCCACACCGCGCAGCGCCATTGCTGTGGTCCCACTTTGTGGTACAGTCTCCTCTTTATGGTGGATTGGTGTAGTTGCTGTCCATCCTACCGCCACACTGCGCCATTGCTGTGGTCCCACCTTGGGGTGCAGTCTCCTCTTTATGGTGGCATGGTGTAGTTGCTGTCCATCCTACCGCAACACCGCGCCGCGCCATTGCTGTGGTCCCACTTTGTGGTACAGTCTCCTCTTTATGGCGGCATGGTGTAGTTGCTGTCCATCCTACCGCCACACCGCGCCGCGCCATTGCTGTGGTCCCACTTTGTGGTGCAGTCTCCTCTTTATGGCGGCATGGTGTAGTTGCTGTCCATCCTACCGCCACACCGCGCCGCGCCATTGCTGTGGTCCCACTTTGTGGTACAGTCTCCTCTTTATGGCGGCATGGTGTAGTTGCTGTCCATCCTACCGCCACACTGCGCAGCGCCATTGCTGTGGTCCCACTTTGTGGTGCAGTCTCCTCTTTATGGCGGCAGGGTGTAGTTGCTGTCCATCCTACCGCCACACCGCGCCATTGCTGTGGTCCCACTTTGTGGTGCAGACTGCTCTTTATGGTGGCATGGTGTAGTTGCTGTCCATCCTACCGCCACACCGCGCCGCGCCATTGCTGTGGTCCCACTTTGTGGTACAGTCTCCTCTTTATTGTGGATTGGTGTAGTTGCTGTCCATCCTACCGCCACACTGCGCCATTGCTGTGGTCTCACCTTGGGGTGCAGTCTCCTCTTTATGGCGGCATGGTGTAGTTGCTGTCCATCCTACCGCCACACCGCGCCGCGCCATTGCTGTGGTCCCACTTTGTGGTGCAGTCTCCTCTTTATGGCGGCATGGTGTAGTTGCTGTCCATCCTACCGCAACACCGCGCCGCGCCATTGCTGTGGTCCCACTTTGTGGTGCAGTCTCCTCTTTATGGCGGCATGGTGTAGTTGCTGTCCATCCTACCGCCACACTGCGCAGCGCCATTGCTGTGGTCCCACTTTGTGGTACAGTCTCCTCTTTATGGCGGCATGGTGTAGTTGCTGTCCATCCTACCGCCACACCGCGCAGCGCCATTGCTGTGGTCCCACTTTGTGGTGCAGTCTCCTCTTTATGGCGGCATGGTGTAGTTGCTGTCCATCCTACCGCCACACTGCGCAGCGCCATTGCTGTGGTCCCACTTTGTGGTACAGTCTCCTCTTTATGGCGGCATGGTGTAGTTGCTGTCCATCCTACCGCCACACTGCGCAGCGCCATTGCTGTGGTCCCACTTTGTGGTGCAGTCTCCTCTTTAAGGCGGCATGGTGTAGTTGCTGTCCATCCTACCGCCACACTGCGCAGCGCCATTGCTGTGGTCCCTCTTTGTGGTACAGTCTCCTTTTTTATGGCGGCATGGTGTAGTTGCTGTCCATCCTACCGCCACACCGCGCAGCGCCATTGCTGTGGTCCCACTTTGTGGTGCAGTCTCCTCTTCATGGCGGCATGGTGTAGTTGCTGTCCATCCTACCGCCACACCGCGCAGCGCCATTGCTGTGGTCCCACTTTGTGGTACAGTCTCCTCTTTATGGTGGATTGGTGTAGTTGCTGTCCATCCTACCGCCACACTGCGCCATTGCTGTGGTCCCACCTTAGGGTGCAGTCTCCTCTTTATGGCGGCATGGTGTAGTTGCTGTCCATCCTACCGCCACACCGCGCCGCGCCATTGCTGTGGTCCCACTTTGTGGTGCAGTCTCCTCTTTATGGTGGCATGGTGTAGTTGCTGTCCATCCTACAGCCACACCGCGCCATTGCTGTGGTCCCACTCTGTAGTGCAGTCTCCTCTTTATGGCGGCATGGTGTAGTTGCTGTCCATCCTACCACCACACCGCACCGCGCCATTGCTGTGGTCCCACTTTGTGGTGCAGTCTCCTCTTTATGGTGGCATGGTGTAGTTGCTGTCCATCCTACCGCCACACCGCGCCATTGGTGTGGTCTCACTTTGTGGTGCAGTATCCTCTATATGGTGGCATCGTGTAGTTGCTGCCCATCCTACCGCCACACCGCGACATTGCTGTGGTCCCACTTTGTGGTGCAGTCTCCTCTTTATGGTGGCATGGTGTAGTTGATGTCCATCCTACCGCCACACCGCGCCGCGCCATTGCTGTGGTCCCACTTTGTGGTAATGTCTCCTCTTTATGGTGGCATGGTGTAGTTGCTGTCCATCCTACCACCACACCGCGCCGCGCCATTGCTGTGGTCCCACTTTGTGGTGCAGTCTCCTCTTTATGGCGGCATGGTGTAGTTGCTGTCCATCCCACCGCCACACCGCGCCGCGCCATTGCTGTGGTCCCACTTTGTGGTGCAGTCTCCTCTTTATGGTGGCATGGTGTAGTTGCTGTCCATCCTACCGCCAAACCGCGCCATTGCTATGGTCCCACTTTGTGGTGCAGTCTCCTCTTTATGGCGGCATGGTGGAGTTGCTCTCCATCCTACCGCCACACCGCACCCTTGCTGTGGTCCTACTTTGTGGTGCAGTCTCCTATTTATGGTGGCATGGTGTAGTTGTTGTCCATCCTACCGCCACACCGCGCCATTGCTGTGGTCCCACTTTGTGGTGCAGTCTCCTCTTTATGGAGGCATGGTGTAGTTGCTGTCCATCCTAAAGCCACACCGCGCCATTGCTGTGGTCCCACTTTGTGGTGCAGTATCCTCTTTATGTTGGCATGGTGTAGTTGCTGTCCATCCTACCGCCACACCGCGCCATTGCTGTGGTCCCACTTTGTGGTGCAGTCTCCTCTTTATGTTGGCATGGTGTAGTTGCTGCCCATCCTAAAGCCACACCGCGCCATTGCTGTGGTCCCACTTTGTGGTGCAGTATCCTCTTTATGTTGGCATGGTGTAGTTGCTGTCCATCCTAAAGCCACACCGCGCCATTGCTGTGGTCCCACTTTGTGGTGCAGTCTCCTCTTTATGGAGGCATGGTGTAGTTGCTGTCCATCCTAAAGCCACAACGCGCCGTTGCTGTGGTCCCACTTTGTGGTGCAGTATCCTCTTTATGTTGGCATGGTGTAGTTGCTGTCCATCCTACCGCCACACCGCGCCATTGCTGTGGTCCCACATTGTGGTACAGTCTCCTCTTTATGGTGGCATGGTGTAGTTGCTGTCTTTCCTACCGCCACACCGCGCCATTGGTGTGGTCCCACTTTGTGGTACAGTCTCCTCTTTATGGCGGCATGGTGTAGTTTATGTCCATCCTACCGCCACACCGCGCCATTGCTGTGGTCCCACTTTGTGGTGCAGTCTCCTCATTATGGCGGCATGGTGTAGTTGCTGTCCATCCTACCGCCACACAGCGCCGCGCCACTGCTGTGGTCCCACTTTGTGGTACAGTCTCCTCTTTATGGTGGCATGGTGTAGTTGCTGTCCATCCTACCGCCACACCGCGCTATTGCTGTGGTCCCACTTTGTGGTGCAGTCTCCTCTTTATGGCGGCATGGTGGAGTTGCTGTCCATCCTAACGCCACACCGCGCCATTGCTGTGGTCCCACTTTATGGTGCAGTCTGCTTTTTATGGCGGTATGGTGGAAGTGATGTCCATCCTACCGCCACACCGCGCAAATGCTTTGGTCCCACTTAGTGGTTCAGTCTGCTCTTTATGGTGGCATGGTGTAGTTGCTGTCCATCCTACCGCCACAACGCGCCATTGCTGTGGTCCCACTTTGTGGTGCAGTATCCTCTTTATGGTGGCATGGTGTAGTTGCTGTCCATCCTACTGCCACACCGCGCCATTGCTGTGGTCCCACTTTGTGGTACAGTCTCCTCTTTATGGTGTAGTTGCTGTCCATCCTACCGCCACACCGTGCCTTTGGTGTGGTCCCAGTTTGTGGTACAGTCTCCTCTTTATGGCGCCATGGTGTAGTTGCTGTCCATCCTACCGCCACACCGCGCCGCGCCATTGCTGTGTTCCCACTTTGTGGTGCAATCTCCTCTTTATGGCGGCATGGTGTAGTTGCTGTCCATCCTACCGCCACACCGCGCCGCGCCATTGCTGTGGTCCCAATTTTTGGTACAGTCACCTCTTTATGGTGGCATGGTGTAGTTGCTGTCCATCCTACCGCAACACCGCGCCGCGCCATTGCTGTGGTCCCACTTTGTGGTGCAGTCTCCTCTTTATGGCGGCATGGTGTAGCTGCTGTCCACCCTACCGCCACACCGCACCATTGCTTTGGTCCCATTTTGTGGTGCAGTCTGACCTTTATGGCAGCATTGTGTAGTTGCTGTCCATCCTACCGCCACACCGCGCCATTGCTGTGGTCCCACTTTGCGGTGCAGTCTGCTCTTTATGGCGGCATGTTGTAGTTGCTGTCCATCCTACCGCCACACCGCGCAATTGCTGTGATCCCACTTTGTGGTTCAGTCTGCTCTTTATGGAGGCATGGTGTAGTTGCTGTCCATCCTACCGCCACACCGCGCCGCGCCATTGCTGTGGTCCTACTTTGTGGTGCAGTCTGTTCTTTATGGCGGCATGGTGTAGTAGCGGTCCTTCCTACCGCCATACCGCGCCATTGCTGTGGTCCCACTTTGTGGTGCAGTCTCCTCTTTATGGCGGCATGGTGAAGTCGCTGTCCATCCTACCGCCACACCGCGCCGCGCCATTGCTGTGGTCCCACTTTGTGGTGCAGTCTCCTCTTTATGGTGGCATGGTGTAGTTGCTGTCCATCCTACCGCCACACCGCGCCATTGCTGTGGTCCCACTTTATGGTGCAGTCTCCTCTTTATGGTGGCATGGTGTAGTTTCTGTCCACCCTAAAGCCACACCGCGCCATTGCTGTGGTCCCAATTCGTGGTACAGTCTCCTCTTTATGGTGGCATGGTGTAGTTGCTGTCCATCCTACCGCCACACCGCGCAATTGCTGTGGTCCCACTTTGTGGTACAGTCTCCTCTTTATGGCGGCATGGTGTAGTTTATGTCCATCCTACCGCCACACCGCGCCATTGCTGTGGTCCCACTTTATGGTGCAGTCTCCTCTTTATGGTGGCATGGTGTAGTTTCTGTCCACCCTAAAGCCACACCGCGCCATTGCTGTGGTCCCACTTTGTGGTGCAGCCTCCGCTTTATGGAGGCATGGTGTAGTTGCTGTCCATCCTACCGCCACACCGCGCCATTGCTGTGGTCCCACTTTGTGGTGCAGTATCCTTTTTATGGTGGCATGGTGTAGTTGCTGTCCATCCTACCGCCACACCGCGCCATTGCTGTGGTCCCAATTCGTGGTACAGTCTCCTCTTTATGGTGGCATGGTGTAGTTGCTGTCCATCCTACCGCCACACCGCGCAATTGCTGTGGTCCCACTTTGTGGTACAGTCTCCTCTTTATGGCGGCATGGTGTAGTTTATGTCCATCCTACCGCCACACCGCGCCATTGCTGTGGTCCCACTTTGTGGTGCAGTCTCCTCTTTATGGCGGCATGGTGTAGTTGCTGTCCATCCTACCGCCAAACAGGTTCGCGCCATTGCTGTGGTCCCACTTTGTGGTACAGTCTCCTCTTTATGGCGGCATGGTGTAGTTTATGTCCATCCTACCGCCACACCGCGCCATTGCTGTGGTCCCACTTTGTGGTGCAGTCTCCTCTTTATGGCGGCATGGTGTAGTTGCTGTCCATCCTACCGCCAAACAGGTTCGCGCCATTGCTGTGGTCCCACTTTGTGGTACAGTCTCCTCTTTATGGCGGCATGGTGTAGTTTATGTCCATCCTACCGCCACACCGCGCCATTGCTGTGGTCCCACTTTGTGGTGAAGTCTCCTCTTTATGGCGGCATGGTGTAGTTGCTGTCCACCCTACCGCCACACCGCGCCATTGCTGTGGTCCCACTTTGTGGTGCAGTCTGATCTTTATGGCGGCATGGTGTAGTTGCTGTCATTCCTACCGCCACACCATGCCATTGCTGTGGTCGCACTTTGTGGTTCAGTCTGCCATTTATGGTGGCATGGTGTAGTTGCTGTCCATCCTACCGCCACACCGCGCCATTAATGTGGTCCCACTTTGTTGTGCAGTCCCCTCTTTATGGTGGCATGGTGTAGTTGCTGTCCATCCTATCGCCACACCGCGCCGCGCCATTGCTGTGGTCCAACATTGTGGTACAGTCTCCTTTTTATGGCGGCCTGGTGTCGTTGCTGTCCATCCTACCGCCTCACCGCGCCATTCCTGTGGTCCCACTTTGTGGTGCAGTCTCCTCTTTATGGTGGCTTGGTGTAGTTGCTGTCCATCCTACCGCGCCATTGCTGTGGTCCCACTTTGTGGTGCAGTCTCCTCTTTATGGCGGCATGGTGTAGTTGCTGTCCATCCTACCGCGCCATTGCTGTGGTCCCACTTTGTGGTACAGTCTCCTTTTTATGGTGGCATGGTGTAGTTGCTGTCCATCCTACCGCCACACCGTGCCATTGCTGTGGTCCCACTTTGTGGTGCAGTCTCCTCTTTATGGTGGCATGGTGTAGTTGCTGTCCATCCTACCGCCACACCGCGCCGCGCCATTGCTGTGGTCCCACTTTGTGGTGCAGTCTCCTCTTTATGGTGGCATGGTGTTGTTGCTGTCCACCCTACCGCCACACCGCACCATTGCTGTGGTCCCACTTTGTGGTGCAGTCTGCTCTTTATGTTGGCATGGTGTAGTTGCTGTCCATCCTACCGCCACACCGCGCTGCGCCATTGCTGTGGTCCCACTTTGTGGTACAGTCTCCTCTTTATGGCGGCATGGTGTAGTTGCTGTCCATCCTACCGCCGCACCGCGCCATTGCTGTGGTCCCACTTTGTGGTGCAGTCTGCTCTTTATGTTGGCATGGTGTAGTTGCTGTCCATCCTACCGCCACACCACGCCATTGCTGTGGTCCCACTTTGTGGTGCAGTCTCCTCTTTATGGCGGCATGTTGCAGTTGCTGTCCATCCTACCACCACACCGCGCCGCGTCATTGCTGTGGTCCCACTTTGTGGTGCAGTCTCCTCTTTATGGTGGTATGGTGTAGTTGCTGTACACCCTACCGCCACACCGCGCCGCGCGATTGCCGTGGTCCCACTTTGTGGTGCAGTCTCCTCTTTATGGCGGCATGGTGTAGTTGCTGTCCATCCTACCGCCACACCTCGCCGCGTCATTGCTGTGGTCCCACTTTGTGTGCAGTCCCCTCTTTATGGCGGCATGGTGTAGTTGCTGTCCATCCTACCGCCACACCCCGGCATTGCTGTGGTCTACTTTGTGGTGCAGTCTGCTCTTTATGGCGGCATGGTGTAGTTGCTGTCCATCCTACCGCCACACCGCGCCATTGCTGTGGTCCCACTTTGTGGTGCAGTCTGCTCTTTATGGTGGCATGGTGTAATTGCTGTCCATCCTACCGCCACTCCACGCCGCGCCATTGCTGTGGTCCCACTTTGTGGTGCAGTCTCCTCTTTATGGAGGATTGGTGTAGTTGCTGTCCATCCTACCGCCACACCGCGCCGCGCCATTGCTGTGGTCCCACTTTGTGGTGCAGTCTCCTCTTTATGGCGGCATGGTGTAGTTGCTGTCCATCCTACCGCCACACCGCGCCATTGCTGTGGTCCCACTTTGTGGTGCAGTCTGCTCTTTATGGCGGCATGGTGTAGTTGCTGTCCATCCTACCACCACACCGCGCCGCGCCATTGCTGTGGTCCCACTTTGTGGTGCAGTCTCCTCTTTATGGCGGCATGGTGTAGTTGCTGTCCATCCTACCACCACACCGCGCCGCGTCATTGCTGTGGTCCCACTTTGTGGTGCAGTCTCCTCTTTATGGTGGCATGGTGTAGTTGCTGTCCATCCTACCGCCACACCGCGCCATTGCTGTGGTCCCACTTTGTGGTGCAGTCTCCTCTTTATGGTGGCATGGTGTAGTTGCTGTCCATCCTACCGCCGCTCCGCTCCGCGTCATTGCTGTGGTCCCACTTTTTGTGCAATCCCCTCTTTATGGCGGCATGGTGTAGTTGCTGTCCATCCTAATGCCACACTGCACCATTGCTGCGGTCCCACTTTGTGGTGCAGTCTCCTCTTTATGGCGGCATGGTGTAGTTGCTGTCCATCCTACCAACGCGCCGCGCCGCCTTCAGTGTCCCAAGACGTAGAATAACATCACACAGTACCGATATTCTTGAAAGTTTCACTCGATGATCATATTTGCTCAATTCATAGACTGTGTTCATAAACAGTTTTGCTATTTGCCGGCATAGGTGAAGCTCCTGATTATGTACACCTAGTCCTGCACATGTAGCTTTGAAATTGTCCTTACCCTAGGCACAATCCTAGCATTCGCTTGCATTCTTGGATTTAGTTCGCTCCTTAAGCTTTCCCCGTCAGTAATGAGTGGACACACTACTGTCGTGAGTCCGACAGTTACCACTGAGTTCTCCGACTACTTCGCAACTTTCATTCTCACTTGTTATAGTAAACGAATTCAAGATTTTCACTCGCCGCACGTGATGTGAACAAAATTTGCGAACTCAATACGGCACAAAATCAGCAAAATCACTATAATGAAATAATAAGCAGGTCTTTGCGTTACCTGTGTCCCATGTCACTGCACGCACTGTGAGACTTGCAAATTTGGCCTTTTTGCTCGCTTTATATACAAATCTCGAACCGCGCTTACATATAGGCTACTATGAACTTTGGGCGTACTGGAATATGATCAACGTCTAGAATAGGGTGTCATAAAATCTCCTCTATTTATTCCAGACCTCAAACTGACCAGATGAAATCCGGAAGTCATGCCTAATTCAAATGTGCTTGGTCTTGTGTTCGGTTGGTCAAATCTCTGCGGAGACAAGTTCAAATATCGGAGCATAGCGTTCGTTCGCTGGCGTGTGTGTAGAACACAACTGTCACCGGTCCACGCTTCAGAGCCAGGGGCGGCCAGGCTTTGCACCCTCGGCGCGTCGCACCCCGCAGCACTCCGACAGGCCTCACTCGGCTGGGCGTTGGACCGAGTCAAGTTGGGATCGCCTTCGCACCGGACGTAATGTAAACAAACAAACTACTGTTCGTCCAATGTGTTGCTTGTCCGAAACATCTACATTTTGTTCGCGTGTTTCTCCGCGTGTAGTTGCTGTCCATCCTACCGCCACACCGCGTACCGGCACTTGAAGATTACGTGCTTAGCATTAAAACATTTTGTTGTTGTTGATTGATAGGTGGCTTTGCGACATCGTGGCCATATAGCTCCGTGTACTTGGGTGTGTGTATAGAATTTGTCTGATAAACTGTATAATTATGGTTGCTGTATTAGTGTGTGTATTTGTAATCCAGATGAGGACTGGGAAGGAGGCAGCCATGGCCTTAATTTAGGAGCCATTGCAGCATTTGCCTGGAGTAGAAGTGGGAAACCACGGAAACTACTTCAAAGATGGCTGAGATGGGAATCGAATCCACCTCTTCTCAGTTTTGCCTCATGAGGCTGAGTGTACCCAGTTTCAGTCCTCAGACTAGAATTAAATTTCTTGGCAGTGCCGGGATCCAAACCCGGACCTCCAGGGCAACATCCAAGACTGCTTGCCGCTACACCACGAGGTGGCCAGAATTAAAGCAATCAGGAATATTGTTAAGGTGCCATGGGGCTCATATTTTATGACAATGTAATTTTGGTCACATTTTTATTTTCCTTGTTTTCAATTTGTTTTCATATTTACAATATGCTCAATGTTCGGTGCGCTTGCTTGTGACACAATCAACCGGAGGCTGTTATCGCCAGACATCACAGACATACGTTGCTCCAAACATTGATAACACCTGTGCAATTTTCGATATTCTTGCTGCGGTAATTTTGAGCAGAAATCGGGCAAACTTTTCACAGAGCTAAAAATATCCTTAAGTCTTGTGCTACATTGCAAATTTATAAGCTCCATTTGATACTCAGGCAGAACCTCAGTTACAGAGATTGAAAATGGCTTGACAAACAACTCAAAAACAGGTTAAAGTTTTGCAAGTTCTAGAAATCTGGTAGAAAACTTGTTCAGCAAGTCCTCAATAACACTCACGTACTGGTGAAAGTCGGCTTCTTCGCGAACGGATTCCAGGTTTGGAAAATGCACTGTATTCCTGATTTCTAATTGGGCTTTCCACAACTGCAGCTTCATTTTAAAAGCCATAATTTTGTCACAAAAGTCCATAATCAGGTGATCCCTACCTTGCATTGACACATTTAAATCGTTGAGGTGCCCTGTAATATCGGTCACAAACGCTAGGTCCGCTATCCAATGAGGATCAGAAATGTTCGGCTCTCGCTTACCAAGCATGCCAATGAATAGACTGATTTCCTCTCTTAAAACAAAAAACCTGCGCAATACTTCACCTCTGTTGAGCCATCTCACTTCACAATGGTCGCGCACATCACAATATTCGGCATCTAAAGACGCTAGAAATTCTTTGAATCGGCGATGATTCAGGCCATGCTGCCGAACTAAATTTACAATGTGAACTACCATTTGCATAACGTCACCGAGCTTTGCTACTTTAGCGCAAAGTGTCTTCTGATGAATAAAGCAGTGTATTCAATACAACTTAACGTTCAAACTATCCAACTTAGCTTGAGCCGAGTGATAAAACCTATTTTTGACCCGAGCATGGACGGCGCACCGTCAGTTGTTACAGAAAACAAGCTTTGCCGCTGCAAACCCAACAGAGTCAATAGCGGCCTCCACAGCCTGTTGTTGTGTCTTTGAGTGGTAACTTATGATGTCCAACAACTCCTCCGTAACTTTAAGTTCAGTATCGACGCCCCGCACAAAATCAGCCAGTGCGCTACGTCTGTTATGTCCGTCGATTCATCCAAAGCAATTGAAAATGCAATGAACTTGTCACATCTTTCCATTAATTGTCTTTGGACATCCTCAGCTAAGTCGGCAATGCGGCGCGCTATTGTGTGACGCGACAGTGAAATATCCTAGAACTGCTGAACTTCCAACGGGCATAGCTGTTCCGCAGAATAAATTAGGCATGCTTTTACAAAGTCTCCTTCTGAAAAAGGCTTGACGTTTTTAGCTATTCGCAAGGAAATCTTGTAACTTGCTCGTAAGGTCGGATTCGAAATTCCAAGTTCCTGTCAATTAAAAACCATACTGTTAAATATACGAAATCCATTTAATCACAATGTAATTAAAACAACAAACATTTTCATGAAAACGAGATACTTACAAGTGCAGTACCTATTTCTAGCGTTGATTTCAACTCATTAAATTTAAGTTGACGCTCTTCGACCTCGAGAGCCTCATATTCCTGCTGATGTCTCCGCTTGAAATGCCGCTCCAGTGAATACTTTCGCAAGCAAACAACAACACATTGGCATATAACACACATCGCGTTTCCGTTGTGCGAGATGAAAAACAATTGTTCCCACTCTTTCTTAAAAGAAATCAAATAATGTCAAGTGAGACTGAAATGAAAAATTAAAATCCACAGCCTGCTTCCAGTCTCCGACCGGGTCAGGAATGGAATGAATGAAGCCCCCATCTAGCGGCAAGGATATGAACTGTGCCGGCTGCCGAGGCCTGACGGACTCCTCTGGGGCAATAATTAAATGAATGAGAGATGAAATGAAAGTGAGACTACAGATAGCAATATAAGGTACACCACATCGCGACCGTTTGACCTTCGACTCAGCAAAGGCAGTACAGGAGGGAGTAAGACGAGAAAGCGAGCGAGAGAGAGACAGACATATAGTCTTCCCCCACCATCACTGCAAGAAGCACTCCGGAGTGCAGCTGGTGTGCCACCTCTGCTTCAGGCCATGCGGAATAATACGGTGCAGTGCTCGGATTACGAAACGCACTAAACTCGCAGTTCACGCACAATTTAGAGACTAGTTTTCCAATGTTCCGTTACTTGAAACTCGTATAAATCTCCACGTTATCAATTGGCACAAATTAATGCGTCTGACTCTCTAGTTCCTTCCTTCCTTCCTATCAAGCCAATAGATCGTGGAAGCTTCTGCCTGTCGGAAATGTTCTGGAAGGATTTAGTGATTATATAATATTGTTTCCACTGATCGACAAGTGTAAAAGAATATGATGTATAAATTATAAAATGAAATTTTGACGTCTTAAAATTCCTTTACGAAGTTGTGATAATTTACTAGCTGCCGGATCCTAGTGTTTCTCAAATATTGTACTTCCAAAAAGTCATGTCTGTCAGTTGTTGTGACGTCATCCTCGAACTTGAGCTGGATTTGAACGGGTACAATACATGATCATGTTTATTTGAGACTGCTTTGCCTTTCAGCGTTCAGTCTAGTAGGCCTATATTTACATACTCTGTAGATTGGCACTTAAAATCAAACTTTAAGCATCATTTCGTTTGCAGTGAGAACCAAACCGACGTTTTTCGTTGATACTGGACCTTACACGACATCTCTGTTTGGGCTGGCTCCAGATACAGATTTTAAAAATCTCAATTGAAAATATATTAACACCTGAGACACATCTGCGCATACAGTAGTATGAAATATGAATGGTTCTTTGAAAAGAATCACTCGATTTGAAAACACTATATTTTCCTCTGTATGAAAAATTCTAAACATGATTGGTACGAGAAAAGAATCATAAATTCATCAAGTTTTCTGAACACCCTACAAATGCTTTGTGTGTGCCCCTTTGGCCCTTTGACACATGTCTAGCGGTAATCATTCCGTACATCCTGTATCACTTCTCTGTCAATAAACCTCATAGCAGCAGTGATGCGCTGGCAGGTTCGTAAACACGGTCCTTAACGCATCCTCAAAGGAAGAAGTCACGGTAACCTGGGACCAAGTGAGAAATACCAAGTCGTCCCTATCAGGTCACTGATACCACTGCAGAATTGTCTGTTTATATGTTGGTAGCTCTGTATTAGATACTATTCCAAATGCAGGCTACACGCCAATAGTAGATGAACTCATGTATTTCAGTACTCAAAAACTCTTTTCCTGCTTTGCCATCATCTTCCTCGGAACTGCTCGTGAGCTGCCAACCAGTGTATCATCATGCAAACTTGGAGAATTTGCGATTGTTTTGGCGTATCCGTCATATTTGTATATTAAATAGTTTGGAAAACGCAGTGTTTAAAAAATAATGATTCTTTTCTAGTACCATAACTGGTACCAATTATTCCTTCTGTATGTAGGTAAAATGTATAAGTGGGGAAGATAATCCTTAAAGTTGTCATTTTATACGAAATTACACATTGTTACATCGTGAGCATTGTGACTGTAATCCAGTTGCTTTTCACTCAAATTTAGTGCATCTGAAATTCACTTAGATGTTACACAGTATATTAGCAAGCAAAGTTTATCAGTGTTTAAGTCACTTGGAAAGATGTGACCTAAGTTGGTTAGAGCCGAAAAGATTTTTCTTTTTTGATAATTGAATTATAATTACCAACCACCATCAAAATACTAATTAAATAATCTTTTCATTCATACATCTTGTTTTAAAAACAAAGAGAAACAGTGTCCTAATAGGAAAAACAATTTACTATATTTGATGACCTCCTGGAGCTAACGACCAAGAATTGCAATGTGCATTGTTCTTATGCAAGTTATTTATCAGCTTTGTTCCAAGCACTGTAAGATCCTAACTAAATTAATATGATTCAATCGTAATACTGTCTGTAATTGAAGCATGGTATAATTTCAACAATATCTGATACTTATTTGTCAAGTTCATTGTGTATATATGTGCATAAATACCAATCGAGTGTAACATTATCTGTAACGGAAGCATGGTATAATTTCAACTACATCTGCTAATTATTTATTTGTCAGGTTACTTGTGTGTAGGTGTACATATGCATAAAGATAAATCAAACATAAATGTCTGTAATGGAAATATGGTATAGTTTCAACAACATCTGCTAGATATTTGTTAGGTTTATTAAGTGTATATATGTGCATAAATACCATCAAACCCCCAGTGTTTGATTTAAAAGTGTTCTCCGAGTAAAATGAAGTATTTAATAATAAGGTAAACACAAAATAACCTGTATTTTTAAAGAGAATAATATAATTTATGAACCTGTCTGATAACTCTGTGTTAAAATGAAAATGACTTTTGGAAGAATATTTATCGAAATTATTGAGTACGTCGTTATAGCGAAATTCGCTATAACTGAAGT
The DNA here is from genome assembly GCA_946902985.2 of Meconema thalassinum. Taxonomy (NCBI): domain Eukaryota; kingdom Metazoa; phylum Arthropoda; class Insecta; order Orthoptera; family Tettigoniidae; genus Meconema; species Meconema thalassinum. The sequence goes on along the minus strand of OX336389.2, from coordinate 15,440,769 downwards.
ACGTATAAATGTAAAAACTGAGTGTTTTTAAGTATATAAAATCTCGAATGAAACTGTAATTTTTCTATTCAACATACTGTAAATTTATCTCTGTTTTAAATCAAATGAAAGTTTACATGTGTTTCTTAAAAAAGAAAATTAAACAACTGTATTAGATGGATCTGAGTATGTACCTATGAACTTCCCTAGCCTTTATTTCTTTATAGTTTTGAACAGAAGAATTCTCAACTGATACTCAACTGTGAACCGTTTTTTCTTTTCCTCCTGTAGTCTTCCCTTTTTCTCTTTTCTTCGGAGTGTCAATTATCGGAATTGTTCTCTTTTCTTCTTGGTTATTACTGGCCAGGGTAGCCGAGCAGATCAGTGGACATTTCTATAATTGCTGATCAAGGTTCGTTATAGTGATTTCTTACTATGCCGAATCGTGATTAGTGACGCCTCTTTCCTTTTAACTTCCTTTTTCCGTCACCTGTGACAACCGTTTGTTACTCTCTGGGCAGTCTTCTGTTTTTTTAATCATGGTAGGACCTTTTTCTTTATGCACCCGCTCTCATTTTCGAGATGCCTTGCATTTCATTCCGTTTTTGACCCGTTCGTGTGTGTTATTTATAAAGGTGCGCGTAGAGGTGCGATTCTCGTTCATTTAAGTTAATTCCGTGATGCCGGATTTATTCTGACACCATCAAGGTAGGTTACGTATTTTTATCTTTGCTCATTGTATGGAATACTAGGGCGTTTCGCCAGTTCTAGTATGTCCATGGAGTATGTGTTTCGTTCCCGTTAATCTTTGTCCCCATTTCGTTGTATCGTTTTGTGTTGGTATTTGGTACGGCTTATTGAGTAGCGTGTGTTCAATAGTAAGACCTATGCCATGCCTTTTATCCTTTAGTTTGCCTCTTATCTTAGGATTGCGTTTTATTATGCAAGTCCATGAGTACGGTTAATCCCTTTCTAACGTAATTAATTTTGATGGTTGTCTTTTTATTTTGTGTTGTAATATCTTTCTCGTAATTAATTTTAATATCGGTTTCTTGCCCCTTTTTGTGTTTATTCTTTTACGTCATATCTACGCGCGCTTTTATTAATACTCCGTCCCACCACGCACTCCCTCATCTCCTTCAGGGCTATTTGAGCTACCGTTCGCTCTTTTGACGGCAGACTCACTTTCCCCGACTCTTTGTCTAGCCCTTTTAATCTTTATTTTTCACTATGTTATTTTACTCTTTACGAGTATACTTTCCCAGATGTGTCCACCACCCCCACCCCCCTTTATCGTTTCTCCCTATCGATCTTGACATTTACGTTTAGGTCCTTTTTCCCGTTATATTACCTAGTATCACATGTTTGTCGTCCACTTAACCTCACTCATAGCATGTAATGCTTCCTCGTCATTCCTTGATGTTAGCTCTTTGGTCAATACATTACCTCTTCCTTGCCTATGTGTTGAGTACGTGTACGTTATTTAGTCTCTATTCCTTTAGGCTAAGCCAAACTAGGCCCATAATGAAAAGCGCATTCGAATAGAACTTGCATTCACATGGTAGTGAATGTACGTTCAATCCATCGCCTCTGATACCTTCATAACCTTAGTCCGGTTTAATGGGCCCAGCGCCAGGCTAATCGGTACACACTTCCACTGCGAACTACATCTTGCGAAAGGCCAGACGTCACAAATGGTAGCAGAGCATGGTTAGCCTAAAGAAATAAAGACTAAATAAGGTACGCATACTCAACACATAGGCAAAGAAGAGGCAATGTATTGACCAAAGAGATAACATCAAGGAATGACGAGGAAGCATTACATGCTATGAATGAGGTTAAGTGGACGTCAAACATGTGATGTTAGGTAAAATAACGGGTGAAAGGCCCGAAACGTAAATGTCATGATCGATAGAATATAACGGTAAAGGGGGGAACACAATTGGGAAAGTATACTCGTAAAGAGTAAAATTACATTGGGAAAAATAAAGATTAAAAGGGCTAGACAAATAGTCGGGGAAAGTGAGTCAACCGTCAAAGGAGCGAACGGTAGCTCAAATAGCCCTGAAGGAGATGAGGGAGTGCGAGGGGGAACGGAGTATTAATAAAAGCGCGCGTAGATATGACGTAAATGAATAAACACAAAACGGGGCAAGTAACCGATATTAAAAATAATTACGAGAAAGGTATTGCAACACAAAATAAAAGATACCCCTCAAAATAAGTTACGTCAGAAAGGGATTAAGCCAAACTCATGGATTTGCATATGAAAACGCAATCCTAAGATAAGAGGCAAACAAAAAGATAAGAGATATGGCATAGGTCTTACTGTTGAACACACGTTACTCAGTAAACCGGACCAAATACCTACACAAAAAGATACGACGAAATGGGGACAAAGAATAACGGGAACGAAACAGATACTCCATGGACATACTAGAATAGGCGAAACGCCCTAGTATTCCATACAATGAGCAAAGACAAAAACACGTAACTTACCTTGATGGTATCAACATTAATCCGGCATCACGGAATTGCATTAAATGAACTAGATTCGCACCTCTACGCGCACCTTTATAAAATACACAAACGAACGGGAAAAAACGGATAGAAAAACAAGTCATCTCGAAAATGAGAGTGGTTGCATAAACAAAAAGGTCCTACCAGGATAGAAAAAACAGAAGACTGCCCATAGAGTAACAAGGGGTTGTCACAGGTGACGAAAAAGAAGATAAAAAGATAAGAGGTGTCACTAATCACGATTCGGCATAGCAAGAAATCACTATAACGAACCTTGATCAGCAATTATAGAAATGTCCACTGATCTGCTCGGATATTCTGGCCAGTAATAACCAAGAAGAAAAGAGAACAATTCCGATAGTTGACACTCCGAAGAAAAGAGGAAAAAGGGAAGACTACAGGAGGAAAAGAAAAACGGTTCAGATTCCCACGCACACCCCCAAAATTTTTGTTGCGTCCACCAAAATTGACGAACAAAAATTTTAATTAAACATAAGGAAGGCAGAAGGGATTAAAAAAAAGGGGACATCACAAAAATGTGATGGGAGAGAGCCTAGAAGTAGGGGAAGACGGGGAGGACTCAAAAGAATGTACTTCAATGAAGATAAATATAAAAATCAAGGTACGAAAATTTCACAATAAGAATTTAAGTTAAATCAGATAAAACAAAATAGTTAAAATAAAATAAAAACCCTAGCTTCCTCGCCAAAATATTTTACAAAAGTTACAAAGTTAGAGGTTTACAATATATAATAAATATAAGTAACAAAAGCTGTCTTCCTTAATCTCTCAAGGTAGGATGTCAGAGAGCAGATATGATCATTAACTAAAACAAGAAAGAACGATTAATAGAGAGCGATATTATCTTATTCTAATAAAGGGATAAAGTTGAGTGGCGACTACCACGATACTCCGACAAAGATTAATTAGGGACGAGGAGAAATGACTATACGTCATCTATTTAAATATTATTCGAAGTAATAACCTGAAAAGAAGTAGATAATTATAATTGATAGCAATGCCATCTTGCGCCAAAGCACGTAAACTGGAAGAAATAAGCTGAAAATCATGTCACAAGAGAAAAAATAAACATTTAAGGGAAAGAGAAGAAATGTGACAAAGATAGATGGACTTAACTTACAAAACGCTTCAGCTGGGTGACATGAGCAGTAGATACTTGCTGCAGTCTGTCATCACTCACAAGCTCCACAGTGACAGGTGTGAGGAAACGAGTGATAATGCGCGGAGTAGACCATCGCATGCACAGTTTACTCGAGATCTGTGCCGCCGCATTGCTCACAGGGTGAAGCTTCACCAGTACTTTGTCGTTTACCTGAAAAGTAATGGTACGTCTTCCAACGTTACACCTCTCAGCTACTTTGGTCCGAGCCTTTTTTAAGTGCTTAACAGCCATCTCCCATTTTTGGGACACGGAAGAATGTCTCGAAGGTTCAGATAAGTACTCTATATTCCACTTGAGCAGTAGGGGATCCACAAGTGTCCTACCGAGAAATAATTCTGCAGGAGTAGTTTGAGTTGAAGAGTGGAACGAAGTGTTGAATCCCAGACAAAAATACTGAAGGTTTACGTCTCAAGAAACTTGATCCGCGTTGTGGAAGGCCGAAATACAAGCCTTCAAATTTCTATGAAAACGTTCAACTTGATTCCCTTGGGGACGATAGGGAGACAGGGACACATGACGAATACCCCAATTGAAAATCATAGTCTCAAAAGTCTTAGATCTGAACACAGTAGCATTATCGGATACCAGATACTTGGGTGGCCCAAATATACCAAATATATATTTACTCAGGAAGTTTACGGTAGTTCTTGACGTAATTTCTCTCACGGGGAAAAGCCAAACGAATTTAGAGAAACCATCGATAACAGTGAGAATGGCCTGATTACCCTGTTTTGATCGGACGAGTGGTCCAAAATAGTCTATGAATAAACGTTCTCCTGGTCGAGTCACAGGCTAATCGGTACACTCTTCCACTGCGATCTACATCTTGCGAAAGGCCACACGGCACAAATGATAGGCAGAGCTTGGTCGCTATTCGAATGTTTCATTCCCCAAAATGACATAAGAGGACCGCTTAGCCCACAAATTCGTCCACCTGTATGTCTAAGTTGGCAATATAGTACTTATCGTTTGTTTTTTGTTTTTCATGTGTCGAGACTAAAGATGGCAGCGGCTTGTTGTGAATAAACAAAAACAAATTGTTGTGTGAATCAAGGAAATGTTCATGAAGATTATTATCCAGGTGATAATTGTATGCCGTAGTAAGCAGCTTTGACTTCAGAGTAAAGGTAGGGTCTGCATCAATTATATTTTCGTGCCTTTTCTGCGAGTGTAATGACAAATATGAATAACGACATCAAGTGTGAAATCGAGTCGCCTACTAATAGTGATGTGTTGCATTTCGCCAACACCAATGCTTCGACGAAACTTGATTGGTTGGAATTCGACCCCCTAGTTTCTACATTGCCTATCCCGTTAGCACATAACTCAAACTATCAAGGTGGAAATGTCGCTAATATAATAAACAAATGGAATATCCGATATTCGGGGAGGAAGGCACTTCCTCGGTATTTGAATTTACTACACGTATTGAAGAATTGTGTGCATGCTATGGTTTGGTTCCTGACAGTGTTGTTCAATGCCTCCCTATGCTATTATGTGGGAACGCTTTAAAATGGTACCGTCTAGTCCAGTATCCCTTCAGTTCATGGGTTAGTTTCGTGAATGCTTTGAAAAGGAGATTCACGCCATCTGACTTTGAGCATGGCTTAAAGCATGAGATTTTCTCCCGTACCCAAGCTCGCGGGGAGAATATTGATGATTATGTCACAGCGATACGTATCCTAATATCTCGCCTTCCAGTTCCACTGTCTTCTAGTGAAAGTATTAATACTGTTTATTGTAATTTACATCCCACCTATAAACAGTTTATTCGCCGCTCTTCAGTATTAAATACTGAAGATATTCTTATTCAAGAGCGTGAATTTGAAGCAACTGCCCGACTGTGTAATCGATATATCCCCCCTCCACAGCCTTCTGAATGTATATTCCCAGAATTAGCTTTCTACATGAATGAGTGTAGTAATAAGATCGATGTGCCTGCATGTGGGGAACGTGGCAATAACACTACTCCAGCTCCTTGGTCGACACGACACTACAACAATAGAGGCAATACCTTCGCCTCTGTTAATTCACATAGAACTAATGTTCGCGTTAATGCTGTGAATCATGTCCAACGCAGTATTCCTCGTTCCCATAACCTTGATGTAAATGCCCCTCCTCATGTGAATGCTTCCACGTCCCCGGTTCGATGCTGGAACTGCTTAAAAAGGTCACATACCTACCGTGATTGTTTAGTACCGCTAAAAGGGAAGTTTTGTTTTGGTGCGGTTTACAAGGAGTAATCAAACCAATCTGTCCTCGCTGCAATGCTACTAATACCTTGGAAAACTATTGAAGCTTTGCGATGACGAATCCTATCGTAAGGCTAAGAAGATTTGTTTCAGCAGACTACGCTTCGGTGACAACTGATTTTTCCTTCCATCAGTAAAATAGGTCCAATGCAGGAAGATATGCCATTACTTTTCAGGTAATTGACTAGGTCTTGGTGAGATCCAATCTGTGAGCAATGCAGGGGCGTACCGTGGAACTTAATGACTGCCTGCAGCAAGTACCTTCTTCTTCTCTTGAATGTGCATTTCTCTTGTAACATGTTTTTCAGCTTATTTCTTCAAGTTTACGTACGATGGCGCAAGATGGCATTGCTATCAATTTTAATTATCTACTTCTTTTCAGGGTATTACTTCGAATAATATTTAAATAGATGACGTCTAGTCATTTTTCCTCGTCCCTAATTAATCTTTGTCGGAGTACCGTGGTGGTCGCCACTCAACTTTAAATCGCAATGTTTAGAATAAATTAATATCGCTCTCTCTCAACTAATCGTTCTTTCTTGTTTTAGTTAATGACCATATCTGCTCTCTGACATCCTACCTTGAGAGATTAAGGAAGACAGCTTTTGATATACTTATATCTATTACATTTTGTAACTCTGTATCTTTGTAACTTTTGTGAAATATTTGGCGAAGAAGCTAGGTTTTTTATTTTTATTTTTACTATTTTATTTTATCTGATTTAAGTTACGTCCTAAATATGAAATTTTCGTCTTTTGATTTTTATATTTTACTTATCTTCATTGAAGTACATTCTTTTGAGTCCTCCCCGTCTCCCAACCGCGCAACCATATGGCGGCATAAACGTGAGTGATAGTTCCTAGCCAGAATTGCTTTTAGAAGGTGACAAAGTAGAAGCAGTGCATTGCAAGAGTGATCAGTGAGAAGTAAATCAACAGCAGAACGTTCGGTGATAAACGCAGTAAGTTGAAATATTGCTGTTATTTTGATAAACAAGTATTAAAGTGTGTGAGAGTATAGAGTTGAAAACCACAAAATGACGGGCAAAGACAAACAAAAGAAGGCAGTTGACCGCAGTGGGGAGCGCGGAGTTTGTGAACAAACGAAGGGTGGACAGCGCAAGCAAGTGAAAGCAGACGACCCTAGCGCCCTAGAGAGGAACGGAGCAGGTAGCAGCTCGGGAGAACAATTGAAGACCGTGGATCGCAGTCAGGGTGGGGGTTGTCGCAATGCTAGCGACGCTGACGGCTCAAAAAGAAACTGGAAGGACAGTGGCGCTACTTTTTCTTCAGCGGACCACAACCAAGCTACGCAGGATGTGCGCCGAGACTCAGCTGACATTTTAAGCCTGCTGAGTAATACGAACCTAATCGAGGAGCTCGTGGATCGAGTTGCTAATAAGGTGATTGATAAACTAAAAGAAACAATAGATTTTAACACCCAGGTCATCAATGAGCTCAGACAGGAACTTGCCAGGCGAGACGACACTATAAATCAACTTGAGCTGCAACTGAATGACCGCACTGATGAACTTGAGCAGTACCAGCGTCGAAATAACTTGAGAATTTTTGGCATTCCAGAAACACCAGGCGAGGACACCAACAGGTGTGTAATGGATGTTGCTGCCAAGTTGAATGTGACAATCGATCCCCAAAGAATAGACCGATCTCATCGTGTAGGACTCCGGGATGCTGGAAAGAAGCGGCCAATAATAGTGCGGTTCGTGTCCTATGCAGATCGAGCAGCACTCTTCAGGTCGAAGAAATACTTAAGGAATACCGGCATAACTGTAAGAGAAGATCTGACGAAAACCCGGACTGATATTGTAAAACAAGCAGTAAGCCACTTTGGGTTACACGGTGTCTGGACTGCAGATGGCGTTGTTCTGATCCGCATTGATGACACGAGGCATCGTGTGAAAACACTCCGAGAATTGGACTTTTTGAAGAAAAAGTTTCCCGCTCCTCGTACGTAAAGGACCCTCATACGTGCCAGTGTGAGGGGGCTCAACTGATCAAAGTTACAAGTGTAAGCACAGACATGTAATATGGTTACTGGTGGAACTTTAACTACAGTGTCTAGCCAAAATACAAGCCGATATTATTGATTAATATTTAGAAAATAGCTTAAGTTTTAGATTTTGTAATTTTTGATATTTCTTGTTTAACAATTTTACAATAACTTTCAATTATCTTTTGCATGGATATTAGTACCAATGAGTATGATATGCATGCCTATCTTTGTGATATAGCTGATAGATTACCCAATGATTTTAAAGTAACTCACCTGAACACGCAGTCACTTAAAATGCTAGAACATTTCGCAGAATTTGAATACACATTTGTTAACTCCGGTATTGATGTAATCGCTGTTAGTGAAACATGGTTCAATAAGTCCATTACTGATTCATCTGTAACCTTGCCAGGATATAATATCTACCGCAATGACAGACAACGTAGAGAAGGGGGTGGAGTAGCAGTGTATGTTCGACAGCACATTAAGTGCCGGGTTATCTGCAAATCCCCAAATAATGAGAATTTCAGACCTGAGTACCTATTCGTAGAGATTTGCCTGAAAGATACTAAAGTATTATTTATTTGTGTTTATAGAGCACCCAAAGTCGGTTTTATGGAACTACTATTAAATGACATGCTTTCACACATTTTTAGTTATAAATATGTAATATTAGCCGGTGATTTGAATGCCCATTTTGGGTCGGCTACATTTGAAACGAAAAACATAGTAGAAACTCTAAATACTTGCAATATGTCGTGGCTCCCGTATCAAGATACACATCACACTGCAACCTCCTCTTCTACTCTGGATCTAATAGCATCCAACTGCAATGAGCACGTGATTGAGTTTGGCCAAACTGCTGCTTCTGGCTTCTCAGCACATGATCTCTTATACGCAGTATATACCCTGTCAACTCCAAAATATAAGCCCAGTATTCGAACTTTTCGAGACTTCAGCAGGTTTAATTATGAAAGGTTTAAGGACGATGCCATCTCAGTTCCATGGCACACTGTTTTCGAGCAGCAAACTATAGATGAGAAGGTAGAAACATTGAACACATTTTTAATTGATTTATATGATCGCCATGCCCCAGTGCGCTCAGCTAACGTGAGGCACGCACCAGCTGCCTGGATCAACACAGAAATAAAAGATCTAATAAGATCTCGAAATAGAGCCAGAAAGAAGTGCAACAGAACACAGAAACCCGAGGACATTGTAGAATACAAAAGCTTACGCAACAGAACCCAGCAAGTTATTCGTAATATAAAGATACGTTACACTTATTCGCTAATTAATTCAGCTAAAAACTCTTCGGCTTTGTGGAGAGCTACAAAAACTCTCGGTGTTGGAAAATCCAGACACAAAAGCAATAACCCAACAATGAGCGCTGATGAGCTTAATAAGCATTATTTAAACGTATCAACCGTTGTAGACAGCAATAGAGTTTTGTCAACTGTTGCTAACTACAGGGAAAAATTTACTGACCGACGGGAAGAATTTCATTTTGGCTATATATATCCTGAGGACATTCATTTAGCCATATTTAGGATAACTTCAAAAGCCATAGGACCAGATCGTATATCTATTACGCTATTGAAAAGGAATATGGACCTCCTCATGCCAGTTTTATTGCATATATTTAACTATAGCCTGCAAATGGGTATTTATCCGACACAATGGAAAAAAGCCAACATCAAAGCAATACCAAAATTCACGAACGCCTTAAACTGTAGTGACTTTAGACCAATAAGTATATTGTGTGCAATTGGGAAAGCGTTAGAACGGATTGTTTTTGATCAGTTTTATGAATATATAAATTCCAACAATATCCTAAACCCGAACCAATCTGGATATAAATCAAAACATAGTACTCTGACAGCCCTTATCAAAGTCACAGACGGCATTCGTCTAGCAATGGACCGGAAGGAAATAACTATATTATCTCTATTCGATTTCAGCAAAGCTTTTGACAGAGTTCACCATGAGATCCTACTAGTTAAATTAAGAAATCTAGGCCTTTCAAAGTCAGTAACGAACTGGTTTAGGTCTTACCTAACAAGCAGATGTCAGAGAGTAGTCCTAGCAGATGACAATGTTTCAGAATGGTGTGAAGTAACAACAGGTGTGCCGCAGGGTTCGGTCCTTGGTCCACTCCTGTTCTCCGTGTATATAAATGACCTTCCATCTGTCCTTAAATTCTGTCAACATCATATGTACGCAGATGACCTTCAGCTATATCTACACGCGGATCTGAAATCCATTCATTTGAACGTAGCACTAATTAACAGTGACATTCAAAGCCTATCTCAGTACGCACTCGATCATAATCTAATACTTAACTTCGAAAAAACGCAACCGATCATCATCGGCTATACCAAATTACTCAGTTCCCTACCTGACCCAGTACCACCTTTACAGCTTGCATCCCAAACAGTTCCGTATCAGTCAGCAGTAAGAAATCTGGGAGTTATTTTTGACTCTCGATTATCGTGGCAGGATCACACAAACATGATTCTGAAAAGGGTTGCATCGTCATTATATCAAATTAGGCGAACTTGCTTCTATTTGCCTCAAAATGTACGAAAGATACTGATACAGAGTTTGATATTACCAATATTTGACTATGGATCTATAATTTACCATGATATGGGAGAGGTCCTCAATACAAAATTGCAAAGAATGCAAAATGCTTGCTTGTGGTTTGTTCTCAATGTACTGCCCCCGTAATTGAATTATGTAGAGACCACGGTGGCTATATTTGAAATTATAAGGAGAGTTATGGTTGCCATAGTTATGACGTGGGTAGTCATGACGTAAGCACGGATGACGTAAATGTTATGCCAGCAAGCTACTTGAGCTGAGATTCTCAGTGACGTCAGCATTTAGTCGAGAATGTTCCAAGATTTACGACGCAGTCGCAGGAAACGAGGAATTCTGCTGAGGAAGAAACTATGCTATTGGAGGAGAGGCATGAACCAATCAACGATAGTTTAAAGGAAGACGGAGATTGCTGAAACTATGGTATTTTTATTACTTTTGGAATGCAGAATTGTGGAAATCCATTTGCAGTAATAGCATTGATTTGGAATTTTGGTGAAATTTATTTTCTGTTTTTGAATTTTGAAAATCCGTCATGTATTAACGAAGTTGGAACTTTTAGCGATGACGCAGTACCACGCTTTGGAAGGGATGGAAACGCCCCTCGTGAAGTTAATAAAAGGGCTTGCGCAGAAGAGAGGAGCCTCTTTCGTTCTCTGATCATTCTGAGATCTCATTCTCAGATCATCGAAGTCTATTTGTGAAAGTTCTTTTCTTATACATTCATTATAGTGAGACGTCGAAGTGAACAGCAGTGAAAAGAATCGTCTTTATAACGCGTGGCGAGGCCACTATATTAACGAGATCCAAGTCAAACTAGGTGAAGTTGAAACGGACCTTAGAAAGCTTCTACAAGTTTAGCTTCGAACAGTTAGCGGTCACCGATAAGCTAATTGTATTGTGCAGTGCTACATGCAGTTATAGAGAAAAGCTGAACAATTTCGACCGAGTAGTTTGAAAGATATTAGCAGTTTTATACGACTGACAAAAGTGATTATCTCGCCACAAGAGAAGCACTTTTGTATAGCCAGAATCAACGCAACGGCTGACGCTGCGAGTGGAATAGAAAGACTTCAGATTGCTTGGTTACACAACGATACAGTATAATGGAGCAATTTAATACGGCAGTTTGTTCTTCTAACACTACAACCGAAGAGCAGATGGAAGGCTAAAGGGCTTATTGCAATTGGGACATATTTCAACGGAGTAAGATAGCGACATGGAACTTCGCTAATTGCTATTCCACACAAGCGAACATGCGGTGAATACCATCTACACCCATGTTTCGTAATTAAAGGCTGAATTCCATCGAACAGCCATAGAAACAATTTCATACTCTGAATATGAATAATTTCTTCGGAAATTTCTACAAAACTTCATGGCGATTGTCTACTGGAACTTCAGGGAATTTTTCAAGAGAGGTCAGGGGTGTCCCGACTCACAAAGAAGATTATTGCCGGAAGGATGTCTATTCGTCTTCAAGGAGCAGAGCGATTTCCGGAGAAGGAAGCAGTTCGATTCTCCGAGGGTGCTATTTCCTATTTCGAGGATGGAGCTCAGCTTTAACGTGGTGAAATGGATCCATCAGCAGTCTTCTTTGGGGAATTTTCCTCTGGAACGTCAATCGGCAGATAAGGTAGTCGTGAACGTTTATTGTATTTGAGTTTATTAATGATGTTTGAGCAACCATTTTTCCCATATTTTTATCCTCATGTTTTTTGCCCTATTTTCTTGTTGAGATTCTTATTCTCAGTACACCTTGATGAGTTATGCCTTTTTCGACGATTTATTAAGACATTGTTATGTCATGGGCATAGTTAATGATTTTGAATCAGTTGAGACTGATATTTAGATTTTTCAGTAATTAATATTTTTTGTAGTCACGATTTGACTGTGAGTTAATGATTTTTAATGGCAGATTTAAATTCAGACAGCGTGTCATTTTATTAAAGTAATTCTACCCCAGTTTAATTACTTTGACCAATTTTCTGTCATCATCAAGAAGGAAGAACATTTAAATGATTTTAGAGCGTTAAAATCTCTTACGTTGTCGACGATCTTGGAAATACTAGTCGTTATTTGTATTGATTGCAACACAGACATTTATCGTCAGTTATGAATGAACATTGCATCATAGACACTTTTGTGAAAGATTAACTTTAATAATGAATTATTGAATGCATTAAAGTCAAGAACTTTTGTTAGGAGTTTTTCTCAATTAGAGATTTATATAACGATGTTTGCATTCCCCAGTCTAATTGGATTCTATTCGACTACTTTGCATTTTAGTCGCACTTTATTTGAAGATAGTATTTTTATACTGCAATTTCTTTTAAGATGTTAATCTTAAATTTTGATAGACCAGACAGGCGTATATAAGCGTATTCACTATTAAATTTGTTTGTGATTGGCAAGTTTTGACTTCATTTCGGTTCATGAATGAAATCCACGAAGGTTAAATAGAAAAACAGTTTTGAAACAATTAATGATTATAAAAAAATTTAAGTGGAACTATGAATGTATAATCGCTAGTGCAGCGCGTGTTGAAAGTCGCTGATGTATAAGGCCCTTGAATATGAAGGAAGTTCCCACAGGAATAAATGTTAAAGAATTATTTGTGGAAGTTTTGTAAGTTATGTGGAAGTTTTTAATGCCATATAGATTAATATATGATGATTTTGGGCATATATTTTAATGCAGATTGTGCATTAACTTGTTAGCGAAGGATTTTCCGCTGGAGTAAGATTGTCATAGTTCGTTGAAAATTAATCAAGGGAAATTACTGTTATAATTAACACGAGTTTTGAAAGAATTTGAGATAAGATTTTGAATGAAGGTTGCCGTCACAAATCATTATTAAAACCTTTATTAAACCAGATTGTGACATTAACATGTATAACTAACCTTCATTGGTCGATTATATTAAACACGATTATGAAAATTACCAACCGAATGAACATGTGGTTAATGTATTTCTTAAATTAATAATTTAAACAATTTAAATGTTAATATTGTAAATAATTGCTGTAAATATTTTTGAAAATAATGTGAAACGAGAGTGATGTTAAAGGCGTGCTTATAATATTTTTATTGTCTTTGACAAATATTATAAACAATTTCTAATTGTTATAAATAATTTATGTGATTTTGTTATAAACATTTAAGAGCTAATTAAACATTTGGATTGAAGTTAACAAGTTTAAGAAATTAACATAATGATCCAATAGGATGTGAGCAAAGTACTTGAAAGATTTGCGTAAATATTAATGTGAGTTGTCTTGTAGACATTTAAAAGTTTGAGAGAACAAGCTGTATTCTTACGTAACATAGCATGTGAGAAGGGAGTGCATTTGAGCAGTATGCAACAGGCTGGAGGGTAGCCCGCAGCTGTGCCAACATCTGGTTCTCAGAGAGTGAGGTCGTACGCACTCTGGCCTTGCGACTATAAATACCATTCTCATGTTTATTAAAAGGAAACCAAATGCTCTATATATGTCACACCCTGACGTCCTTTTCCAATCCAATAGTGTTATGAATATTACGTTATTTGGAGCTCTTGGGAGCTAAAATGTTTTATATCATGTTGTATGATATTTTTGCAAGTCCTACTGGAGGACGTAGTCAGATTGACTTGGGCTACTGATAGCCACGTTGATTTTGTTGTGTTAGTAAAATCATACCCTTTATTAGAAATAAAGCTTTTGTACAGTTCAAAGTTCTCGTCTTCGTTTTGGTTCATTTTTAAATGTCATGGTGGAGGTTATTGTGTGAACAGACTTTAGTGATCCTGTTGTCAACTCAAACCCCGAGATAATTAAGAGGTAAGTAACGGTAAGTATGAACCCCCGTCTATTTTGGTGTGTTCCACAATGATTTCCTGTGAACTTCTGTGCTCTTATCTCGATAGTATCTGTCAGTGCCATTTTCATTGATGTAACTGTGCCGGTGCGATTGATAATTGGCAATCCGATTGAGGGGGCGGATATCTGACAGCCTACTATCCAGGTAAACGGGGACAGAAAGATTGGCGCACCTAAAACGTTGGGGCTCGATTCAACAGAACTGGATTACCAGGTTGAACGCCAGAAAGAGTGGCAAACCTAAAACGTAGGGTTCGATTAGACTCAAATAAAGAGGTTGATTCTTTGTTAGATGTCTAGGCCAATTGTAGTATTTGAGAGTGTGATTATATAGGAATTAAATGTTGTATTGTGTTAGGAAAATTACACTCAGAAAAGATCAGATCTTATACAACTTGAGAAAGGTTAAATAGGCTGGAAACTTAGAAAAATCGCCTATAATCTGGAATCTTATTTTATTTGACCGGCTTATGACATTTTAGTCATATTAAAGATAAAATTAAATTATTTGGATTGTAAATGTAAATTATTTGTGTTAGGATATTTTAAAATGAGCCAGGGAAATTTGAACATGTGCTTGAGTTTGTTTCAACATGAAGTATCTTCGAAGGTTAATTATAAAGTAGTTATAAGTTAGATTTAAGACAGAAAATTGATCAAATTTATATATGGTGAAAAGTGTTGCTCAAATGTTGTTATTTTGCTCTATTGATGTATGTCCCTACAGCAGTCCATTTTTGAATAATATTGTAATGGCAGATGAAAGTTTGAGGTTGATGCTAGAGGAGATGTCTGCTAACTTGAAAGCTAGCATGAACAATAGTATGAAGCAGATGCTGAATGAAAGCATAAAGGAGATGGAAGTTAGGAATACTAGTCGAATGGAGGAGAATGCTAGTAATTTGAATAGTAGTATGAAGGAGATGGTAGCTAGGAATACTAGTCGAATGGAGGAGAATGCTAGTAATTTGAAAGCTAGCATGGGTGAAAGTTTGAAGGTTCTTCAGACTAGTGCTGCTAATTTGGAGGATAATATGTCGCGTTTACAGATTAATACCCTAGGAATTGAGAATACTGTAACGGACATGCGTACAGACGTGTCTAATGTCCATAAAGATGTGTCTATTGTGCATAAAAGTGTTGATGATGTTAAATTTGATGTGTCTAAGGTACAGAAAAACCTTACAATGTTAAATCTAGATGTAGCTAATGTCCGAGGGGATATTTCTTGTGCTAGAGCCGAAGTAGTTGTTGTCAAAAATGACGTTGCGACTGTCCAAGACAAGGTCGAGGAAGTCCAAAAAGAAATTCAAAAAGCTAGAACTGATGTATCCAATGTTCAGGTAGACATTAATAACATTCGTGCGGATATAACTGAGGTGCAAAGTGACATAACTAAGATTCAGGTAGAGGTCAACACAGTTTTCGTAGATATGACTAAAGTCCAAACTGATGTAAATAAAGTCAGGGAAGAAATCGAAAACTCAAAAACTCTTTGTACGCGTAATATAACTGCATTAGCGACTAGACTAGTTGATGAATCAGTTAGAACAGCAACGTCTTTAGCAGAGTTGAAGTATGATGTAGAGGTCATGAGAACCCAGGTATTAGACCACAATAGAGTATTAAAAGAGGATATCGAAGTAGACATAGCCGAAATGTTAACAGCAAACGTAGCGGTATGGAAAGACGAGTGGAATAAGTCAAGTGGGGAACATGTAACCCAACTTCAGGAAAGGATTGAAAGAAAACTTGCCAGTACGCAGATAGAAATTAACAATGAAGTAATACAGATCAGGAAAGATTTAAGCGTCAGGATAAATTCGCTATCCGAAAAACAAGTTGACGATAGAACACAACTAGATCAGGATATGCAAACTTTAAAATCTACATTAGAGGAACAGATGCATAAAGTTGTCTCTGATGTAAATGAAACGACGAGTAAACTGAAAAATTTGAAGTTAGGAGAGGCTAGTTTAATGGAGAACTACAAAGAAGAGATAATCAAGAAAGTCTTAACAGAAATCACCGACAAGGATACAGAAGGCTTAGCTTGCGAATTGAATAGGAATTATACCAGAAGATGTCACCTAGATCCAGAAGAGAGAGACGTGACTCCTGAAGAACGTGTATCCAGATTCAGAGAGGAGGATGACGAGAGGAATATGGAACCTGAGTGGAATTATCGAGATAGTGGGAAAAACTATCCGGATTCATATCCGAGGAACGTGACGGTCATCAGGAATTTCGAAGACAAACCACAAAAATTCAGTAACACTGATAGTTTGACACCTATAGAGTATGTAAGGAATCTCAAAGATTATTTCATCGAAGCTCACATTCCCAGAGAGAGAGAGATGAAGATAGTAGAGAGATATCTGATTGGAGGACCCCTTGAATGGTTTCGCGCATTTAGATACACATTCAGTAACTTTGACGAGTTTGCAGAGGCATTAATCAAACGATTTTGGTCCATAGAAGCGCAGAATTCGTTAAGAGCGGAGGTGTATTCAAGAAAATACTCAGGTACTCTTCCAACGAGGTACGCTGATTTCTTTACGAGTCAGTTGTCCCGCTTGAGATTTTTGCAACCCCCATTGTCCACGGAGCAACTAATTGATGCGATTTCTCGTATGCTGCCAGTTGAGGTGAGGAGACTTATAATTTCGTCCAACATCAGGGATTTATCCAGCATGGATGAATTACTGAGAAGGTTAGACTACACAAGTCCAATGCCTAACGTAGTCCAGAAAGGTCAAAGGCAGGAGTTTAAAGAAATCAATACGGTATATATGGACCAAGTCCAACAAACTGACAAGCCAGAGGAGGAGAAAACTGACAATGTAGGTCCTCACAGGAATAATCAGTTTAGAAATTACAGATCACAAGGTTACCGACCGTATCAACAGAGAAGAGGTTGGAACTACAACCGAGGAAACTACAATGGAAGAGGCAGATATTACAACAATAATGGGTATAACCGTAATTATAATAGGAATAACCAAAACCAAAATAGAAACCAGAATACTCAAAGTCAGGTTATGACACCCGATCAGTATCAGCAAAGAGAGAAGGAAAGCCAGCAATACTTAAAAGAATTAAGGGATAAAGAAGCTGACAATCAAAAGAAAAGGCAGGATGTTGTAATCGATCCTGGGCCTTCTAAGAGCCAGCAGAATTTTGAGGTCGGTAACACAAAAAAAAAAAAACGCCGATTTCTCAACGTCAGTGAGAACCTGTAAATACATTGCCACACCACACCTGATTACGATTAATGAGATATACGAAGTTACCGATGAAGATTTACTAGAAGAGAGGGGTATTGTTAAAGAGGAAAGACCATGTGCCTTACCTATTATTGCTGTACGGATTGATGGACAGCAGTACAAAGCCCTGATGGATACTGGTGCTATTATTTCCATCATTTCAGAGGAATGTTATCAAAGTCTGCTAAGAGGAGAGAACATGACAGTTCTACCTGTTTCTACCGTCAAAGTGAGAGGGATATTCCAAGATAAGGCAGTGAAATGCAAGATTCAAGTGTTATTGAACTTTGAGATCAATGGAAGGAATTATGAACAGATCTTCATTGTGGTGAGCAAGATCAATTTTGATATGGTGCTTGGAATCGATTTTATATCGAAGGTCGGAGCTATTATTGACATGAAGAACAGAAGTATTAGCTTTAATGATGGGTACATAATCACAGAAGAGATAGAAGAACAGGACGTGAAAAACAGTCTGGAAATAGACCTTAGGGAAGAAATTTTGAATACAATAATTAATGAAGTGGAAAACTTAGAAGAAATACCCAGTAGAAAAACTGAAGGATTTGAAGAAATTCAGGGGGAATTTGAGGATCTGATAAAGGAATTCCAAGATATTTTCGATGAAAAGCCTGGATTGATTAAGGATTATAAGTACAAGATAAGACTGACAGATGAAACCCCTTACCAGAAGAGAATATACCCCATTCCTGAGAAATACTATCAAGAAGTACGAGGGTTAATCAGAAAAATGGAGGTAGACGGGATTATTAGAAAACAGGCGTCGTCTTATATAAACCCCATCACAGTAGTGAAGAAAAGTAATGGTCAGATACGTCTTTGTCTCGATGCCAGGACCATCAACTTGAAGATTCTTCCAGAAAATGACAGACCACCCAAGATTAGAGATCTGCTTCGGAAATTCAAAGGGAGAGCTTGTTTCAGCGTTCTTGACTTGACGTCTTCATTTTATCAAGTTCAACTAGAAGAGGATAGTATGCAGTACACTGGATTCCTATTTGACCAGACGTCATGGGTCTTTGCCAGAATGCCTTTTGGAATGGTTAACAGTGGACCAGCACTTATTCGAGCACTTGATAGTAAGCTCACTGACGAAGTGAAAGAAAATGTAATCTGCTACATTGACGATTTAATCGTATCTTCACCCAGCGCCGCAGAACATTTAGTGCACTTGAGAAAGTTGTTCCAGAATTTAAGGGAGGCCAACATAAAGGTGAACTTTGGAAAATGTCAATTCTTGAAGAAGGAGATAAATTACTTGGGGCATACTATTGATAAAGATGGATATCATCCAAACATGAAAAAAGTAGATGCAATCACGAGATTTCCAAAGCCAACTAAGGTGAAACAAGTCAGAGAATTTGTAGGTGCATGCCAATTTATTAGCAGCCACTGTCCAAGATACTCGGAAATTATGGCTCCTCTGTATGACTTACTCAAGAAGAACAACAGATGGAAATGGAGTACCGCTGCAGACGAGGCTTTTGAGAAAGCAAAAGAGATGCTCAAAAATAATGTGAAACTGGAGTACCCAGACTTTGAGAAGATGTTCTATATTGAGTCTGATGCATCAAGAATAGGCATTAGTGCAGTCTTATACCAGAAAGACGAGGCAGGCAACAAGCACTACATTGCGTTCACTAGTCGGAAGTTGAAAAAGCACGAGGAAAATTACTTCACGACAGAGCTTGAAGCGTTAGCTTTTGTGACAGCTTTACAAGCCTGGAAGAAAATCCTGCTGGGACATAAGGTCATCATTATTACTGACCATAAAGCACTTCAGTTTATGTTGCAAACTGACATGTCAAGTGATAGATTGACACGTTGGGCTTTGTTCACCCAACAGTTTAACGCTACTATCGTCCACCAGCCTGGGAAAGATAACTTACTGGCTGATGCTCTATCACGTAACCCTATTAAAAATGTGCAGATACACCATGTACAATTGGAGCAAGAAGATGAAGAAACCGTTAGGAGGTTAGCCCGAATCGGTGTGTCACAGAAGAGACACGCTCCAATAAGGAAAATGTACAGGTTCCTCAAGGGTTACATGGACAATACAGATGTTGACTATGAAGCTACACGGAGAAATTCACGACACTTTGTCTTGAGTGGAGACATTGTATGCAAGTATGCTGACGCTGCGCATACAAAACTCCGAATTGTCGTGCCACCTAAACTTGTTGTCAATTTAGTGTGGGTAGCTCATCACGCAACTGGACATGCCGGTTTAGATAAAACTCTTAATACACTTAAAGAGAGATTTATCTGGACTAACATGCGTTCCAGTATTGCCAAGGTCATTAGATCCTGTGACAAATGTCAAAGAGCAAAGTATGCTTCTGCTTTATTAAAGGGAAAACCGAAGGCGATGATTCCTTCTAAGCCAAACGAACTTATGGCGACGGATATATTTGGCCCCTGTCCGAAGGGATACCAGGGTAACCAATACTTATTGGTGACCGTGGATGTTTTCTCAAAATTTGTTACAATGAGTCCCATGCAGAAAGCTAACACGAGGAACGTAGTAAGCAGACTGGAAAATGCTGTATTTCCTAAAGCTGGTATACCGGAATATCTACTGTCAGATCATGGAACACAGTTTACGTCCGTGGAATTTGCAGCGGATATGGAAAGGCTTGGCATTAAGCACTTATTTTCAAGCGTGCGTTACCCTGAATCGAATTCCTCAGAAAGATATATGGCTGAATTTTCGAAATTCTGTCGAATTTTCTGTCCAAATGATCATTCTGGTTGGGTGAGATTTGTACCCCTTATAGAGGAATGTCTGAACTCTACAGTGCAGGAGAGCACAGGAGAAGTGCCAATGCGACTTCATCTAGGAAGAAACCCAGAAAGACCGTGGGATAATCTTTTCAACCACATACCTAGAGATCCCGACATAGGAAGACAGCAGAGGATTGACAAGGCAAAGGAACAACTCCAGAAAGCAGCAGAGAAACGATTGAAAAGAGTAGCTGGAAAACGTTTTGGTACACCCTTACAAGTTGGAAATCTTGTATTATTACGCAGACCTGTCAAGGCTGATGTGACCAAGAAAATCTACCCCAAATTTGGATTAGTATTCCTGGGGCCGTTTAGGATTACGAACGCTTATGGAAACAACTGTTACGAACTCTACGATGATGAGAATAATGTCGTTTACGGCAAGTTCAATGCTGGAAATTTGAAAAGATACTATCCTAGAGTAAGCCAGTAATAATTCAATTTCGTGTTCAAGAGAGTTGAGATACTTGTAACATTGAGTTTAAAAACAATTTGCAACTGTTTTTAAAACGTGGTGAGAGGAGAATGCCCCCGTAATTGAATTATGTAGAGACCACGGTGGCTATATTTGAAATTATAAGGAGAGTTATGGTTGTCATAGTTATGACGTGGGTAGTCATGACGTAAGCACGGATGACGTAAATGTTATGCCAGCAAGCTACTTGAGCTGAGATTCTCAGTGACGTCAGCATTTAGTCGAGAATGTTCCAAGATTTACGACGCAGTCGCAGGAAACGAGGAATTCTGCTGAGGAAGAAACTATGCTATTGGAGGAGAGGCATGAACCAATCAACGATAGTTTAAAGGAAGACGGAGATTGCTGAAACTATGGTATTTTTATTACTTTTGGAATGCAGAATTGTGGAAATCCATTTGCAGTAATAGCATTGATTTGGAATTTTGGTGAAATTTATTTTCTGTTTTTGAATTTTGAAAATCCGTCATGTATTAACGAAGTTGGAACTTTTAGCGATGACGCAGTACCACGCTTTGGAAGGGATGGAAACGCCCCTCGTGAAGTTAATAAAAGGGCTTGCGCAGAAGAGAGGAGCCTCTTTCGTTCTCTGATCATTCTGAGATCTCATTCTCAGATCATCGAAGTCTATTTGTGAAAGTTCTTTTCTTATACATTCATTATAGTGAGACGTCGAAGTGAACAGCAGTGAAAAGAATCGTCTTTATAACGCGTGGCGAGGCCACTATATTAACGAGATCCAAGTCAAACTAGGTGAAGTTGAAACGGACCTTAGAAAGCTTCTACAAGTTTAGCTTCGAACAGTTAGCGGTCACCGATAAGCTAATTGTATTGTGCAGTGCTACATAAAGTTATAGAGAAAAGCTGGACAATTTCGACCGATTAATTTGAAAGATATTAGCAGTTTTATACGACTGACAAAAGTGATTATCTCGCCACAAGAGAAGCACTTTTGTATAGCCAGAATCAACGCAACGGCTGACACTGCGAGTGGAATAGAAAGACTTCAGATTGCTTGGTTACACAACGATACAGTATAATGGAGCAATTTAATACGGCAGTTTGTTCTTCTAACACTACAACCGAAGAGCAGATGGAAGGCTAAAGGGCTTATTGCAATTGGGACATATTTCAACGGAGTAAGATAGCGACATGGAACTTCGCTAATTGCTATTCCACACAAGCGAACATGCGGTGAATACCATCTACACCCATGTTTCGTAATTAAAGGCTGAATTCCATCGAACAGCCATAGAAACAATTTCATACTCTGAATATGAATAATTTCTTCGGAAATTTCTACAAAACTTCATGGCGATTGTCTACTGGAACTTCAGGGAATTTTTCAAGAGAGGTCAGGGGTGTCCCGACTCACAAAGAAGATTATTGCCGGAAGGATGTCTATTCGTCTTCAAGGAGCAGAGCGATTTCCGGAGAAGGAAGCAGTTCGATTCTCCGAGGGTGCTATTTCCTATTTCGAGGATGGAGCTCAGCTTTAACGTGGTGAAATGGATCCATCAGCAGTCTTCTTTGGGGAATTTTCCTCTGGAACGTCAATCGGCAGATAAGGTAGTCGTGAACGTTTATTGTATTTGAGTTTATTAATGATGGTTGAGCAACCATTTTTCCCATATTTTTATCCTCATGTTTTTTGCCCTATTTTCTTGTTGAGATTCTTATTCTCAGTACACCTTGATGAGTTATGCCTTTTTCGACGATTTATTAAGACATTGTTATGTCATGGGCATAGTTAATGATTTTGAATCAGTTGAGACTGATATTTAGATTTTTCAGTAATTAATATTTTTTGTAGTCACGATTTGACTGTGAGTTAATGATTTTTAATGGCAGATTTAAATTCAGACAGCGTGTCATTTTATTAAAGTAATTCTACCCCAGTTTAATTACTTTGACCAATTTTCTGTCATCATCAAGAAGGAAGAACATTTAAATGATTTTAGAGCGTTAAAATCTCTTACGTTGTCGACGATCTTGGAAATACTAGTCGTTATTTGTATTGATTGCAACACAAACATTTATCGTCAGTTATGAATGAACATTGCATCATAGACACTTTTGTGAAAGATTAACTTTAATAATGAATTATTGAATGCATTAAAGTCAAGAACTTTTGTTAGGAGTTTTTCTCAATTAGAGATTTATATAACGATGTTTGCATTCCCCAGTCTAATTGGATTCTATTCGACTACTTTGCATTTTAGTCGCACTTTATTTGAAGATAGTATTTTTATACTGCAATTTCTTTTAAGATGTTAATCTTAAATTTTGATAGACCAGACAGGCGTATATAAGCGTATTCACTATTAAATTTGTTTGTGATTGGCAAGTTTTGACTTCATTTCGGTTCATGAATGAAATCCACGAAGGTTAAATAGAAAAACAGTTTTGAAACAATTAATGATTATAAAAATATTTAAGTGGAACTATGAATGTATAATCGCTAGTGCAGCGCGTGTTGAAAGTCGCTGATGTATAAGGCCCTTGAATATGAAGGAAGTTCCCACAGGAATAAATGTTAAAGAATTATTTGTGGAAGTTTTGTAAGTTATGTGGAAGTTTTTAATGCCATATAGATTAATATATGATGATTTTGGGCATATATTTTAATGCAGATTGTGCATTAACTTGTTAGCGAAGGATTTTCCGCTGGAGTAAGATTGTCATAGTTCGTTGAAAATTAATCAAGGGAAATTACTGTTATAATTAACACGAGTTTTGAAAGAATTTGAGATAAGATTTTGAATGAAGGTTGCCGTCACAAATCATTATTAAAACCTTTATTAAACCAGATTGTGACATTAACATGTATAACTAACCTTCATTGGTCGATTATATTAAACACGATTATGAAAATTACCAACCGAATGAACATGTGGTTAATGTATTTCTTAAATTAATAATTTAAACAATTTAAATGTTAATATTGTAAATAATTGCTGTAAATATTTTTGAAAATAATGTGAAACGAGAGTGATGTTAAAGGCGTGCTTATAATATTTTTATTGTCTTTGACAAATATTATAAACAATTTCTAATTGTTATAAATAATTTATGTGATTTTGTTATAAACATTTAAGAGCTAATTAAACATTTGGATTGAAGTTAACAAGTTTAAGAAATTAACATAATGATCCAATAGGATGTGAGCAAAGTACTTGAAAGATTTGCGTAAATATTAATGTGAGTTGTCTTGTAGACATTTAAAAGTTTGAGAGAACAAGCTGTATTCTTACGTAACATAGCATGTGAGAAGGGAGTGCATTTGACCAGTATGCAACAGGCTGGAGGGTAGCCCGCAGCTGTGCCAACATCTGGTTCTCAGAGAGTGAGGTCGTACGCACTCTGGCCTTGCGACTATAAATACCATTCTCATGTTTATTAAAAGGAAACCAAATGCTCTATATATGTCACACCCTGACGTCCTTTTCCAATCCAATAGTGTTATGAGTATTACGTTATTTGGAGCTCTTGGGAGCTAAAATGTTTTATATCATGTTGTATGATATTTTTGCAAGTCCTACTGGAGGACGTAGTCAGATTGACTTGGGCTACTGATAGCCACGTTGATTTTGTTGTGTTAGTAAAATCATACCCTTTATTAGAAATAAAGCTTTTGTACAGTTCAAAGTTCTCGTCTTCGTTTTGGTTCATTTTTAAATGTCATGGTGGAGGTTATTGTGTGAACAGACTTTAGTGATCCTGTTGTCAACTCAAACCCCGAGATAATTAAGAGGTAAGTAACGGTAAGTATGAACCCCCGTCTATTTTGGTGTGTTCCACAATGATTTCCTGTGAACTTCTGTGCTCTTGTCTCGATAGTATCTGTCAGTGCCATTTTCATTGATGTAACTGTGCCGGTGCGATTGATAATTGGCAATCCGATTGAGGGGGCGGATATCTGACAGCCTACTATCCAGGTAAACGGGGACAGTACCAAGAGAGTCTCATATAACTCCATTTTACGTCCAGATTGGATGGCTTAAGTTAAAGGAACGAAGACAGTATGCCATGGCTCTGACTGTGATAAAAATTCTAAAATTCAAAATTCCGTCTTATATTTACTGCACACTAACTCCCATGCAATCAGTGCATAACCGTGCGAATAGACACACTGCACAGATGCTCCAGATACCTAATCACAGAACCGAAAAATGCAAAGGTTCATTCCGTATTTCAGCTAGTATTCTCTGGAATAAATATAAATTGCACCAGTATTCAGGACTTCCTATCAGAGCGATAAAACACTCCCTTCATTGTAATCTATCAGCTATACAATTATCATGTACAAGGTGAACGAATGTATTAACAAGAACTTCTATTGTCAACTGTATGTATAGGTTAAGTTTTTTCTTTCTTCATTTATTCTATTGTATTTAACCGCCCTCTGAATGAAGAGAGCTGCATAAAGAGGCTTTGTAGCCTCAGTGGCCTGTATAAGAGAAACAATAAATTCAAATTCAAAATTCCCCTACCTCTAGGCTCCCTCTCATCACATTTTCGTGATGTCCCCTTTTTTAATCCCTTCTCCCTTCTTTGTGTTTACTTAAAATTTTTGTTCGTCTATTTTGGTGGACGCAACAAAAATTTTGGGGGTGTGTGTGGGAATCTGAACCGTTTTTTCTTTTCCTCCTGTAGTCTTCCCTTTTTCTCTTTTCTTCGGAGTGTCAATTATCGGAATTGTTCTCTTTTCTTCTTGGTTATTACTGGCCAGGGTAGCCGAGCAGATCAGTGGACATTTCTATAATTGCTGATCAAGGTTCGTTATAGTGATTTCTTACTATGCCGAATCGTGATTAGTGACACCTCTTTCCTTTTAACTTCCTTTTTCCGTCACCTGTGACAACCGTTTGTTACTCTCTGGGCAGTCTTCTGTTTTTTATCATTGTAGGACCTTTTTCTTTATGCACCCGCTCTCATTTTCGAGATGCCTTGCATTTCATTCCGTTTTTGACCCGTTTGTGTGTGTTATTTATAAAGGTGCGCGTAGAGGTGCGATTCTCGTTCATTTATGTTAATTCCGTGATGCCGGATTTATTCTGACACCATCAAGGTAGGTTACGTATTTTTATCTTTGCTCATTGTATGGAATACTAGGGCGTTTCGCCATTTCTAGTATGTCCATGGAGTATGTGTTTCGTTCCCGTTAATCTTTGTCCCCATTTCGTTGTATCGTTTTGTGTTGGTATTTGGTGCGGCTTACTGAGTAGCGTGTGTTCAATAGTAAGGTCTATGCCATGCCTTTTATCCTTTAGTTTGCCTCTTATCTTAGGATTGCGTTTTGTTATGCAAGTCCATGAGTACGGCTTAATCCCTTTCTAACGTAATTTATTTTGATGGTTGTCTTTTTATTTTGTGTTGTAATATCTTTCTCGTAATTAATTTTAATATCGGTTTCTTGCCCCTTTTTGTGTTTATTCATTTACGTCATATCTACGCGCGCTTTTATTAATACTCCGTCTCCCCACGCACTCCCTCATCTCCTTCAGGGCTATTTGAGCTACCGTTCGCTCTTTTGACGGCAGACTCACTTTCCCCGACTCTTTGTCTAGCCCTTTTAATCTTTATTTTTCACTATGTTATTTTACTCTTTACGAGTATACTTTCCCAGATGTGTCCCCCCCCCCTTTATCGTTTCTCCCTATCGATCTTGACATTTACGTTTAGGTCCTTTTGCCCGTTATATTACCTAGTATCACATGTTTGTCGTCCACTTAACCTCACTCATAGCATGTAATGCTTCCTCGTCATTCCTTGAGGTTAGCTCTTTGGTCAATACATTACCTCTTCCTTGCCTATGTGTTGAGTACGTGTACGTTATTTAGTCTCTATTTCTTTAAGCTAAGCTAAGCTAGGTCCATAATGAAAAGCGCATTCGAATAGAACTTGCATTCACATGGTAGTGAATGTACGTTCAATCCATCGCCTCTGATACATTCATAACCTTAGTCCGGTTTAATGGGCCCAGCGCCAGGCTAATCGGTACACACTTCCACTGCGAACTACATCTTGCGAAGGGCCGGACGGCACAACTGATAATAATGGGCTAATATTTCTCCCACAGCAGTAAATGCCATTGCCCAAATGATTCTTAACAGGGTAAACTGAATAGTTAATAACTGTGCATATGATTGATTGCTTTTCTTTTCTAACAACATATTCCTACAATATATTTTCAATTTTTCTCCACTGATTGCATATGTTTCCTTTTCTTTACTCTCACCCTATTCCTTTGCCTTTCAGCAGATACTAGTACAACGTTCTACCCCTAGAACTACCAAAGTAAGAGCTGTCACTTGCACATCTGACTGGGATGGTATTATTTTCAGTGCTAATTGCGTTTTTAATAACAAAATACCTGTAATCTCACAGTAACGTAATCAGTTAACAAAGACTGCACCCACAAACAGCAAAGAGAATAATGAAACGGTAAAAGGTTACAGTTGGCACAGATAATAGTTTTCGTATTTGTAGAAGCAACAACCAAAATGACTTTTGATTTTATATGTATAAATGTATTTTCTACACGTGGCGTTACACCAGCTAAATCGAAACTCAGAAATCTCGATTCATACCTTGAAAATATATAGACACTAAGAGCTCTTGGCCATTTTCCGGACGTGCCCATACGCACCTAGAGCCAGATCAGTAATATTCACTTCGAACGGCAACAATAGTTTTCATAAGTGTGAAGTGTAATGGTGTGAGTCCGATTATTTGAGACTGTTGAGATATTTCGCCAGATAGAAAATAGTTACAGGGGAGGGAAGGAAGTATATTATAGGAACTCAAAAATAATAAAAATTGAAATATTGACTGTGACAACTAAGTAACTACTTTAAAAGAATGCTTTCTAGATTACAAATTGCGAGTCATACACCTAAATTGTGCCAATACTGGAAAAGTCCCCCGTTGGTAGTTCTAGGGTTGGATCATCAGATCAGCATCATCTGCTAACGTTCCGATTCGAGTATATGAGTAGAGCATTTGTCGCCTTAACGGGCGAGTGCCTGGAGCATACGCCCATGTTGCAACACATGCATGTATCTTGGTGGTGGACTTTCTCTGTCCATATCAGACTAGGAAAGGTTTTGGATTTTCATTAGTAGGAAATAATGGGAGACGAAAATAATAGATATGGTTTTAAAGTTCTAAACTGAGTCCATAGCGTATCTCTGTTATTGTGAGTTCTTACTTATACATTCATATATCTTACGATCAGTAATTAGCATTATATTATTTTTATTATTATTATTATCATTATTCGTAATAATCAGTAGGCCTATAATTAATACTATGTTAATAATGTGGCGCATTGAGCATACATTTTTCGGATATCGGTTGCATCATAAGTGACTGCAGTGTGAATTATGTGAATTATCATATCTTCCCCTATTGCCGTTTTCAAAATATAGGCCTATACGAAATGTACTTAACCAAAGTAGCATTGATCCTCCTGAAAGCTTCCAGAAGAGCGTAAAATTAATACTATATATTGGATTATTTTAAGTCATCGATTTCCAATTCAAAGATGATTACAATGATTTATTTTTGAAGACTAATGTAATTCCCATCGTTTTATTCTCTTACGCATCATCATTGACAGATGATTGTGCTTGTACGATCTATTCTTTCATTTGGTAACACAGTATGTAGCTTACAAATGAACTTTAATCTAATCTCGAAGTTCGCAAAACCTGAAAGTAGACTTAGCCAATGAGATGAACACAGGCCAAATGTGTTGTGTATTAATCGAGTAATTTTAAGGTTTGAGATGGGAATAATTAATGTAAAGCTAATTTTTTCACAGTGGACCTATTTGATGTGCTTAACAACATATCAAAAGTCCCCAACTTTCCTATGTCGGCTTCCTTGAATTCCAGGCCCTGGTACTCCTGGAGTCCTGGAAAAGTACACGTTCTCACTTCAATTGACATTTAATGTGAACGGTTATACCAAATTCGACTGGACATGTCCCAATTTAAACACGAAGGATAGAGCTACATTTTGAAGTAGTTGAAAAGCATATCTTATAACATACGGCGCCGCCAGAAGCGCCAAACGGCGGGATATTTTTTAAAAAAGTTCGCATTTCCGTCTCTATGTTTATGTTAATTTTGTGATAGGTGGTTTAATATGGCAGATATCACAAAAATGCTTTAAATAAACCTTTTACTGAATACATTTTTCTTTCCAAGGGTTTATTTATTGTTTTTCTACAATTAATATGAACTGAACCACGAGTGGATAAGGGGGAGCGTGCGCATCGTTTCTGAATGGCTCTCAAGCCCGCATTTCAATTTCGGTCCGCGCGCAACGCTTATTATGTGATGCCATTTTTCTGTGATTGGATTTTCACATAATAACCTGTTAAAACGCCAAAAATGGAAGTACTAATTATGAAATGCACTGTGATTGCACGTTGTCGGTGCATTTATAGGAAAGTATTACTTTGTACATTGAACAATCGTAACTTGCCTATCGTATAGTCAGGATCAGCTTCGTCATCCACAAATACATCGCCAAAACTGTATAGGCAGACATATTGACGAATTACGTACCATCCGTATGTACTGAACCCGAAGTGCAGAAATACGACTTTTTGAAGAATAATGCTCGAAAAGTTCCTCTATAGAAAGAACCACCGTGTTCGTAGCATTGCTACTCTCAAAGTGTGTTATCCATGAATGACTAGAACGTGGTTTTCAATTCACTCTTACTATTATCTACTTTTCTGGACACTTTCAAAGGAAGAGTGATGAGCGCATGTTGAGTCAGGAAGTGAGTTCTCAATGACCTTGTAAATGCATGACCATAAATCATATGTGGCACAGAGTATTTCGCGTATAGTAATGATCACAGTTCCTCCAGGCCGCTTCGAGACGTGGCGTAGCCAATAGAACCTAGAAAGGACTCTCAAACCAAGAGTTTGAGGCTTTTTGAACCACCTTATAGGAACTGATCTTGTTGCAGGCATTTCATTGGTAGACACGGCTTATTACTTTGTTTATATATAATATATGCAGTCGTTTCATTCCGCCGCAGGGCGACTGCACCTACGGCGGCGGGCCCATTTAGACGGTTTCGCCGTCTGTACGGGCCAGGGATATATGTGTTAGGGAGAGGTGCGTTTTTGGGTGATGGGGAAGTTTGGTTTTTGGAATTGGATGGGAGTGTGTATGGTTCTTAATTTGGGGGCAGAGTGGTGAAGGTTGTTGGGAGATGTATCGCTTCTGGGGGAGAGATTTGGGTGCAGGAATGGGGTTAGGGGGCGGCTGCTTTAATAATGGAGAATATATAGACTTAAGTTGTTCAGGAGTGCTGCCACATGGAAAGAACACCCACAATTGCCAAAAGTAGACTTATTTAATTTGTTTTCACTTGGTGCAGGCTTAGAAGTGATAAATCTCATGCCACCTAGGCTATGGAAAGTGTCATGGCCTGTCAGTGTACGAATATTGAAATCAACGTTGCCGTATGCATTTTGCGTTGTTGTTGTTGTTTCAGTTTTCAGTCTTTTGACTGGTTTGATGCAGCCCTCCATGCCTCCCTGTCCTGCGCTAATCGTTTCACCTCTACATAGCTACCACACCCTACATCAGAGGCAATCTGTTTAACATATTCTAACCTTGGTCTACCCCTACAGGTCTTGTCCTGGACCCTTCCTTCCATAACTAAGCTTGCTATTCCTGGGTGTCTTAGTATGTGTCCTACCAACCTATCTCTTCTCTTCATTAGCAGTCGCCAGAAACAACTCTCCTCTCCCACTCGTCGTAATACCTCTACGTTTGTAACCCTATCTACCCATCTGATCTTCATCAGTCTCATGTAACACCACATTTTAAACGCTTCAATTCTCCTCTTTTCTGCTGTATCAATAGTCCAAGTTTCACTTCCATAGAGCAAACGCTCCAGACAAAGGCTTTCAAAAGTGACTTCCTAATACCTAAATCTATATTCGATGTCAACAGAGTCCTTTTCTGTAGAAATGCTTTCTTTGCCTGAGCCAACCTACTTATATCATCTTTGCTTCGTCCATCACTGGTTATTTTGCTTCCTAAGTAACAGAAGTTAGACGAATCTCAGCGGTTTCTTCGGTTACTTCCATTGCAGAGAATTCGTATCTGGGTGATAACAAGAAGAGAGAAACAACTATTTTGTACATAATAAGACAAAAGAAGTTCAGTAGTAAAGAAGAAGAACTGAGATGTCAATATCGTATATTTATAACTAAGATCTTACCGTTCAACCTCTCTATTGCTGACTGAGCATATTTACCAGTTCTCGGGTACCCGTGAGGTGTCTAAAGTAGAATTGGCGACAGGCAGACACTATACGGTAGCTTGTTCAAACCATTACTACTGATACTTTTTCGAAGAAACTCGACGAGTGTTTCGGGCACAGTTGAATTCTCCAACATGGCTTGTGCACCCGTGGCCGAATAACTTTCAGTATCTTACACAGTCCCCCGAATATCTTCAAGCATGATATCAGCTCAGCAGCTGCTTGGACGACACGCTTTATCTCCTCCACTGTCGTACAGTATGGCACCGGCCTGGGATATCGGTAAAAATATCGTTGTTCCATACTTCTGAAGTATTTATTTATCGTATGGCTTTTAGTGCCGGGAGTGTCTGAGGACATGTTTGGCTCGCCAGAGGCTGTAGCTGCTTCAAGCGGACACCCATAGGGTGAGCTACAAGTTCCGATCAATTTCAAGTAGTTCTAACTTTCGCTACCAGATGTCACTGATACCTAGTGGTGAACGTTGGAAATTTGATAGAGCGTTCCAACGAAATCTAACTTAGAAATTTAGCTTCACACAAGTTTAGTCTGTGGAAGTATCTTTTATATGCAATAAATCTATGACATGGTACCGCCAGCTTTACTTCCCCTCCGAAGGAAGGCATACAGAAAGATTTTAACGCTCTTAAAAGATCCGACGACTTCGGCTGGGTTTGAACCCGCTATCTTGGGCACAGCAGTTCAGCATGTTACCAACTACTTCTGAAGTAGTTTTTCTTTCAATTGTTTGCGGGTGTAGGGTTCGGCTTCGGAATATTCAGGTAAAAACGAGCTCATCGTCTCCATCTTCTCCTCAATGAATTTGCGAAGTCTGTCAAAAGCTTCCGTTTTAACAGCGTCCAGGGTCCTTCCTGAGCTCCGGCTGCTCTCCATGTTGCTTCCCAACGTGCGGTAGGCAATGTACAGTCAGTATAGAAATACCCGGATATTTCCAAGTTCTTTTTCTAAAATAGTATTTATTTATAAAGTCACTGGTAACATATTTTGTGGAATTACTCTATATACATTTTATTATTACCTAAAGTAAAATGAGAGCTGCCCTCCGCTGCTACCAAGTCCAATTCACTTTAACTCTTGCCTTCACTACTTCTCCCCAAGAATCCTTCCTTCTTATTGCTTGATCAATGATTTTTTGTTTTGTCTCTTTGGTTTCAACTTCAATAATTATTTTGCGGTATTTGATTTCCTTTTTGGTCTCTTTTCACATTAAAACCTTCTCACCACAGTAGAAAGGGTCAGTTAAGAAATTGTGTCTTCAAAGAGGACTGAAGACGAGGCTCCCGTCCTCTATGTGTTCGTCGTTGAAGTTAGTTTCTTTTCTTTTCAAATCCTGCGAAATAAAGCTCTTCCGAATATAAGTAAATAAATTAGTAATTAATGAAACGAAACTGAAGGCTGGAAGGACTTTAAAATATATGAAACAGTATTAAACAACGCCCATATTAATTTAGGAAATAAAATTAATCTCTTTTAGAATTAAATAAACGGCAGGATATAGTATGATCTTAATAGTGCAATAAATGCTGGCGAGGGAGTGGGCGCCTAGTTATGGATATTCATATTAAATGTGTATTGAAATACAAACAATAAAATAAAACGACAAAGAAACCTGCCGTATACAAAAGTAAGAACCCGCGCGCGATAATGAAATGTGGGCTTGCGGGCCTTGCATGCTACCCCTTTAACGCTCGTGGTTCAGTCCTTATTCGTCGTACAAAAACAACAAATACACCATTGGAAAGATAAATGTCTTCCCTAAAAGGTTTACTTAAAGCCTTTTAGTGATATTTTCCATATTACACCACCCACCACAACACTAGCATAAACATAGAGACGGAGAGGCGAACTTTCCCGCCGTTTGGCGCTTCCCGTGGCGGCGCTGGATCAAGTTCAGAATGTAGCTCTATCCTTCTTCTTTAATTTGGGACTTCTTCGGTCGATATTGGTACAACCGTTCGCATTAAATTCCAATTCCAGTGAGAACATGTACTCTTCCAGGACACCATGAGTTCTAGGGCCTTGAATTCAAGGAAGCCGACATAGGAAAGTTGGGGACTTTTAATATGTTGTTAAGCAAATCAAATAGGACCACTGTACAAAAAGTTAGTTTTACATTATTTAATCCCACCTTTGGCCTCTTTTAGACCTAAAAATTACTGAGCTATATGTTTATATGATTGTATGTACTGTGACCGTCAGCCGGGTGGCAACGGCACATATTTGTGAGTGACCTTCTGAAGTCCTCCGGTAAAGCTGTCGGGATAGCCAACAACCGCGATGACTCTCCTAACATCTCCCCCGTCGGACCTTTAAAAGTTTGCCGTGAGGATCAGGTGAACTTCCTAACAATATGCCAATGCGACACGAGGTTCCATAGTCCACGGGGAGCGTGGTACATGGTTGCGATGGTCAAAGACGGCCTAAGGAAAGGTTCACCTCAAAAACTAGACTGTGAAATTAAACATCCAGGCTTATGTAAAACACCGTGAAAATTTATTGTAGATTTCCACAAACCCCTATCCTAGTTCGGAGGGTTATATTCGGCTAATCCGCAAGCTAAAAGTTAATGATAATAAAAGTTCAAGTCCCTAACAATAAAGTTACATTAACCCTCGCGAAAGATCTAATACACAATAAGTAAGCAACAGCAACAACGCTGGGTAAATGGTACGACGCAAAATCCCTAATACAAGTTACATGATCAAGCTAATATGAAGTTACATTTAAGTGAAGGAGCAAGGCAAAGCTAAGTTATGGTGGTACCATTTCCACATTTACATTTAACTTTTCTAGCTAAGTCCTATCAGTTAACATTCAAAGTTACGGCGGTGACGTCCGTAATAGCAAAACAGTTACAATACAAAGCTAAGTGTACAGCCATTTAAAAACAATTATCTAATCAACAATCATGTGCTAAATAGCACGCAATAAAGGTAACATGGGGAAAAATACAGTTTCATGACATCAATAATTATAGTACAACACAGTTTTTATTATAATGCCTTCCTGCCCCATGGTTAACTCTTTGTAAACCATTGTCATCTAGCTTGATAGTAATGTCGGTGATAGCGTAGTTAAAACCACGTCTGACAATCACATGGCCTGCGCTCCACACACTATGAACTAATGGTTCATGTGTGCGCCAGGTCACAACAAAAATGTCTACAGGCTTCGTCGTTTCCAATAAAGGAAATCCCTTCATCTGCACGGCCATGTCAGCAGGTTCAAATGTAAGAATGTCAAAGTTTAAATGGAAATAATATGTTAGTTAGATCTTGTTTAAAACAATTATGCGGATGATGTTTATTATGTCGGTTTATGTTCCTTCTGTAGGTTTATGGCGTATTCTGACAAAGGCCTGACAAGGAGTAGTCTTCTAAAGATCATCCTCCCGCAGCAAAACATCGACTCAATAGTCGGAAAACTCAACGAGCAAACTCGGCTCGGACTCACAATAACACGAGTTATCAGCGGTAAATACCTCGCTTTCAACAACTCTCATAATAATGCCTCATAACAACAACAGATGCGCGACTTACAACAATGGCACGTCTCACTCACTCAAGGCACATAATATCATGGGTTACCTGCGGCAAAAACCTCGCATTTAATAACCAAATTGCCTTCATTATAATTTGCCTCTCTCAAGAGGATCGCCAACAATGCATAAAGAAACCTGACAACCCTGGACATGTCGAAATGACATTCCTCGCAGCAAAACATCTAACTAACAGTATGAAAATCCAAGAAAAACAAATGAACAAAAATACAGTAAGAAACGCTGGGTTTCATGAGCAATAGCTGCATTGAAAGAAAGAGATGAATGAAATCAACATTCTGTCCTATGTTATCGTAGTTCTGTCTCGCTTTCAAGCATTTGTTTTCAAGGTTACTGGGTCAACAAACCAGTTTATTGGTGACAACTTCACAAATTGCAGTCCTTCACTGACCACATTTTTCAACAGGCAAGGCCGGCTAGTTTTAACATTATATAATACCGTAATATTTGGCCTTGTCATCCTTAGCATATGCTTGGTTCAAAAACCTTATAGAATCCGTGGGGGCGTGGTGGCTCAGCGGTCTAGCTGAATGCCTCTCACCAAGGCGGTCCGGGTTCGATTCCCGGTCAATGCATGTGAGATTTTCGATGTGAAATGCCATGTCCTGTGGTTCGGATTCCACGTAAAAAGGAGGTCCCGTGGCTCATGATCTCGAGATTAACGGTCACGTTAAACTACAAGCTTCCTTCCGCTTTTTTATAGAATCCGTGTGCTAAACACGTTACAATTTAACTGTACAATAAAGTATCGCAGTCCTTCATTTCAAAGAATAGTAAATCACAGACATAACAGCATGTCTCACGAGCTTCTTTGCTCATCAAAGATATAACACTTATTAAGTTCTCAGTATAACATTAAAACCTGTGTCCTCATGACAGAAACAAAGTAGTAACAAATTGATAAATATGGCACAGATCTGCAACTCTAGACCTGCATAATGATGCGATAGTGCACTTAGTTCGATGCTTGACATCTACACTTTCTCCAAAATAATAAATCTGTCAGTATTTGACTATAAATTGGCTTCTGAGCCCTTTCAAAAATGAAAATACAGCATATTTTTATAAAACTGGAAACTACAGTTGGTTTCCTAACGATACGACCTATCTAACGAGGTCATAAGTCTCAACAGACTGGTTGCAAAGATTGCAGTTAAATAAAGTGACGATGACATCTGAATGAAACCACGGATAAATATCCTACACATGGCTGAGCAAAATAGCTGCAAATGATTACAGTCATGTTTGGCAGTGGGTCGGCTATAACGTGGTACGACGTCCATCAGGACGGCACCAGGGTTAACCAAAACTGGTCTACCCCACAGGGTGACTCACAATGACTGAAATAAACAACAATTATACTAATTACAACCCTACCTAGCAAATGGCTGACACATAAGTGCGGTTGATTCACAAAAAAAAACTACGATATCTAAATATACCACCGCGGATTATTACAAAAGAAAGGGTGCCCAAACTCACGACTTTTGGTAGCTCTCACATCGGCTCAGACATTCATCGACCAGGGTCGCGAAAAACTCTGCTTGGCTCTCCAGCATGGTCCTGTCCTCCACGGATTCACCAATCTGGACCTCCCAAGCAACCAGGGTTCGTTCGCCTCCGGATGATGGTCTCCCAAAAAGGTCTGGAATGTGCCTGGAAGTCGGCATCCACGTTCCTTCGTCTGCGTCCTCGGCATCCTGACGTTCCATCAAGCTGGTGGTCTCCATCTGGTGTATTCTTTGAATACACGGTACGAGAGATATAATGTCTACTGCTCCTTGCATGTTCATTTCTTCCTTCTTCTTTGTCAAACACCAACAGTGATCATCTGTTTTCTCCTTGTTGGGCATATCTCTTATGTCTTCATAAGTATGTTTCAGATATATAACTTCTGTGATCCACCTAGCGTCATCTCGCAGCGAATCTCTGAAGCTCCTCAATTTTTCCTGGTGCTAGAGGACTTACTTCTCCATTTGGTCATCAGATCCTGTTACCATCGTCAGCTATTTTCTCTTAGAGCAAGAGGACTACGTCCACTTCTTTACTCACCATGCTGCGCTAGTATCAACTGTGATCAACTCTTAGAAGACCAGCTCAGCAAGAGAAGATAAATGTTTTATTTTTAAGTTGGCAATGTTTATATGTTCTCCTTTTGTCTCCTACCCCCCACTCTTTCCCCTCTTTCTTGGTCCCTCTGTGCTCCGTTGAGCTGCTCTCACTTCTCCGTCTGCAGTTGACTCGTTCAGTCAAAGCTCCGCTCGAGCTTGCCTCCTCAAACCAAGAGGCTCACCCTCTTTTACGCCATGTTGGCTAAGTAATCATCAACGGAAACTTCGACTTCAACATGAAATCAAGATAAGTACCATTTTAAAAGTTTTAACCTCATCTTCATGGTTTTAACTTCCAAGTGCTTTTAATTATAATTTATAGGCAGTGTGAAATTATTTACTTTGGGGCAATAATCATTCTTCGTGGGATTTGCCATGTTGAGCTTTTGCTTGTATAAGCCAACCTTACTAAAAAAGAGCTTTTCTTAAGCTATTCAAACGAGAAATCCTCTCGCTACGTGGGATATTATCTAATACCCGCTGTCTATAATTATAAAGCTAATTCCTCCGTTGGATTTTCTCAACCCCATTTTCTGCTAAGGTCGTTCTGGAACCTTCGAGATCTTGTTCTCTATCTGCGAGTCTTGCCGTCAAGTATTGTTCACGCACTTGTGAAAATGCTAGTTAAAATGAGGAATCTTCCTTACAAATTTTTGCAATAGCTAACTTTCCTCCACCGCTGGAACCTCTAGAACATTCTATGGCGCATTTAATTGTAAATCACAACTTTTTCAAGAAATAGACTATCATCTATATAGTGCAATCAGTTATTTCCATAATTGCAATAACTTTTTTTCTCATAAACTTCAGTGTTTCTATAGTGAACTTTGCATCCATCTTCATAGACTACAGTGATAAACAGTGCTTGCTCCGCGTTTCTACCGCGTCGCGATCGTCCGGTTATATTAAATACGGCCATGAACATTGATCCTATATCCCAATGATCTTTCCTCAACCTTCTACTAACAACCATTATTAATAAAATTGAAACTTTCTATAAGGTGTCACCCACGAGGTGCCCTTCCAACTTTGCTAGTTTAACATTAATTAAATTCTGCATAATTGCTTGTGTGATACAAGTTTTAAATTCACGTTGTTCCTTTCCCATAATCAGGGAAAACAATTCTCTAAACTCTTGAGCGAGTCATGTTCAGGTTTCACGAAATGGAAACTGTCCCATTTGGCGAGTGATTCCTGCTCAACCTTGGGAAGTCTAGAACTTTCCCTTTCAATTTCTTCAGGTTTCACAGTAAGTGACCTGCCCTCTTTGTATAATTCTCATATATTAATTCTGTATAAATATAAGAAGTTGTAGGAACTTCTATCTTATTTTTCATGTTGTTATTATTTTTAGTTTCAAAGTTGTCACTTTCTCTAGAACATTCTCTCCTGAATTTCTTAAGGTGCACTTTTTGTACTCCAATTCACGTTCAAGCTTTAATTATTTCATTGCTCATTTGTTTAAATCTTATAAAGATTTTAGAAACATGTAAGGTTTGAAACCTTGTAAATTGTCAATTGCCTGGAGCAACCGTTTAATGTTGGGAGGTCTGCGACCCCAAATTGTTAACTACATAGAGAATATTTATTTGTTAAAAAGATTAATTAATCCTGCATTGTTAAATAAATTAAATATTTGTTTTTGGATTCATCATTTCTCTGATACTACAGTTAGGCAGGATCCTGGCCTTCCTAGCTCTTCCTAGGTTTATGCCCTCGTTAACACTTAATAAAGCTTTTACTAATTGCCTGGCCAGACTATCACCCTTCCCTATAGTACTTTTATTCGTGCTTGGGAGGAAATACACTACAGGCTCTCTCTGGCAAACTGCCCAAGTCTTAGCTGCGGTTCCCGTCAGCCTCGACCAAGCTCGTTCCTATTTTAGGTATCAAGGTGTTAATTTTCAGTGGCAACTGCCTCTAAAGGTATTTAAAGTTGAACTCATTGATTTTGTGGGACTCTCCTCCCATTTTTCTATCCTTTTTCTCCAATCCCAAATCTACTTCCTTCTCTCAATCATCTTCCCTTGGTGGGTGGGTTATTCCTCAGCCTATAATCTACCCAAGATTTGGTGCCGAAACCCGGGAGAGTCCATTTGCTATGTCCATTGTTTGTCAAGTGTCATTTGACAATACTTTGCAAATTTTTAATATCTCCTTTGGATCTTTCAGCTATATCTACGTCATGCAAAGCCTGTGAACGGGAAAGAGGCCGCTCCTGTCTCCTTTGGGGTGTCCTGTTCTTTCTACTCTTTCGCTGTTGCCAACTTGACAGCATCTCCAAGGTTCTACAGTTTCGTGAGTTGTATTTCAATTTATTCTCTTTATCATGGCTCCTACTGAAAAAGATGAAACTCTCATTGCTAGACGTTCTTCTTATAAAGGGCAACTCACTAGATTCCGAAATTTTATCAACAAATTAGATCCCGCCGAGTGTGATTTAGATATCTTAACACATCGTCTTAAGTTGTACGAACGGTCTTATGATTATTATGACCAAATTCAAACCGAGATTGAATCCGCTTGTCCAGAACTGCAATCGGATCGGGACGAGGTCGAACCCTTGTA
Source organism: Meconema thalassinum (assembly GCA_946902985.2). Taxonomy (NCBI): domain Eukaryota; kingdom Metazoa; phylum Arthropoda; class Insecta; order Orthoptera; family Tettigoniidae; genus Meconema; species Meconema thalassinum. Next base: position 15,401,251 of record OX336389.2, on the reverse strand, counting down.
CTTTGAAGGAATTGCAAAGGCCCACCAACTGATCCGCAATATCTCAGAACCGGACACTAGGGTCATCAATCCGGCCCAGTTCGCACCCGCTTCAGTTCACAAGAACAAACCGAAACCGTTACTTCCCAAGATAAGCCTACCGCATTTCTCAGGCAAGGAAGGTGAATGGTATTCTTTTTACGAACTTTACTGCTCCCTAATTCATGAAAATGCTGAGATCCCCGACATACATAAATTTTACTTCCTCCGTACGTCTTTGGAATCTGAGGCCTTGGCCTTGGTGGAGTCACTGCCATTAAGCGCAGACAACTACCACATCGCCTTTAATCTCCTTAAAGAGAGATATGGCAATTTACGTTTGAGTGTAGCTCGTCATATCCGCTGTCTCTTCAACTTACCAGCCGTCAAACCTAATGACGTCACATCTTTAAGAGACCTCTTAGATTCTATGCAGTTAAATGTCAGAGCATTGTACCAATTAAAGCAGCCTGTCCAAACATGGGACACCATACTTATTCACCTAGCTACATCAAGATTCGATTTTTCGACACTGAAGGCCTGGGAGATCGAATTCGCCTGCAACAAGGAACATTCGTTCGAACACCTTATCTCGTTTCTCAACAGTCGATGTCAATTCCTTACAGCACTCGCATTTCAGTGCGAAAAGGTCGAAACGAATCTTCAGTCTCACATTTTTGAGAAAAACCTTGCTTTTTCAAAGGGACATCAGCCCCCATTTGTCGAAAACAAACAAAACCGTTCTTCTTTCAATAATCCAAGAGAACATATCAGGCCGCTTAACAAATCGTTAAAATGCACGCTCTGTAAAAAGCTTCACACATTGTATTTGTGCAAATCCTTTAAAGAATTGTCTGTCGAAGATCGAAGAAAGTTTGTCTTGAATAGCAAACATTGTTTCAATTGCTTATCACCTAAGCATTCTTCTTCGAACTGTACGTCATCAAATCTCTGTTTTCATTGCAAAAAACCGCATCATTCTTTATTGCACGTTCACGATAAATCGAGGTCATCAGCACCTGCCTCTTCAAGCTCCATGCAGAGCAGCTCCGAACAAACTAATGCTTTTTCCTGCATTTCTAATGCCGAACCTTCTCACAGTGCGCAAACCCTGTTGACCACTGTACAATTTGAAATCCAAGATAAATTTGGAAATTGGTTTCGAACCCGTGGTCTTCTCGATTCCGCTTCAACTCATAACTTTGTTTCGCAATCGTTGATTAAAAAACTAGGTCTTTCGTCATCGCCTACTTCTATCAATGTGACCGGCATTGACAATTTGAAAACTCAAGTCTTGCAGTCTTCAAAATTGAAAATCAGAGACGTTTGCCAAAGAAACACCAATCTTAATTTAAACTGTCTCATTCTTACCAGTATTGGCAAGCTGACATAAATCCCATTTCTGAAAAAGAGAACGCTCATTTTTCAGATCTCAATATTTTTGAAAAACACTTGTCGAAACGATGTCTTATCGTGAACAACTGCGCTACCTCTGTAAGTTGTTTAAATGGTTTTTCCTTCTTCCCGCACAAGATGGCCATTCAAGTTCGCCTTGCTTTGTGTTATTTCGTCTATCTTCTTATGTCATTTTTTATAGCAGTTAATTGCTTTAATTTTTTCTCGAAAACTATCTTCCCCTTGTGTAAAACCATGGCTATCAGTCTCCATCACTTTGCTGCACGCTATGTTTCACTTCTTTCGCTATGTAGAAGGATGGCCACGGCCGGCTCCTCCCTCCTTCCTCACAATTGGAAGTCGCTTTTGAAACCGCTTGAAACTCTGAATTCTATAGCATCTAGAATAACTATTCTTATGCATAACCTTCTTCTCAATGTCCCAGCTTGTCTTCCTTGCTCGGAAGAATTAAGCTTCTTTTTGTTGAAAATTGTCCGATTTCGTGATCCTCTCAATAATGCGAAATTGATTTCCTACTCTATTTCATATATCTTTAAATTGCTTTTTCACGTCCAAGTTACGATTGACTGCATTCCGTTCAAACTGAATATCTGCTTTAAGTTACAGCTGATTCAACAAATGTTATTTGCGTACTTTGAACTGCTTGTTTGTCAGACTTGTTTGTATACCAGTCTGAGGAAGGCCAAGTTGTTGTTTATTTCCTGTACGCTTGACACAGTTCAAAGCAAGTTTCTCTTATCTCAACTCTGGCTGATTGCCAAGCATTGTCTGGCGAGTTGCTACTACAAGTACAGAAGTCGTTCACCTACTTCCCAAAATAAACTTGTTCTAGTTAAGGACTCTTTCAGCTATTTATATGTCTTATCTCGTTGTACTATGTGTGTCAAGGCCGTGCTTGTTTACGTCTCTCACTTACTCATGCTCGTATTCTATAACTGCTTCGATCCCTGTTTCAAAACTTCGTTGCGTATTTCTCACGCGCTTATGTATTTCACTTTGCTTGCATATTTTGCGATCTTAATGTTCATTGATGAACAAACTGGTTTTTTCTCGTCGTCACATTCGATGTGTTTTTGTATTCATACTTGTCATGTCACGTTTTTCGATGACTTAAGTATTTTTCTGAGTAACCCCTTTGATACTCATTATAACTTGAGGTTATTGTTTATGGCTACTCGTTTGTTACCTATGGCGTTCTTGCTTTCTACTCGCATAGTTCCTTTGTTTATTTGGTATATTCTTGTCCTGAATAGATGTACTTGTTTCTATACGCTTTGTTTAAACTTGCCAATTCTTCTTTCTCATCGTATCGCAATCTTTACTAGTGCTTTATTTCCCTCAGCTTCTAGTTATTTCGTGATTGAAAGTGTTGATAATTCTCGCCTTTCAATTCCGCTTTCCAATGACCCTGATAACCTCCTTCCACTTACACCTGGTCGCTTCTTTACACGCACTTCTCTCTCTGCCCATCCTCCCCTTCCTAATTCTTTCAGGGATTCTGATTTACCTATTGTTTGGCGGAAACTTGAAGCCCTCCGTAATTCTTTTTGGAAGAGATGGAACTTGGAATATTTAACTTCCTTGCAACGGAGGCAGAAGTGGTTTCTTTCCAGTCCCGACATTAAGGTGGGGGACTTGGTCTTGGTTAGGGATGTTTCACCCCCCCTAGTATGGATTTCTGGTAGGGTGACCGAATGTTACCCTGGGAGAGATGGGAGAGTCAGGGTGGCCAGAATCTTGACCACAAATGGACCGATCACAAGACCACTGTCTTTGATCGCTCCGCTGCCAATAAATGTGTAACTGTTTATTTGCTCGCTGTTGGTGTTTGTCCCCCCAGTATGGTGTATTCTTTGAATACACGGTACGAGAGATATAATGTCTACTGCTCCTTGCATGTTCATTTCTTCCTTCTTCTTTGTCAAACACCAACAGTGATCATCTGTTTTCTCCTTGTTGGGCATATCTCTTATGTCTTCATAAGTATGTTTCAGATATATAACTTCTGTGATCCACCTAGCGTCATCTCGCAGCGAATCTCTGAAGCTCCTCAATTTTTCCTGGTGCTAGAGGACTTACTTCTCCATTTGGTCACCAGATCCTGTTACCATCGTCAGCTATTTTCTCTTAGAGCAAGAGGACTACGTCCACTTCTTTACTCACCATGCTGCGCTAGTATCAACTGTGATCAACTCTTAGAAGACCAGCTCAGCAAGAGAAGATAAATGTTTTATTTTTAAGTTGGCAATGTTTATATGTTCTCCTTTTGTCTCCTACCCCCCACTCTTTCCCCTCTTTCTTGGTCCCTCTGTGCTCCGTTGAGCTGCTCTCACTTCTCCGTCTGCAGTTGACTCGTTCAGTCAAAGCTCCGCTCGAGCTTGCCTCCTCAAACCAAGAGGCTCACCCTCTTTTACGCCATGTTGGCTAAGTAATCATCAACGGAAACTTCGACTTCAACATGAAATCAAGATAAGTACCATTTTAAAAGTTTTAACCTCATCTTCATGGTTTTAACTTCCAAGTGCTTTTAATTATAATTTATAGGCAGTGTGAAATTATTTACTTTGGGGCAATAATCATTCTTCGTGGGATTTGCCATGTTGAGCTTTTGCTTGTATAAGCCAACCTTACTAAAAAAGAGCTTTTCTTAAGCTATTCAAACGAGAAATCCTCTCGCTACGTGGGATATTATCTAATACCCGCTGTCTATAATTATAAAGCTAATTCCTCCGTTGGATTTTCTCAACCCCATTTTCTGCTAAGGTCGTTCTGGAACCTTCGAGATCTTGTTCTCTATCTGCGAGTCTTGCCGTCAAGTATTGTTCACGCACTTGTGAAAATGCTAGTTAAAATGAGGAATCTTCCTTACAAATTTTTGCAATAGCTAACTTTCCTCCACCGCTGGAACCTCTAGAACATTCTATGGCGCATTTAATTGTAAATCACAACTTTTTCAAGAAATAGACTTTCATCTATATAGTGCAATCAGTTATTTCCATAATTGCAATAACTTTTTTTCTCATAAACTTCAGTGTTTCTATAGTGAACTTTGCATCCATCTTCATAGACTACAGTGATAAACAGTGCTTGCTCCGCGTTTCTACCGCGTCGCGATCGTCCGGTTATATTAAATACGGCCATGAACATTGATCCTATATCCCAATGATCTTTCCTCAACCTTCTACTAACAACCATTATTAATAAAATTGAAACTTTTCTATAAGGTGTCACCCACGAGGTGCCCTTCCAACTTTGCTAGTTTAACATTAATTAAATTCTGCATAATTGCTTGTGTGATACAAGTTTTAAATTCACGTTGTTCCTTTCCCATAATCAGGGAAAACAATTCTCTAAACTCTTGAGCGAGTCATGTTCAGGTTTCACGAAATGGAAACTGTCCCATTTGGCGAGTGATTCCTGCTCAACCTTGGGAAGTCTAGAACTTTCCCTTTCAATTTCTTCAGGTTTCACAGTAAGTGACCTGCCCTCTTTGTATAATTCTCATATATTAATTCTGTATAAATATAAGAAGTTGTAGGAACTTCTATCTTATTTTTCATGTTGTTATTATTTTTAGTTTCAAAGTTGTCACTTTCTCTAGAACATTCTCTCCTGAATTTCTTAAGGTGCACTTTTTGTACTCCAATTCACGTTCAAGCTTTAATTATTTCATTGCTCATTTGTTTAAATCTTATAAAGATTTTAGAAACATGTAAGGTTTGAAACCTTGTAAATTGTCAATTGCCTGGAGCAACCGTTTAATGTTGGGAGGTCTGCGACCCCAAATTGTTAACTACATAGAGAATATTTATTTGTTAAAAAGATTAATTAATCCTGCATTGTTAAATAAATTAAATATTTGTTTTTGGATTCATCATTTCTCTGATACTACAGTTAGGCAGGATCCTGGCCTTCCTAGCTCTTCCTAGGTTTATGCCCTCGTTAACACTTAATAAAGCTTTTACTATTTGCCTGGCCAGACTATCACCCTTCCCTATAGTACTTTTATTCGTGCTTGGGAGGAAATACACTACAGGCTCTCTCTGGCAAACTGCCCAAGTCTTAGCTGCGGTTCCCGTCAGCCTCGACCAAGCTCGTTCCTATTTTAGGTATCAAGGTGTTAATTTTCAGTGGCAACTGCCTCTAAAGGTATTTAAAGTTGAACTCATTGATTTTGTGGGACTCTCCTCCCATTTTTCTATCCTTTTTCTCCAATCCCAAATCTACTTCCTTCTCTCAATCATCTTCCCTTGGTGGGTGGGTTATTCCTCAGCCTATAATCTACCCAAGATTTGGTGCCGAAACCCGGGAGAGTCCATTTGCTATGTCCATTGTTTGTCAAGTGTCATTTGACAATACTTTGCAAATTTTTAATATCTCCTTTGGATCTTTCAGCTATATCTACGTCATGCAAAGCCTGTGAACGGGAAAGAGGCCGCTCCTGTCTCCTTTGGGGTGTCCTGTTCTTTCTACTCTTTCGCTGTTGCCAACTTGACAGCATCTCCAAGGTTCTACAGTTTCGTGAGTTGTATTTCAATTTATTCTCTTTATCATGGCTCCTACTGAAAAAGATGAAACTCTCATTGCTAGACGTTCTTCTTATAAAGGGCAACTCACTAGATTCCGAAATTTTATCAACAAATTAGATCCCGCCGAGTGTGATTTAGATATCTTAACACATCGTCTTAAGTTGTACGAACGGTCTTATGATTATTATGACCAAATTCAAACCGAGATTGAATCCGCTTGTCCAGAACTGCAATCGGATCGGGACGAGGTCGAACCCTTGTACTTTGAAGGAATTGCAAAGGCCCACCAACTGAACCGCAATATCTCAGAACCGGACACTAGGGTCATCAATCCGGCCCAGTTCGCACCCGCTTCAGTTCACAAGAACAAACCGAAACCGTTACTTCCCAAGATAAGCCTACCGCATTTCTCAGGCAAGGAAGGTGAATGGTATTCTTTTTACGAACTTTACTGCTCCCTAATTCATGAAAATGCTGAGATCCCCGACATACATAAATTTTACTTCCTCCGTACGTCTTTGGAATCTGAGGCCTTGGCCTTGGTGGAGTCACTGCCTTTAAGCGCAGACAACTACCACATCGCCTTTAATCTCCTTAAAGAGAGATATGGCAATTTACGTTTGAGTGTAGCTCGTCATATCCGCTGTCTCTTCAACTTACCAGCCGTCAAACCTAATGACGTCACATCTTTAAGAGACCTCTTAGATTCTATGCAGTTAAATGTCAGAGCATTGTACCAATTAAAGCAGCCTGTCCAAACATGGGACACCATACTTATTCACCTAGCTACATCAAGATTCGATTTTTCGACACTGAAGGCCTGGGAGATCGAATTCGCCTGCAACAAGGAACATTCGTTCGAACACCTTATCTCGTTTCTCAACAGTCGATGTCAATTCCTTACAGCACTCGCATTTCAGTGCGAAAAGGTCGAAACGAATCATCAGTCTCACATTTTTGAGAAAAACCTTGCTTTTTCAAAGGGACATCAGCCCCCATTTGTCGAAAACAAACAAAACCGTTCTTCTTTCAATAATCCAAGAGAACATATCAGGCCGCTTAACAAATCGTTAAAATGCACGCTCTGTAAAAAGCTTCACACATTGTATTTGTGCAAATCCTTTAAAGAATTGTCTGTCGAAGATCGAAGAAAGTTTGTCTTGAATAGCAAACATTGTTTCAATTGCTTATCACCTAAGCATTCTTCTTCGAACTGTACGTCATCAAATCTCTGTTTTCATTGCAAAAAACCGCATCATTCTTTATTGCACGTTCACGATAAATCGAGGTCATCAGCACCTGCCTCTTCAAGCTCCATGCAGAGCAGCTCCGAACAAACTAATGCTTTTTCCTGCATTTCTAATGCCGAACCTTCTCACAGTGCGCAAACCCTGTTGACCACTGTACAATTTGAAATCCAAGATAAATTTGGAAATTGGTTTCGAACCCGTGGTCTTCTCGATTCCGCTTCAACTCATAACTTTGTTTCGCAATCGTTGATTAAAAAACTAGGTCTTTCGTCATCGCCTACTTCTATCAATGTGACCGGCATTGACAATTTGAAAACTCAAGTCTTGCAGTCTTCAAAATTGAAAATCAGAGACGTTTGCCAAAGAAACACCAATCTTAATTTAAACTGTCTCATTCTTACCAGTATTGGCAAGCTGACATAAATCCCATTTCTGAAAAAGAGAACGCTCATTTTTCAGATCTCAATATTTTTGAAAAACACTTGTCGAAACGATGTCTTATCGTGAACAACTGCGCTACCTCTGTAAGTTGTTTAAATGGTTTTTCCTTCTTCCCGCACAAGATGGCCATTCAAGTTCGCCTTGCTTTGTGTTATTTCGTCTATCTTCTTATGTCATTTTTTATAGCAGTTAATTGCTTTAATTTTTTCTCGAAAACTATCTTCCCCTTGTGTAAAACCATGGCTATCAGTCTCCATCACTTTGCTGCACGCTATGTTTCACTTCTTTCGCTATGTAGAAGGATGGCCACGGCCGGCTCCTCCCTCCTTCCTCACAATTGGAAGTCGCTTTTGAAACCGCTTGAAACTCTGAATTCTATAGCATCTAGAATAACTATTCTTATGCATAACCTTCTTCTCAATGTCCCAGCTTGTCTTCCTTGCTCGGAAGAATTAAGCTTCTTTTTGTTGAAAATTGTCCGATTTCGTGATCCTCTCAATAATGCGAAATTGATTTCCTACTCTATTTCATATATCTTTAAATTGCTTTTTCACGTCCAAGTTACGATTGACTGCATTCCGTTCAAACTGAATATCTGCTTTAAGTTACAGCTGATTCAACAAATGTTATTTGCGTACTATGAACTGCTTGTTTGTCAGACTTGTTTGTATACCAGTCTGAGGAAGGCCAAGTTGTTGTTTATTTCCTGTACGCTTGACACAGTTCAAAGCAAGTTTCTCTTATCTCAACTCTGGCTGATTGCCAAGCATTGTCTGGCGAGTTGCTACTACAAGTACAGAAGTCGTTCACCTACTTCCCAAAATAAACTTGTTCTAGTTAAGGACTCTTTCAGCTATTTATATGTCTTATCTCGTTGTACTATGTGTGTCAAGGCCGTGCTTGTTTACGTCTCTCACTTACTCATGCTCGTATTCTATAACTGCTTCGATCCCTGTTTCAAAACTTCGTTGCGTATTTCTCACGCGCTTATGTATTTCACTTTGCTTGCATATTTTGCGATCTTAATGTTCATTGATGAACAAACTGGTTTTTTCTCGTCGTCACATTCGATGTGTTTTTGTATTCATACTTGTCATGTCACGTTTTTCGATGACTTAAGTATTTTTCTGAGTAACCCCTTTGATACTCATTATAACTTGAGGTTATTGTTTATGGCTACTCGTTTGTTACCTATGGCGTTCTTGCTTTCTACTCGCATAGTTCCTTTGTTTATTTGGTATATTCTTGTCCTGAATAGATGTACTTGTTTCTATACGCTTTGTTTAAACTTGCCAATTCTTCTTTCTCATCGTATCGCAATCTTTACTAGTGCTTTATTTCCCTCAGCTTCTAGTTATTTCGTGATTGAAAGTGTTGATAATTCTCGCCTTTCAATTCCGCTTTCCAATGACCCTGATAACCTCCTTCCACTTACACCTGGTCGCTTCTTTACACGCACTTCTCTCTCTGCCCATCCTCCCCTTCCTAATTCTTTCAGGGATTCTGATTTACCTATTGTTTGGCGGAAACTTGAAGCCCTCCGTAATTCTTTTTGGAAGAGATGGAACTTGGAATATTTAACTTCCTTGCAACGGAGGCAGAAGTGGTTTCTTTCCAGTCCCGACATTAAGGTGGGGGACTTGGTCTTGGTTAGGGATGTTTCACCCCCCCTAGTATGGATTTCTGGTAGGGTGACCGAATGTTACCCTGGGAGAGATGGGAGAGTCAGGGTGGCCAGAATCTTGACCACAAATGGACCGATCACAAGACCACTGTCTTTGATCGCTCCGCTGCCAATAAATGTGTAACTGTTTATTTGCTCGCTGTTGGTGTTTGTCCCCCCAGTATGGTGTATTCTTTGAATACACGGTACGAGAGATATAATGTCTACTGCTCCTTGCATGTTCATTTCTTCCTTCTTCTTTGTCAAACACCAACAGTGATCATCTGTTTTCTCCTTGTTGGGCATATCTCTTATGTCTTCATAAGTATGTTTCAGATATATAACTTCTGTGATCCACCTAGCGTCATCTCGCAGCGAATCTCTGAAGCTCCTCAATTTTTCCTGGTGCTAGAGGACTTACTTCTCCATTTGGTCACCAGATCCTGTTACCATCGTCAGCTATTTTCTCTTAGAGCAAGAGGACTACGTCCACTTCTTTACTCACCATGCTGCGCTAGTATCAACTGTGATCAACTCTTAGAAGACCAGCTCAGCAAGAGAAGATAAATGTTTTATTTTTAAGTTGGCAATGTTTATATGTTCTCCTTTTGTCTCCTACCCCCCACTCTTTCCCCTCTTTCTTGGTCCCTCTGTGCTCCGTTGAGCTGCTCTCACTTCTCCGTCTGCAGTTGACTCGTTCAGTCAAAGCTCCGCTCGAGCTTGCCTCCTCAAACCAAGAGGCTCACCCTCTTTTACGCCATGTTGGCTAAGTAATCATCAACGGAAACTTCGACTTCAACATGAAATCAAGATAAGTACCATTTTAAAAGTTTTAACCTCATCTTCATGGTTTTAACTTCCAAGTGCTTTTAATTATAATTTATAGGCAGTGTGAAATTATTTACTTTGGGGCAATAATCATTCTTCGTGGGATTTGCCATGTTGAGCTTTTGCTTGTATAAGCCAACCTTACTAAAAAAGAGCTTTTCTTAAGCTATTCAAACGAGAAATCCTCTCGCTACGTGGGATATTATCTAATACCCGCTGTCTATAATTATAAAGCTAATTCCTCCGTTGGATTTTCTCAACCCCATTTTCTGCTAAGGTCGTTCTGGAACCTTCGAGATCTTGTTCTCTATCTGCGAGTCTTGCCGTCAAGTATTGTTCACGCACTTGTGAAAATGCTAGTTAAAATGAGGAATCTTCCTTATAAATTTTTGCAATAGCTAACTTTCCTCCACCGCTGGAACCTCTAGAACATTCTATGGCGCATTTAATTGTAAATCACAACTTTTTCAAGAAATAGACTTTCATCTATATAGTGCAATCAGTTATTTCCATAATTGCAATAACTTTTTTTCTCATAAACTTCAGTGTTTCTATAGTGAACTTTGCATCCATCTTCATAGACTACAGTGATAAACAGTGCTTGCTCCGCGTTTCTACCGCGTCGCGATCGTCCGGTTATATTAAATACGGCCATGAACATTGATCCTATATCCCAATGATCTTTCCTCAACCTTCTACTAACAACCATTATTAATAAAATTGAAACTTTTCTATAAGGTGTCACCCACGAGGTGCCCTTCCAACTTTGCTAGTTTAACATTAATTAAATTCTGCATAATTGCTTGTGTGATACAAGTTTTAAATTCACGTTGTTCCTTTCCCATAATCAGGGAAAACAATTCTCTAAACTCTTGAGCGAGTCATGTTCAGGTTTCACGAAATGGAAACTGTCCCATTTGGCGAGTGATTCCTGCTCAACCTTGGGAAGTCTAGAACTTTCCCTTTCAATTTCTTCAGGTTTCACAGTAAGTGACCTGCCCTCTTTGTATAATTCTCATATATTAATTCTGTATAAATATAAGAAGTTGTAGGAACTTCTATCTTATTTTTCATGTTGTTATTATTTTTAGTTTCAAAGTTGTCACTTTCTCTAGAACATTCTCTCCTGAATTTCTTAAGGTGCACTTTTTGTACTCCAATTCACGTTCAAGCTTTAATTATTTCATTGCTCATTTGTTTAAATCTTATAAAGATTTTAGAAACATGTAAGGTTTGAAACCTTGTAAATTGTCAATTGCCTGGAGCAACCGTTTAATGTTGGGAGGTCTGCGACCCCAAATTGTTAACTACATAGAGAATATTTATTTGTTAAAAAGATTAATTAATCCTGCATTGTTAAATAAATTAAATATTTGTTTTTGGATTCATCATTTCTCTGATACTACAGTTAGGCAGGATCCTGGCCTTCCTAGCTCTTCCTAGGTTTATGCCCTCGTTAACACTTAATAAAGCTTTTACTATTTGCCTGGCCAGACTATCACCCTTCCCTATAGTACTTTTATTCGTGCTTGGGAGGAAATACACTACAGGCTCTCTCTGGCAAACTGCCCAAGTCTTAGCTGCGGTTCCCGTCAGCCTCGACCAAGCTCGTTCCTATTTTAGGTATCAAGGTGTTAATTTTCAGTGGCAACTGCCTCTAAAGGTATTTAAAGTTGAACTCATTGATTTTGTGGGACTCTCCTCCCATTTTTCTATTCTTTTTCTCCAATCCCAAATCTACTTCCTTCTCTCAATCATCTTCCCTTGGTGGGTGGGTTATTCCTCAGCCTATAATCTACCCACCATCACGACGTCTCCCTCATACCGGAATGGTATTAGCCCATAATCGTCTTCTTCACCATGGCGTGGAAAAGTTCAATGTCTTGCATGATGTCGAAAATGTCGAAATATCTCGTTCCTCTCGGCGTTTTGGCGTGATTATTGTGGACGATGCAAATAATAGTGTTCTCCACAGTATTTTGTAGTTTCCAGCCTGTTGATCCTCAAGATTCAACACGATGCGATGCTTTGCTTGTTAGCACGTGCAATTGTATCACGTTTTATCAATCACGTGGCATCCGCGATAAAATTGATATTTTCAATTCAGAATTTCCGTAGCAATAATGTTGTGATCGTTGGCAGTAATAATCACGTCGTCTTGGCACAATTATCAGACGATAACTCTTATATTTTCGGCGTGGCACTTTGCCCTTCCACTTACACGTGGGAAAAATATCTGGCGTATGGCACCAATTACAGTTTGGAGAAAATATTGCCTAATATGGCCTTTCGTAGAACAATAATATGTCCACAATGTGTGACAACGTTAGTATAGTTATTTTCAACACACGATGCAGTCGGATGCTCACTTGAGCACAAAAATATTTATAATGTCCACGTCGCGACGGACGGATACTCGAAACACGCCTGTCTGGCGTCAGATCTCCAGATGTAGTGTCGTCACTGACTTTCACTCGGAAGTAGGTCGCCAAAACGAAGTCATTGAGCGACTACTTTCATAGCTCCTTGCGTATCTGCAAGTGTTATACCTTACCAAAAACGTGATAATCATTCACCAAAATGATTCAATAATACAGAATGACGAATTAGAATATTCTGAGTCTTAAGAAAGGATAAAAGTGATTAACAAGACCTCCAAAGTCAAAAATGCAATTGAGCGCTACTTCAAAGAGTATAGCATGAGCTCTCTGCTCCACGTGGTATTCTGGGTATGTTCAAAAGTACTACATCCCATAATAATTATTCCGTCACAAAAATATCACATGAACCATAGCTCAGCGGGTTCAGTACGGTATGTGTGTATCTCTGCCCCTAATATCAATCACCAAGCGACGAAACCGAATTGACTCAAATTTGGTATATTTGTAGCACTAGTAAAACGCAACTTCATGTCATGTTTCATGACGCAGCCAAATTAACGAAAACAAAATGACCGCCAGCTGAGTGTTCAGAGCTTAAGGGGGTCGGTAGAGCTTAGACTTCCAAAAGTGAACAATTTTAAACAATTTTTGTCTTTGATTCTAGCACCAATGAAACTTTTTCACGTAAACTACCTCATGTGTAGAATACACGTGTAATTTTTAATCTGTCTTCAGCACAGTTTAATTTTTATTTTTTTAATCCAAAAGGCAACTGTTACGTTGTCACGTTAAGCTTCACCGTTTCTATGAGAAGTCAAACAGCTCTAATACTGACCTCTTTCAGAACTCTATTCTTTCATTTAGTATTTTAATCAAATGAGAAATGAACAACACCTCCGTGGAATTGTATTTTTCTTACAAACAACGATCCAATCAAGGCTCACGATTTTGGTCAGTTTTATAAACCCTATCACGTGAGAACACCTTATAGCCTACTTTACGAGTTGCAATGGAAGCGGGTTTGAAAATTACAGTTTTGAGAAAATTAACGACAAAGACATCTGACTCCTTAAATAGGCTGTGCAATGCCTAGCTTTTAAAATAATAACTCCTAAACTAATGCTATTATTTTTCAAATTCTTTCGCCAAAATGAACTAGAAGAGTAGGTGTTCAGCTGTACCGATCCCTTACGACTAAACTAACAATCAGATCTCTACCATATTTTGGAAAACCAAAACGTCATGTTTCAAACTAACTCAAACTACAAGGTCATCAGGCAAATGATATCAACATGTTGGCCTCGTTAATCATGCAAGCATTATAATTCATGAATTATGACCATATGAATCCATGCTCACAGTACTTTGTATTCGGGTAGTTTAATAAAAGGACCCTCTATTGTCAACGTGTTAACTATATGAAATTGAATATTACGTACAGCCACCATCTTGAAATTATATAATACAAATATTGCTTTAAGCACCTAAGAGCTACAGTGACGAAAGTTAGTGACAAAGTATGGCCATACATGCGTCCTTATATGGCCAACACAAACGAACAGGGACTCCATGCATTCAAAATGGCGGCTACGCAAATTATTAGAACATTAAAATCGTCAACTCGAAATGTAACTGCGTAATTAAGACGAATCTTGGCAAACGGTGAGTATGGTATAAGGGTTCTCAATTGCGTTAATCAACAGGCGTATAAATAAAATACTCGAATTAGTAGGAAATAATTGCACAATTAAGACGAAACTTGGTAGGGGAGGAGATAAAATAGGCCTCAGTAGTGTTGATGATAACTGTATCACACTGAATATAACGTGCAACGGCCATCCTTAAATTTCATAATTTAAAAATAAATAACTTTCTATATTTTAGAGTTACAATAACGAAAATTAGAGATACGGTAGACGCTTATTATATGGTATCGTATGCCCAAATGGAAATAACAGCAACTCCTGGGCGCACTACTAAAGCGTAATAATGAATCGTTCACAATTTAATTGTGCAAGTAAAATTAAACTTAGTATGAAAGAAGTACCATATAAGGAACCTTGCTGAAATAAGCCATAAGATTAATACTCTGAATACAACACGTGGCGGCCATATTGAAAATAAAGAATAGGATAATGAATAAATCAAAGTGTTTTACTATTTTCAAGTTGCAATAACCAATTAAAGTAGCAATTCAGAACCTTTAAAGTGGCTTCCTATGACCAAGTGTAAAGGAAATTGACTCTATACCTCCACGTTGGCACGTTTTCTTAAAACTTGATTATCATTAACTTACGATATAATTGCACAATTCACGCAAAATTTGGTAAAAGTAAAATACAATATAAAGTACCTCACTAGTATTACTCATAAGAATATCACTGAATACAGCATGCAGCTGCCATCCTGAAATTATGATATATAAGGGCTTTCCCTGTTCTTCCAAATAAATGTCATTGTTTCAAGTAGACGTCCCTGCTCACCACATTACCAAAATGCTTATTTTAGTAGCATCATCTTATAATATGCGTAATATAAAGAAGATGAATCGAGAATGCAGTGAGAAGGTGAGGCTCATGGGATTGAAACTACTGGTATTTCTTTTTTCATTTTGTTATTTCACATTTACTTCGTCCTTTCACAGTTCAGAAGAAGAAGAAGAAGAAGAGGAATCGAGAAGGCAATGACTTGGGAAGGCAGATTGGATTGAAGCTGTGTATTCACCTACTTTCGAATTTTGTAAGAAATTAAAGCAGGCTTAAAAGATCTACATGGGCCATATGTGTGTCTGACTCTTTGCGTAAGTATGTATTAGGCACGTCTGCTCCGAGATACCATGGGGTCGAGAGCTAAAATCCGCTCCCATAAGGCCCCATTGCAAGCAAACAAACATGGAAATACAAGACATGCATTTGAACTAGTCTCAGCACGAGAGTGTTAATCTCAGGTAGTATACCAATTTATAGGTCACAGGTGTGCGAGAATGTTATGGAACAAGACCAAAATGCGCATCTGGAAACAACAGAAAAATCAAAACTACTAACAAATAACCCAGGTTATGATAAAATCATGCATATTTGATCACCATAATAAAACGTGAGAAAATATAAGCTTATAACTCAAGTTCAATATGATGCTGCCTTATGATGCATAAAATAATGTTTATCTTCTCTGCAAATCTTAAAAGTCAATATCATCATGAGTAACCGTCTCGAGAAATGGCAAATCATCCTCCGCATTGAAATCTGTCTGCTCCCACACTCATATAGTAGGGCAATTTTGTAAGTCCTCAAGTACAGTATAACACTCGGTTTTCACCAGACCTCATATTATTTATAGCGGGCGCCCCTCGATCGTCGTCCGTCAACTTTAACAGCGCACTCTCGTGTAAATTCTCATTTATCACGTAGCGCACCTCTGAGAAAAGAAAGGCTAAAGCAAGTTTGGCTAACTTGGATGTAGTGGGAGTAGAGCCATCAGCTTTTGTGAACTGAATTTTCAATATGAATAACACTTGCATGCGGTAGGGTGTAAATATCTTGGTTATTAATAACAAATTGAATCTCATCATTAGCCTATTATTTAATCCTGGTGCTTGCGATTGATAGGAATGAGGATCAATTCTTAGAATGCCGTCTTGCAGTTCGATCTCGTTCACCACCTCTAGGATATAATTCATAATGTAGGTGTGGTTTGTAACCCAGGTGTTGTAAAATTTGATTCTCCTTTCTAGTTAACTTGTATTCACATGGCAAACAACTAACACCATGACTGGACGGTGTTGTTGCTTTACACACCAACTTCATAGTGGTTTTAAAACCAATTTATAGGTCACAGGTGTGCGAGAATCTAGTTGAATGGGTTGTTGGTTTCCATTTACCAGTCTTAGGTTAATATTACTATTATTGTTCACACCCACAGAATGATAATGCACCACTGGAGGGTTTCCACGAATAATATAGCCACTGGGCGATGTCACAATAAAATCATAAGGCGAATGGGATGGCTCTTGATTGGTGTACACGTTGATAACAATATTACACATGACAGACACGTGATGGTCCTCGATTAATTTCACAGCGTGTTCTGACTGGTGTATTTCGTTTGGTTAAGAACTTGAGGTAGAAACCCAAGTAAAGGGCCGATGGAATCTGGTTGTGTTTTAAAATCAATCTTAAACGAGGATAAAATACTGCAGCGATAAGTTAAGGTGTTGCCTACACCTACAAGTTCAAACTTTTGTATTCCATTAAGAAATGGCTTTAAACCATATTGTTTCACCTGCACTGTGCAAATATGTTCATAAATATCACCTATGGTATACCCTCCAGGTGGGAGGATTAGCATTCAATTATCATAGTAAAACTTGTCGTTGACATTTTCACGTACGTTGTAAATTCTATTGTAAGTTTCAAGGGAGACAAGCCCCAGTACAGTACATAAGGCCTTTCCCTCAATTCAATAGTAGGGTAAGATCTAGGGTGATTTCAGGTCCACGTCTATGCAGTGTAAATGACTTACTTTCTGCTGTTATACTGTTGACGTTTTCGCCCACGCTTTAGAAAATTCAGACATAAGCGCCCGCACTCTTGAGTGCTCTTGAGTGTTAAACTTTTGTTCACGTTTCATATTATAGTATATCTTTGCACTATTTCCAAAACTATTTAAATAGTTCCATGGGTGGTTGAGAATGCCAAAACTGTCAAAGTACCGCACAGTGGAACCACGTTTTACATAGGCCACATAATGTGTTCCTAGACCACTGCTGTCATCTAGATTAATAATAGCACGTTCCTGTTTCCATGGCCGGATTGGTAATTGGTTGCGCATAAACACACCTCGAAAGTGCGGAATCTTTAACCGATTAGCGTAGCTTATTACTTGATCATGGCATGGCATTACAGTTACTTTTCTTTTTGGTGACAGGTAAATACCTAGCCCTTGTTTGTAGGGTGCTAGCTTCATGTTTGAGTTTCTAGCGCCTATAGCAATGGTTTCCATAGTCTCGTTGTGTTGTTTATTTCACCCAAAATTGTTGTTTGGCTTCCTGAGTGGATTTAATCACTCTGGCAACGGTGCTGGTACCGCCTAGAAGTGAACCCAGGCCAGCGAGTCCGGCAAACAATGCAGGTAAAAACCCAGCTCGTTTTGAGACAGGAATCACTCGACCATGTTTTAAAAACGTTCGTTTACTTTTTGGGTTCACATGCGATAGTGCTGCTCGGAGTGCTTTTTTAACAGCCAACACTTTATTTTTTTCATTTCGCGAGGCTTTGTGTGCCGGGTTAAGAATAGCTTTAAAGCCACCCTGGGTCTTTTTATTCTTTTTCACCACGTATCTTTGTTTCACCAAGATGGACAACCTTTCACAAGAAAGTTTTAGTCCCAACTAACACTTTTCTAGGGAAAACCCTATTCATATTTAATTTCCAGTGATTGTATATTCGAGTTCTACGTAAAGCGAGAAATCGTTTATAGTTTTTCCTGTTTGTTTTTCCTCCAATGTTAGAATCAAATGGAAAGATATTTTATCACCCACTCTCACAGTGTGATCAATAAGTAGTGACATGGCACTATTGTTTAGTCATATCGATAAATGTCTTATATCTGGTGTATATTCTATAATACGAATACTTCCATTATACCGTAAGCTGTAACTCGTTCAGCCTGAAGGTAAGACATACATAAGGTCTTGAATGTCTTTCGCAGGCCATCGGTTTGTAATGTAAACTAGGAATACATGAGCTTGCGGTTTAATCATCGAGGAAATATAGTCTTCCACAAAGTGTTTGGTTGTTACCTCATGAGGCTCTGTGGGGTGTAAAACGTCGGCTAGTCGTCTTCGCTTCATGTGTAAACTATTCTCTTTAATTTCACACACTTTGTCCATTTCCGAGGTTAAAAGCTGTTTTGTACAGACATCTTGTGGGCCCACAAGGTCACCCACGTGGATAATACGGTTATTATATGCGAAATAACCATACATGGTTAGACTTGGCACCATGTGGTATAACCCTTTTACCTAGTTATCCACATACCTTTTAGTACACGCATCGGTAGAAACTTGGGGATGTTTCACTTAACATTTAAGTCACAATCTCCCTCTTAGGTGCTTGGCACAATCGAAATATCAATATATTTTTTATTGGCCGGGTCTGTCTCTTGTTTGGGATCATTTAATGAGATGGCCTTGGTCATTAATGCACGTCCAAAGACATACATAGTAATACTGTTCCTATCACAGGACTTGGTTCCGTGTATATAGACGGCCTACTAGCGTCTTTTACAATTAGTTGATATGCAGATTATTAAGCAGCAAGATTCACCCCCGTGGGGGGAGGGGGGCATGGTTCCACATCATGTGAGCAACGTCACGGTTCCCTGTTTCGCTGTCTCATTGTGCAAAGACCAATCGTTTACTCACACTCATCATGGCTCCAAATGGTTTGCGTTTTCAAAATATCCATATTTTTGCAAAATCCCTCTATCAACCACTCTATGTGTTCCTGGAACAAGTCATGTCTGAATTACTGACCGAAAATATCGGTTATTTAACGTTTTATATGCAAGAAAATGGTATTGCACCAGATGCAGTAAGGCCTGATTTGCTTATGATTGTCGATGATGTGTCTACAGAACGACAGCCTATCATCCAACCCTATTTCAGCATGGGTCAACACAAACAAATTGACTGCATTTATCTTGGACAAACTTATTGCAAAATGTCAAAGCAACTCATTCGTGATGACGCCAACGTGATTGTTTTATTTCGCCAGGATGAGCGAAATATGCGCCACATTTATAACGAACATGTCAATCCCGATATGACCTTCCAAACATTTACTCAATTGTGTGCCAAGTGTTGGAATACTCAACAGCATGCCTGTCTTGTTATTGATAAACAGTAGTGGTTTTTGATCGGTTCTAGCACCTCCACCTCCACATTCCACCACACAAGATGGCGGCGGTGCGATATCTCTCGAACGCATGGTCGGATTTTGACAAATGAGGTGTCATTGAACTCGGGCTGATACCCTCTTTCCTATGGACAACATATTTCTACTCCAAAATAAAACCTACCCCTACCAGGGGGTGAAATTGTAATTTCTTTTTTGAAAATCTCAATTTTCAAGTGCAGCATGTGAGAGTTTGAATGCCAATATGGAATTAAACGTTGTTCCGAAAACCAATAATCAAAGAGGGGCATGTTAGGCCTTGAGGCGAGAGCTCCTGTTATTGTTGATGAGCCCCTGTTGTCGGGCCCCTGTTGATGGGTTATTGTTGACAGGTCATTGTTGACAGGTCCTTGTGGACAAGTCCTTGTTGACAGGTCCTTGTGGACGAGTCCTTGTTGACAGGTCCTTGTGGACGAGTCCTTGTGGATGAGTCCCTTTGGACTGATCCCTTTGGACCGGTCCCTTTGGACTGGTTCCTACGGACTAGCCCATGAATTTATTTAAATTATGTCAAAGGGCCTAACTACATTTTGCGTGTAAAGCAGTGTGTTGAACTGACGTTGTTCACTAATCCCCCACTACTATAATGTGATAACGATATGAAAGGAAAGTGACGAAATACATGTGAACACGTGTGAGATGTCATTATTACCGTCCTCCTTGTGAAACAAGTCACATCTTGTTTTGGTTCATACGTGAGAAAATGCAAATTCATGTGTAATATGACCTAACACACAGGTCTTCACCTGTGCACGTGCACGATAAGAGCTAACAAGTCACAACCTGTTTTGACAGTGGTGGGAGGTAAAGGGGAGGAGAGGGGGGAGTTGGTGTAAGAGAGAATACAGGTGAAGAGAGAAAGAAATATATATTGCTCATAATACATGTGGAGCTGAGTACTGTACATAGGGCTGTAGGTTAAGTACAACATGAGTGAATAAATAAATACAAGGTACACAGGTTCACACAACATGTAATTTATTAATCCAAGAATTAAAGGCTGAGCAAAATCCCAACCATTTTAGATATAGTTTATTTCCTTTTTGTTTCAACACTTTTCCACAAGGTAGTGTTTAGGAAACGCTGTCTTTTGGAGTTCTTGAAGATAAAACCTGCCTTTTATGGGTTGATGGTTGAGGTCCTCGAGTAAATAGGTGACTGGACTGTTCAGGTTGACTTGACGAATTCGAAATAGTTCAGTCCCCCAATTTGGTGTGTAGCACTTGTCGAAGACGGACTTGAATTTGCTCACACGAACATGGTCCCCAATGTTAAGGCGATGACGTTTAGGGTCTGCTGTTTTTATGGGGTTAAACAGTTTATCCAGTTGTGGAATATTTTTGGTCACAAGTCGTGGCTTGATCCCAATGGTTCTGTGTTTGGTGTCATTGCAACGTGACACTAGCTCAGGTAACAAGTCCAACCAAGCGATAAGTGCCCTGAGCGGTAAACGCTTTCCACATATGGGTTTTCAATGTTCGGCTGAACCGCTCGACCACGCTGGCTTGGAGATTGCCGTACGTGGTGTAATGGTGAATATCCTTAGATTTGAGAAAACTGGAGAAATCCTTGTTGAAAAATTCTTTTCCCTGATCGGTTTGTAGCAGCTGAGGTTGACGTTTGGATTGTTGAATAATATGTTGAAAGGCCTTGGTGACTAGAGGACCAGACTTGCGACGCACAGGTTCAACAAACGCCATTTTGGAATAAACATCAATGACCGTCAACATATAGCGTACACCATCGTTAACGCTAGCATAGGGAATCATTTCAACCAAGTCTGCTTGCCAAAGTTCATCCACACCCTGTGAAATCACCTTGAGTCGCTGATAGTGACGTCTAGCTGGACGATGCAACTCGTGAGCAATACCCATTTTAATGGGTGAGGGCTTAAACAATAATTTTGGCATTTCGAAGTTCTTCCTCTATTTCTTGAATTTCCCAATCGTGACCAGTATGGCCGGCTTGACGTGAAGCATGCAACAGCTGTAGTCGCTGGACGAGTTTATTGGGATTGTGCCAGTAGGTAATATCCACAAGGGGTTTTAATGGCTTAAATGTCACCCCTGAAGCGGACACTTTACGACGACCAATTTGACTAGTGGGGAACATTTTTGCAATGATGGTTTTATATTTTTGAGATATATTGGCATTCACTTATTGAGTGGGATCATACTGTCTTTTGTGGGCATAGGTGTCCAATAAAATGGATTTATATTTACTAAGGTCCTCTAGCGTATAATTTTGGGTTGAGGGAGTCCGAGAGAATAGTAGCTTTAACAGTCCTGGTGTTAATTTATAGTTGATCTTTTTAATGACAGCTTTAGTCCGACTAAATTTATTCGATGAATCACCAATTTTAAAACTATCATCCTCATAGCGAACACCATACTTGGTATCTGTGTTTCCAAAGAATAGATTGGTGAAATAGGGTTCCAGTGTTGATCCATAATATTTTATTAAAATGTTTTTCAGTTGAGCTTTATGTTGAGGGGTGGCCAAGAGTTGTGAAAATGGAGACGATCTGGAAGGGCAAGGTGTTTCGACCATGACCAAGGATTACTTTTTTCTTAAAAACTCTGCAAGGGGTGATGCCTTTTTTGAGGCGTAAACACTTGTTCCTCATTATCCTCAACTTCGCTAACACTAGTTAAATCTTCATGTTCCTCTCCCCCTTCCTCTTCCTCAGGGTCCTCGTGGTGCGTCTGAGTGGCTTGTGAAACGGTGGGTAGCGTTTCAGATGGCTTGAAAGAGGGTTTCAACATAGCTTTTAGCGGAGGGGCTAAATGTTGTTGAATAACCAAAGCATGATCCGCACGTGATGGTTTCAATTGACGGAACTTTTGGCGAATAGTATTTTTTGCTCTAATAATATACTTTTTCAATTGACTCTCTGCTAACGCCATGGTGTCATGACAAATGACTTGAGAGGGAATGATACAGTGCCTTAAATAGCAATAAAATGATCAAACCCTAAGCGATACCGCCCTTGGTTGAGTTCACTTTGTTTGTCAATCAAACAGGCATGACGTTGTGTGTTCCAGCACTTGCCACGCAATTCTGTAAACATTTGAAAGGTCATATCCAGATTCACATGTTCATTATAAATGTGACGACTGTTCCTCTCGTCCTGGCGAAATAAAACAATGACATCGGCATTGTCACGAATCAACTGTTTGGACATTTTAGAATACGTTGGTCCAAGATAAAAGCAATCGATATGTTTGTGTCGATGAATGCAGAAATAGCTTTCAATGATGCCTTGTCGTTCAGTGGATACATCATCGAAAATCATGAGTGAATCAGGCTTTACCTCATCCGGTGAAATAACATTTTCTTGCGTGGAAAATGTAAAATACCCCATATTCTCATTTTGTAATCCAGACATGACTTGATCCAGAAACACTTAGAGGGGTTGGTAGAGAGATTTTGCGAAAATATAAATATTTTGAAAACACAGACCATTGGGCGCTGTAATATGTGTTAGGAAAAGATTGGTCTTTCCACGGCCGGAAGGTCCCACAATGATGCAGCGAATGGAAGATGGAAACTGTGAACCATGGCGTTGTTCACGTGAGGTGGGGCAGAGATGGGAAACCATGTATCTTGCGGGGAATGACTCTTGCTGCTTAATTATCTTCATTTCAACTAAGGCTTAGAGAGGCTAGCAGGCTGTCTATATACATCGCTCCGAGCCTTGTCATAGAAACAGTAGACTCGTACTACAGGTTGACGATGGATTTCTTTGGACGTGCGTTGATGGTCAAAGCTAGGTCTGTTCCCATACATGATCCTAAACAAGAAACAGATCCTGCTAATAAACACTATGTGGATAGGTCAGTAGTGCCACGCACAAAACAAGGAGATTATGACTTTAAAGGAAAGCGGTTAACCCATGTAAAACATCCTCAAGTGTCTACAGACGTTACTACAAAAACGTATGTGGATAACAAGGTGTATGAGTTTTATGATAAAGTGCCTCAGCTTACGGTGGATGGCTATAGCGCTAAATCACCATCGGATTATTCACGTGGAAGACCCACAAGAAGATGATGATGTCTGTACCAAGCGATACGTGACCTATGAAATGAAAAGGCTTTATACTGAACCCTTTATCCACAGGCTGTATAAAGGATTCTAATAAATTATTCATCATCATTCGATACATTGCTACAGACAGCAGATATGAGAGCCAGACGGTGTTGGGAAATATTGATAAATCAGTGGCAGAGAGAACACAATGGTTTAAGCTCCTGTGGTATTTTAGAAAGTAACATAAATTTCATGACACATAGGACAGGTGCAACTTTTAGCGCGAAGACGGGAAGAGTACGCACAATATTGTTTTGGTACGGCCTCTACCTTGAGTTTGATACCAATGTTGCGTCTCGCCTATAATGGCCCTGCCTAAGTGCATGGACTTACGCCATAGGCCACTCAGGGGTTCTTTACCTTTACTTACCTGGATCGTTATAAAGGGGGGGTTCTTCCTGCTCAGGTAACGGGATCCTTACCATGTCCTTACCGATTGCCTTACCCACGATTGACAGCACGCCACTTATGCTAAAAGAGGGGGTGGAATGAGGGAGTTCAGGATGCCGAGGTAGCTCCCCAATAAAAAGAGATCTCTCTCATGTACTGCCAGTTTATTCCTTTCAACAGCTTCAAGGAATCCACCGTGCAGGTACAGGGCTTGCTCAAAAGACTCCCTCCAACAAAAGAAACAATAATGCAAGATCTCACCTGATCACTCAGCCGTCTCTCTCTCTGACGATGCTCAGCACCAGTCCCTTTGGTCAACAGGTGCTTGGTCGCAGTACTACGATCCCCCGATCGTCAAACTTACGTCGCTCTCGTATACGCTGCCCTCACGGCCAGTCCTCCACTCTCTCCACTCGAACTCACTGCTCCCGGTGCTCTCACTGACTGACTGACCCCCCACCACATCTGAGGTCGCAGCTTATAAGCACAAAAATCGCAACTCGTGCGTGCTTGCGTAGCACCTCCTTGCAGATTCTCAAGATCTGGATTGAACCGGGGTTGCACGTCCGGTGTGGTTCAAGGCTAAACCAAAACCGGGACATGACAATACCTCCCCCAGTCCAACTGGACAGTGGCCTCACTGTCTGGGCGTAGCTAGCCACCTAGCCACCCCGAATCTCTCCACAACACTCCAATTGGAGCGAAGCTCCACTGTTGACCTTACCCGTGACCATAGTGAGACCGGCGTGAAGCAAACAATAATGAGCGAGACGTAGCTGAGATCACTGGGGAGATGGGAACGCGGAGCATTCAGCGTAAAAACCGCTGACGCGTATAAGAATAGTTGCCTAAATTAAGCTAACTTTTACCATTGAGCAGAGCCTCGTATCTGCATGGCTCCCCTGTCTAGACAGTACATGGAATATATATACACCAGGGGTGGTCCACCGTAACATAGAATTGTCTCTATACTAGTAAGCTCTTAAGATGTATACAAGTAATGTTACGTTGGGAAGATATACATGTTTTGTCATTGTAAGACGTGAATACAAAATATTTGTTATTTTCTGTGTGATTATGTCTAGTAAGAATTCACCCCATATCGTCCTTTCGCTATGAGCAGCGTAATAACCTGGCTATATTAATGCAATGTTACAAATATTCCTTTTTTCTCTCTATGTACAGTAGGATATGACAAAGCTACCTTGTTGTTCTTATATTAAGAAGATGTACTCCCTTCCTTATCTGGAAGAATATGTACAACAGTATGTGTACAGTAATACGATGTTCGTGAGATCTGACTTCTAAGATCTTCGTTTTAACATTTTCACACTAATAAGATTTTCTATCTAAGATGGCCATCTTATGACTAACCTACTTAAGCCTAACAATAGTAAGTGTGAGTACTCTCATTTGAGTACTATATACAATTGGACCTCGTAGTGTCCCCAACAATAAAACATTAATATATTACAATGTGGACAGTATGCATAATAACTATGTAAACATTCTTTTTTTTTCTTTTCGAACCAAGACGTTGGGTTGCTTCTTGCAGGCGCTGTATTGAGTCGTCCGTCTTTCCACTTGTGAAGACTTTCTCACCTTCCCGCTTTCGTCTGCCTGCTAGGGACGTGTCTGTGAACATAGGGGGGACCAAATAACTACTCTCATATGTATGAGATGGTACTTCTGTAGACAGAAAGAATGATGCTCGAACGTTACGTGGGATCTATTGAAGTGATAGATGTCGTGGCTTGGGAGGGTGCCTACAGCCTTCCAAACCATCGACACTGTGTAATAAAAGTCTATCAGTGCAAAGGGGCCTGTTACTGCAGAGTGATGCAACTCCATCCTACTGACCGACATAAGAAAGTATACTCGGTTTGAATAACCTAGGATGTGACCGTACTTACCTGACATTATGAATGCTACCTGTGAACTGCACTTGTGAATGCGCGCTGCAACCCTCCTGACATGTGTCCTGATGAACCTCGCAGTAAAAGCAAGCCGCGAATGTGTTCTCGTGTATTCCCACTGAAGTATGGTGGCTGCATACAGGTAATTTGATAATCACTAAAGCTATCTGCAACATATAATGAATGTATTAATTCCTTGCATACTCGCAGTGCAAGAAATGTAGTCTCACGACTTTGAAACTGTCAGCTACTGACGCCATGATTATGACAACAGAGTATTGGATGTATCTGCCATATAGGCATGGGGCTATCCCATAGATTGCGAGCATCGAATGCGATGTCTCCCGACAAACACCGTATAATGCATGGTCAGAACGCATTCCACGCCTGTGAAGGTGCTTAACCTAGGTGCAGTTACCGTACATCTGCAACTGAGTGCGGTAATGCAGCTGTTATACGTAGTATACCTCCTGGGGGTATTTGTAGGTTATACCTTTATGCTGTACAGCGGTGGCCTTCCTGTCATGCTCTGTAGTCCGCTCCGTTGAAGACCTACAATTATTTTCATCAAACAATACACCTCTCCTGCGTTGATGTTTCCCAGATCCTGTGGTGAGGGGTGAATTATGACGAGTGGCTGTCTCCGGCCCTCGGGTATGGAACCTGTTCCAACCTAGTCTAAAATGTGCATGTTCGCTCTTTCTTCCATCATAAGTTGGCCCTACCGTGCGAACACATGGAGATGACTGGTTCGTGTGACGAGGCGTGAATATATTGCCCTCAATGACGTCTGACGAGGGGTAATGCTTCCCTCGCATTCGAGAATCCTTGTCCGTACTATCCGGACTCGGTCTCAATCGCCAGGAAATTGCACTGACAACTGCCGTGTTGGGTGTATGCTTTCCTGCTTCACTTTCAAGGGTTGAGTTGGGAGGTAACATTTGTTTACGTTTCCGGTTGCCTGCCCATAGGAAACCGATAGTGGCATTCCTAGATAAAGTGACGGAACGATTACTTTTGTTAATGACAGTGATGTACTCTGCCCGTCTATGTACCTTGGTAGCGGGTACAATCAGGAAAGGATTTCTGTCACTGAGCGTCCTATTCCTGAAGCTCAACAATCCTGTGTGAAGTGGGGTGCCAACAAAGAAAATCTGGACCTGCGTAATTGCGTGAGGAGCCAGTGTTACTTTGTATGTAGTGGCGAGTCTGATGACCCTCTTGTCAGCTGGTTTGTTCGTCCGTACACATCCTGGTGCACCGCCGAGTTGCTGTCGCAGCGGAGAGTTCAGATTACGAGACTTCCCTGAGTCGCTGGCCACGCGTCGAACTCGGGAATCTGCTGTGCTATCTTTGTCAGGCTGTCTATCTGCTGAGCGCGCGTGCTGCTGACACCGGATGTCCTTGGTCGTGCGCGGCCTTGCGCTGCCAGTGACCACGTGTCTGAAATGCTTACTAGCATCGAATGTGCCAACTGTGTTCCTGGCCGGTTTCAAGTTACCTTTCTGCGCTTTCGCTTGAAATTTTCGCCGCCAGTAAACTAGGTTGCGTTTCTGGGCTAGAACGCAGTCTTTTAATTTATGGCCCCGTTTCGTGCAGAAGAAACATGTGATGTCGCTACCTTTGGCGACTTTACTTTTTGCCATGACTGCCTTGTTACTATATCTTTGAGCCTCAGATTCCAGCTGTGTTTGAGCACTGAATATCTGCAGCCTACTCGTGTCTCCTTGCGTGCTCTCTGGCGTGGGCTCACCAGTAACCTGCGCAATTTCCACTTCGGTTTGCGTGCCAATAGAGACCGTGTTCTTTGTGAATTCTACCTGCGTAGATTTCTCTACTGAACACTGCGTCACCTGAGTACTTTTTTCTGCTGAGCAGTTTGTGACCTGGGTAGACTGGTGTACTAAAGAGCGTTCCTGGTCAGCTATATTCTGGCCTGTGCGCCCTAAAGGTTCGCTTTCTTCGTCATCACTTCCGAAGCCTTCGCTATCATATTGATGCAAAGCGTTGTGTGACCCTTCACGTGGACGTCCAGTTTCTGTATTGCCTAGGTCGAACAGTACTAACCCATTAAATCTGTGGAGCCGTTCCAGTGACCTTATGTATGATCGTAATTCATTTACTGTGTTTGCCTGGCTTACAGGCACCTCTCTAAGAACCACTGGTGGGAGTCCCTGCATTATATAGCCTACTTTCTCCTTTTCAGTTATGTGTGGCCGACCATGGTCATGAATTTGTGACATTATGTCTATAAGAGCTCTGATGGGTTCGCCATCTTCAAATGCCCTGATGAAATCCGTCCGGAGTTCATCCCACGTGCAATCCTTATGGAGTATCTTGTACGCCATGACCCAGCGCAATGCTCCGTCAGTTAAACATTGTTTAAAGTGGTATATAATAGTACGGTCCTTCCAAGCATTGAACTGCGCTATTCTGTTTATAGAATCAACTAATTCCCGGGGATTTTCGAAACCTATATTGTTGCCCGAGAATAATTGTGGCTCTATTTCCGTGTTCACATCTTCCATGCTGTCAGACATGGTGTAACTACACATGTGCCTGAACTCGGCCGTGTCTTGCCGTTCCCTGTCAGCAATATTAACGTTGGTCTGCGGCTGTGCCAAGGGGTGTCCAGGCCTTCCGCGCCGTGAAGCGTGTTTATTCTTGCCCATACTGTCAATTTGTGTACCAGCCAACTCAATGTGCAAATGCCATACAGTGTAGTCACACTGCCTACTATCACCCTATTCTTACAGCTATCACTTCTTATTGCTAGCCTTAAGCTATACGGACACAATCACCGATACTCTTAATCTTATAGCTAAGCACTCTTTACTGCTAGGCTTATGGCTATGCAAAATCTTATTGCTACCCTGAACCAGTGCTAAGAGCTAGGTGAGTAGATCCAGCATGCACATGCACGTTAGTTATAGGGTGGGCGGTGCGGGTTATAATGACGTGAGTGTGCTGTAAATCGCAGATAAACATCGGAGGATGAATCACGGTAACCGTAGCGTCTCCACCATTGTTTTGGTACGGCCTCTACCTTGAGTTTGATACCAATGTTGCGTCTCGCCTATAATGGCCCTGCCTAAGTGCATGGACTTACGCCATAGGCCACTCAGGGGTTCTTTACCTTTACTTACCTGGATCGTTATAAAGGGGGGGTTCTTCCTGCTCAGGTAACGGGATCCTTACCATGTCCTTACCGATTGCCTTACCCACGATTGACAGCACGCCACTTATGCTAAAAGAGGGGGTGGAATGAGGGAGTTCAGGATGCCGAGGTAGCTCCCCAATAAAAAGAGATCTCTCTCATGTACTGCCAGTTTAATCCTTTCAACAGCTTCAAGGAATCCACCGTGCAGGTACAGGGCTTGCTCAAAAGACTCCCTCCAACAAAAGAAACAATAATGCAAGATCTCACCTGATCACTCAGCCGTCTCTCTCTCTGACGATGCTCAGCACCAGTCCCTTTGGTCAACAGGTGCTTGGTCGCAGTACTACGATCCCCCGATCGTCAAACTTACGTCGCTCTCGTATACGCTGCCCTCACGGCCAGTCCTCCACTCTCTCCACTCGAACTCACTGCTCCCGGTGCTCTCACTGACTGACTGACCCCCCACCACATCTGAGGTCGCAGCTTATAAGCACAAAAATCGCAACTCGTGCGTGCTTGCGTAGCACCTCCTTGCAGATTCTCAAGATCTGGATTGAACCGGGGTTGCACGTCCGGTGTGGTTCAAGGCTAAACCAAAACCGGGACATGACAATATGGCTTGTTGCTATAAGTGTTGGCGCCAAGAAGAAGATTGAATGCTACGATGTAATTGGTCAATCTTCATGTTAACCACTCCCTGTGGCAGATATACAAGTAACAGCGCGCTAAGATCTACAAGAGTCTGAACCAAAAATATCAAGACGCCCTGTTTAAGCGGCAACTTGGCGTTGTGAGCCTGGTGAATTAACGCGGGAGTTATCTACGGAATAATTCCACGATCGATTCGAGCCAGCTACAGCATAAGCGTAACCTCCACATTGCTACGAACTCAATGATACCGATCGCATGCTAGTCTGATAATTATTATGGTATATTTTCCATAAATCCCCTTCCATGCCTACTCTAGTCAGTTTCATTTATAAAAGGTCCAGGAAGCTTCGAGAGATGTCTTTTATTTGAGCATTTGAGGACGTAAGGCCTTATTTTAGATGTCTAAGGACACGAGGCATAACTTCTAATTTTTCATGTATTTGAACATGGAACATTTTCGTCAAGTTATATGTGTAACTTCTGTGATTTTTTCGTAGTCCCAGTACTACCAGATAGGGGAGTTCATCGAAATAATTCACCAGTAGACGGTCAAGGAATTTAGTACTTGATCGGTGAATTCAATAGGAAATATATCGTGTGTGTATCTGACAAACTTTATTTAATTCAGCACGAGATGACGTCTAGGAACGAGGCCGGATCTTGGAACCAGCAGGACATTTGCCAGAAGATGTCGATGACGAGCTAAGCATTTTAAAGGAGTGATGGCTGGAGATGTTTTCCTGACGCTGTTCTATAGGAATGAGTACAAATGAATTTATTTATTTATTTATTAAATCAGCTATGGTTTTATGGGACGTATTTTTGTAGATATTTGTTTGCTTGTTTGGTAATGTAGATTCTTAGATCTTGTTTTACTGACACATTAAGTATGGGACAAGCTGAGCGCTTTGTATTTTGTAAATATTGTAATTTTGTTTGGTTCAACTATACGGGGCTATGCGCAGCTCGTGCTCGCATTCGCATGCGTAAATCGTGGTCAAGCATTTTAAATTCGGAAGTATGCCTTATAACAAAAATGGAACTGAATTAATTTGAGATTAAAAAATAGAATTTGGAGGGTAAAGATTATTTGTGAGCAGAATTTATGACGGATCAGGATTATTTTAATAGTTGCTTTTCTAGCAGGTCTGTACGAGATGACACCTTGCACCCGAGTTTTTGTTGTTTATTTGTTTAATGTGTCTATGGACGCAATATAGGTTGATCTGTTTTGAGCCGACCCAGAAGTATGTTTATGAGTGAATCATCCAAGCTTTATGGTGCGTAGTGTGATTTTATGATGTGTTAGCGGGAATATATCATTGAGATTATTCTGACTTGCGGCATAATCAGCCCAGTTCATAACCTCGCGAGGCTGAGCTTGTGGAATATATTTGTGGTCTTGCCATCCAAGGGGATGAGTGAGATATGTCGTGTCGCGTTTCCAGATGGATAACGGGATCCGTATAATTAGCACCAAGCTTGAAAAACTGAGAGAGAGTCGAGGCAGCGATAATTCATACAAGGAGGGGAGCGCTCAAATCAGATAACTGTGGTCATTAGGTAGCAGGCCAGTTTCCTGTATTTCAATTTAAGACGTTATTTAAATTCTCAAAACCCTGATCGGTTATAAAGAGTTTTGATTGATTAAATGGGTGCTGTCCATGTTTTAAGGTATATTCCGAAGCTTCTGTTTGCCTGGCGTTTTATAAAAATGTAAATACAATTTTTCAGCCGTTAGGCTTGTATTTTGTTGTTGTTGCTTCACTTCATGTGTGTTTATTTTACGCGTTCAATGAACCCGTGTGGCATTAGGATGTACGAGGCTGTGTTCCAAATTTGTGGTGCGAGCTTTTTGGCCGATTTTCGGCATGCTCTATTTATTTTGTGTGCTCTGGCACCGGCTGGAATCTCAGGGAGGTTCTTCATGTCTTTGTATTATTAGATCTTGTATGTGTCAGTAGTAATTATAGTGTGTTAATTAAGGGTGGGTCCCATAGCCGTAGTGTGATTTGAAAGATGCAACTCCGTGAGCAACATGACTGTTTCAGTTGTAAACGGACTCGCATCAGTACTCATTTTCTTATTAAAGAGCAGTACACCACGCATTATATAACTTCTTGACCAGGAAAAATGGACTTGCATCCATAAGTTATGACGAGCGAGTTCTTACCGCTCAATTTTATGTTATGATTAATCACTTTGAGTGAAGCTGTATTCACACTGTTTTGTTGTGACGAGCGAGTTCTTACCGCTCAGTATTATATTTATTTCTTAAAGGGGTGAAAGTCAGGGAGGATTTCTTTTTATTTATTATTATTATTATGCACATAATTTTCAGTCAATAAATATCTTTTATTCTACTTGTTACTCATTTTATTTCTAGTATAGCCTCTGTCATGGACCTTTCTATTCATTAGAGCATGTTGTTTTTGCGAACTTTGCTTTGAAAAGCATCCAGGACTGAGCACGACCCCGTAGAAAGTATCTTGATAAAACAATGCTTTATTGAAGGGTGCATAGACAAGCTGGCGCGCCAAGTTGGGGCTAGTTCGTTGCTAGTTACCGCTAGAACACATTGGATAGTCAGCATAGATCTAGTAGATCAAGCTGTCGCGAAAATGTTGTGTTTCACTGATATATGGGACTGTTTGAAATCACCGGAAGTGATAATTTGTTAACGTAAGTACGGCGAAGAGAAATACCGCCAAGAAAATGGAATATACAGTAGAATCACGAGTTTGCAAGTTAATACGATTCACGTTTTGTTTATTGATGTAATTAGTAAAGTAGTGTACGTGAAATCGGGCGCCCATTGAGTAAATGTAAAATTAGATTTGTTTAGAAAGTCAAACTCATGAATATGTTAGGAGGCTGGTAGCCTTAAATGACAATTAATACTTTGTTAATTAGTCAGTGTTAACATCAGATCTGGATAGTAATTTTATGACTGAATATGTGCGGGGTTAAACATTTATTAAGTAAAATTAGAACCATCCAGTGATGCAGATTGTTTTGCGGGAGTAAAGGGAATAAGATTAAATGAACTGAAAGTGGTCAAATGAAGTAAATGTATGTCAAGAATTATATATGTGTGTGTAGGGAAGACATTTCCATGTCATCCTCCTATTTTCTCAGTGATATATATTTTTGTGTGTGATAATGGCAACAGTAGAACAGATCCAGGCGATCATTGAAAGTGCCACGGCGAGAACCCAGGAACTATTAAAGGATCAGAGTGTGAAGTTAGACATTAAGTTATCCGAACAGTCAAGCGAGTTTAAAACACATCTAAACGAACGGTCAGGCGAGTTTAAAACACAACTAGCTGAACAGAGTGAAAAATTAGACACTAAGATATCTGAACAGAGTGAGAAATTAGACATTAAATTAGCGGAACAGAATGAGTCATTCCAGTCTCAAATGAATGACACTATAAAACCACAATTTTCTGAACAGAATGAGTCATTAGAAATTAAATTAATTGAACAGGGTAACTCATTGCAAGCGCAAGTAAATGAAAATATAAACAAACAATTAGAAGCGCAAGAGAGTAGAAATACGAGTCAGTTAGCCACATTATCTGCAGAGATGAAAGAGTACACTACGCAGCAGATGGTTCAATTCGCGCTTGATATCAGTAAGAATAACGACAAACAGCTAGGTCAGATAAACATTAGAGGACACCTTCAACCGTAAATTAAATGATTTGGACGAAACTGTATTGGCAAGACTAGCTCAGATAGAATTAGCATGCACGGTAAATAACAGTGAGGTTAAAACGGCACAGGTGTATCTTGAAAAGCGGTTTGATAAGATGGAGGAGGATTCTACGTTTATCCAGGGACAATTGTCAGCAGTAAATGAAAGTATTACGGGCCTGATAAAGGATATGGATAAATTAGAAATACAATCAGCAGAGCGATGGCAAAACCTAGAATCGGACCAGGATAATTTGAAGAGTACGATAGATGAGAATTATCTACGTCTAGAAGACAGGCTTGAGAAGATAGAATCGAATCAGGAGGACACGAAACAGCAGATGGAAGAAAAACTGGGAGCGATTAAAAATAGCATCAGAAAGGATTGGCGTAAGATGAGCAGCGACTCTAAAGAAGAACGGTTAACGATCATAAAGACCGTACCATACGCGCATTTAAGCACTTGAGGAAGAAATTAAGAGTAAAATGAAGGAACAGTCGGACAGAATCATAAAGGCAGAATTGCGTTCGTTGGGACAGAACACGTTATTTCAGACCGAGCACGTTAAAGATAAGGAAGTTGACTCAGCAAGCCCGGGGGCAATTAGCGCGGCGAGTAGCCAAGGACTGACAGGCATCCCATTAACGACTAACACAGAGGGATTTCACAATAACATTGGGGGAACCTCTACTCCTCAACATGGCCATCAGCACCCTCAAGTCGTACAAGTTATTCGATCAAATGAATTTAAACCAAATAAATTCACAGAAAATGCTGGTGTCACACCGAAGGCGTATCTTAAGGAGACGGAGGACTATTTTAATGACAATAATATACCGCCCGCGCGTCGTTTAAGACTGATGGAACGATTTCTTTCGGGAAATGTACTTACGTGGTTCTTGAGCTTCAAGTATACTTTCGGAGGGATGGATGATTTCAAGGTTGCGTTTCTTAGAAAGTATTGGTCGGCTTCTCTCCAGCAAATACTTAGAATGGAACTTTATTCGAGAAAATATCAGTCAACTCAGCAGACGAAATATTCAGATTTCTTTTCGTTACAATTGTTAAAATTTAAAGATTTGGATTATCCTTTAGAAGAATCAGATCTGGTTATGACGATTGCACGGCAGTTGCCAGTCAATGTTCAGCAGATGTTAGTGGCAGCAAACGTGGACACAGCGGTTCGAGCCGAACAAATCTTACGTCAGATTGACGAGACAACAACTCACTTGCATCAGAGAGGGGGACGACAGCTGGTACTTGTAAACACAACGGAGGTGGTTAAACCCACTCAAGTACACACCAGATCGCAGGCCACAAATACAAGTGTGTCAACAACACCAAGACGAGGTCAGGAGGGCGAATAAAATAGGTCACACCAGCGACATGATAATAATAATGATAGGCAGACCCAGAGCAACAATAGGTATGAACAGCGAGGGTACCAACAATGGAGAAATAATAGGAGAAATGAGGGACCCTATAGACGGTACGAAAATAACAATAATGAGAATCGACAGTGGCGTGAAAGGAGATACCAGAACCAGGGGGACTATCGAAATTATAGGAATGAATGGAACGACAGGCACGCCGAATCGCAGCGTTACCTGGAAGAATTACACGCTAATGGAGGGGACGAACAAGGACATTGGGAACGTGCCATTAATAGGAGGTCAAATCCAGACACTCACATTGAGGGGGCCGAGAGTTTATTGAAGCAGGAAGAACGTCAGGGAAATACGCGACAGAAGGATGATGGTAGTCGCGGGGGTTGTAAAAAATCCCAATAATTGCAAAAGGAGTCACCCCGAGAGAGCAACAGCCGGATGATGAAGAAGGATGGGTCGTGGCACACATACAAGAGTGGATAGCTTTGCCGGAAGATTGCCTGGAGGAAATTGTAAAACCACGGAATGATGATATCAAACAACTGCCTATTATTTATGCGAAGATCGGTGGAATTAACGTGAGATGCTTAGTTGACACGGGTTCACAAATTAGTCTTGTATCGGAGGCTTTGGTTCGAGAGTTGGGACGGAGTCAGAATATTCCTGTGATTCCAGTACCGCAACTCAAGGAGAGGGGCGTTATTCCCGAACGCACCGTCACTTGCAAACGTCAGGCATTTATAGAATTGGATATATTAGACCATATATTTGGACAGACCTTTATCATTATGGCTGAAATGAATTTTAACATTATTCTGGGTGCAAATTTCATTTATGACTACCAGGCAGTCATAGATTTGCACAATAATACAGTCAGTTCTAAGGAGTTTGATAAACTGAAGGATGTGGGCTTACACATGGATGAAATCACTACAGGGAAGGACGTGAATTCATGGGCATTGGAGGCAATAGCAGAGGAGACAGAAGAGGAGGTACGAAAGGCGGAAGATGACCTTATAGATGTGGCTGTTGTGGAATTAAATGAAGAAAGTGACTCTCAGGATATATGGGCTTTACTAGCAGAAGGAGACGTCATCGATACTCAGTTTGAAGAACTATTACAGGAGCGGCTCAGTGACATCCAACTAGGGGTTGAACATAGGAAGAGACTTGAGGAGATCTTAAGAAGACACAAGGCAGTGTTTGACACAGTTCCAGGGAAGATAATAAATGTTCAGTATTCTATGCAGGTTGAGGATTGGTCCCCATTTCGAAGTAAATTGTACCCTATACCAGAAAAATATCGGGAGCAGGTCAAAAGGATTATTGATGATATGTTGCAAGCTGGAGTGATTAAGATGACTCCTACACATTATTTAAATGCGATTTTGGCAGTCACAAAACCAAACGGATCTATTAGACTTTGTCTAGACGCCAGAAATCTAAACATGCGCCTTATTTTTCCCGAGTATGACAGAGCGCCAATCATCAGAGACGTCTTAAAAGGATTTAAGAACAAGAGTATCTATTCGTCCGTAGATCTAACGAGTTAGTTTCACCATATCGAACTGGATGAGAAGTCACAGCTTCTTACTGGCTTCTTGTTCGATAATCAGACATATTGCTTCGTCCGTATGCCCTTTGGCGTTAAAACAACTGGATGCGCATTAATTCGAGCCTTGGATCGGAACCTGACTGAAGAAGTGAAGGAAATGACGGTACGATATATTGACGACATACTCTTGGCTTCAGATAACATCGAGACACATATGGAAAATTTGGATAAGCTTTTGGACAACCTTAGAACTGCAAACTTTAAAGTCACCTTGAAGAAATCCCATTTCTTCGAGAAGGAGATTTTGTACTTAGGGCACATCATTGACCAGGAGGGAGTGGGGCCAAACCATGCGAAGTTAGAGGCAATAAAGAATTTCCCAACTCCAACGAGAGTGAAACATATCAGAGCTTTCCTTGGCGTGACGGGCTTCTTTAAGGACAACTGCCCAGGATATACTGAAACCGTAGCACCTATGCAGGAGATGCTGAAGAAGAACAACAAATGGCTTTGGAACGCTGAGTGTGAGAAATCATTTCAAGAGACTAAATTATTATTGGAAAATTGTATCAAATTAGGTTACCCAGACTTTCAACGGAAATTTATTATCCAAACGGATGCCTCCATGGTTGGTATAGGAGCGATGTTATACCTAGAAGATCCAGCTAACCTTCAACATCGTGATTATTTAGCATTTGTGAGCCGCAGATTGCGTAAACACGAGCGCAACTATACGGTCACGGAACTCGAAATGTTGGCAATACTTCATGCTTTGCAACAATGGAAACGGATTGTATATGGTTACCCCATTATTATTAGAACAGACCACAAAGCACTAACGTTCTTGTTCAAGACATCTATGGCTAGCAAGCGTGTGACACGTTGGTCCATCTATATACAACAATTTAACATCGAAATTGAACACTGCCCGGGAAAAATGAATGTAATTTCAGATGTATTAAGCAGGAACCCCGAGCCTGATACCGAAGAAACAGCGATAGTACAGCATATTGAATTAACAGCAAAGGACCATGCATTATTGGAGGAATTACGGAAGATACGACGAGAGCAGGATGCAGAACCATGGATGTACCAAATGATCCAGTATTTTAAGAAGGAATTACCAGCAGGAAACCCAGCGTACAGAAAAGCAAAAGCCAGTGAAGGAAGATATGTCTACCTCAACAATTTACTGCATAAATGGATAGATGAAGAACACACCAAATTACGTATTATGGTACCTGCATCATTTCAAAGAGGACTTACTTGGCACATACATGAAAGTTTCGGCCATGTGGGAATCGACAAGGCACAAGCGACCATAGGAGAAACGTTTACATGGCCGCGAATGAGGACTACCAACTGTGACGTAATAAAGACTTGCGATCCTTGTCAGAGGACGAAGCCGAATAATTACTTAATGTGGCAGTATCCTAGACCATTGCTACCTCAGAAACCCTTCGAGCTTGTGGCACTAGATTGTTTCGGTCCGATCCCGAAATGTAGGCGAGGTTGCCGTCACTTTATAGTGTGTATTGATGTGTTTTCTAAGTTTGTTGTATTGTGCCCCATTCGGAAAACTACATCGAAACAAGTACTCAGTCGTATTCGAAATAGAGTTATTCCAATCTTTGGAAAACCAGAGTTTATATTGTCGGACCATGGAAGCTATTTTACGAGCGCCGAATTCAAGAAAGGTATGGAGGACTTGGATGTAAAACACATGTTTAGTAGCGTTCGCCACCCTCAAGCTAATCCTAGCGAACGC
Organism: Meconema thalassinum; assembly: GCA_946902985.2. Lineage (NCBI taxonomy): Eukaryota > Metazoa > Arthropoda > Insecta > Orthoptera > Tettigoniidae > Meconema > Meconema thalassinum. The sequence continues at coordinate 15,363,147 of OX336389.2, read as the reverse complement.
GCAATAAAATGCGTTACTAAATACATAAGAATCTTTATTCCCAATGAACATCACAAGTGGGTAGACACGATCAAAGATGTAGAGACCTGTATGAATACAACTAGACATGAGTCGACAGGCCAGATTCCCATGGTCTTGCACATGAACGAATATCCAGTAAGATCGTGGAGCAACATCATCAATTGCCCACAAGACCCCATGGTTGGTCATGAGTTGAGAATTGAGAGAACGAGAGTCCATTTGAGAAACCAGGCGGATCGCAGATTACGTCGTGTCAGAAATAAGAAGTATCACAGAGAACTATTAGTCAACGAGCTTGTGTTAGTACGGAAACCAGCGACATCCGATCCAGAAAAGAAGGTATTCAACAAGTTCAGTCCCAAATTTATTGGATCCTTCTGTATTGTGCGTAATCTTGGTAACAACGCATACCGAGTAAAAGAATTGACTACAGGTACAATGTCTGTCTACAATGCAGCGAATTTAAAAGTGTATTTTACTAGTGAACCTTGGGAACGCAGAAATAATGATGCAAATTGAATATATGGAAGTACGTTTGGACATCTAAGTATACGGGGGTCAGTGAGTACGTCAGTTGAACGAGGAAGTTGGGGGCAGCCTGTTGTTGTCAAACACTAATGAGCTCTGACGATGATGACACAGCGAGAGAGCGAGCGAGAGAGATAAGGATACTGGGCAGGAGAGGTACAGGCCTTAGGCAATCAGACAGGCAGGCAAGCTTGGAAGGTCTGAATGAATGAATGAGCAGGAAGTAAACACGAGTGCGTGTCGACACTCCAACGACAGTGGCGGCTAGACCAGACATATGAGAGGGAGATTTCTCTAGGATTGGCAGAAATGGATTACAGATGTTATGTGTATTTAAAAAAATCGACTATATGCTATGTTCGATTTATTTCAAGGAGGAGGATTGTGAACTCTTTATCCACAGGCTGTATAAAGGATTCTAATAAATTATTCATCATCATTCGATACATTGCTACAGACAGCAGATATGAGAGCCAGACGGTGTTGGGAAAAATTGATAAATCAGTGGCAGAGAGAACACAATGGTTTAAGCTCCTGTGGTATTTTAGAAAGTAGCATAAAATTCATGACACATAGGACAGGTGCAACTTTTAGCGCGAAGACGGGAAGGGTACGCGCAATATGGCTTGTTGCTATGAGTGTTGGCGCCAAGAAGAAGATTGAATGCTACGATGTAATTGGTCAATCTTCATGTTAACCATTCCCTGTGGCATAAATACAAGTAAGAGCGCGCGAAGGTCTACAAGAGTCTGAACCAAAAATATCAAGACGCCCTGTTTAAGCGGCAACTTGGCGTTGTAACGCACCCTGGTGAATTAACGCGGGAGTTATCTACGGATTAATTCCACGATCGATTCGAGCCAGCTACAGCATAATCGTAACCTCCACATTGCTACGAACTCAATGATACCGATCGCATGCTAGTCTGATAATTATTATGGTATATTTTCCATAAATCCCCTTCCATGCCTACTCTAGTCAGTTTCATTTATAAATGGTCCAGGAAGCTTCGAGAGATGACTTTTATTTGAGCATTTGAGGACGTAAGGCCTTATTTCAGGTGTCTAAGGACACGAGGCATAACTTCTAATATTTCATGTATTTGAAGATGGATCATTTTTTTCAAGTTATAAGTGTAACTTCTGTGATTTTTTGTAGTCCCAGTACTACCAGATAGGGGAATTCATCGAAATAATTCACCAGTAGACGGTCAAGGAATTGAGTACTTGATCGGTGAATTTAATAGGAAATATATCGTGTGTGTATCTGACAAACTTTATTTAATTCAGCACGAGATGACGTCTAGGAACGAGGCCGGATCTTGGAACCAGCAGGACATTTGCCAGAAGATGTCGATGACGAGCTAAGCATTTTAAAGGAGTGATGGCTGGAGATGTTTTCCTGACGCTGTTCTATAGGAATGAGTACAAATGAATTTATTTATTTATTTATTAAATCAGCTATGGTTTTATAGGACGTATTTTTGTAGATATTTGTTTGCTTGTTTGGTAATGTAGATTCTTAGATCTTGTTTTACTGACACATTAAGTATGGGACAAGCTGAGCGCTTTGTATTTTGTAAATATTGTAATTTTGTTTGGTTCAACTATACGGGGCTATGCGCAGCTCGTGCTCGCATTCGCTTGCGTAAATCGTGGTCAAGCATTTTAAATTCGGAAGTATGCCTTATAACAAAAATGGAACTGAATTAATTTGAGATTAAAAAATAGAATTTGGAGGGTAAAGATTATTTGTGAGCAGAATTTATGACGGATCAGGATTATTTTAATAGTTGCTTTTCTAGCAGGTCTGTACGAGATGACACCTTGCACCCGAGTTTTTGTTGTTTATTTGTTTAATGTGTCTATGGACGCAATATAGGTTGATCTGTTTTGAGCCGACCCAGAAGTATGTTTATGAGTGAATCATCCAAGCTTTATGGTGCGTAGTGTGATTTTATGATGTGTTAGCGGGAATATATCATTGAGATTATTCTGACTTGCGGCATAATCAGCCCAGTTCATAACCTCGCGAGGCTGAGCTTGTGGAATATATTTGTGGTCTTGCCATCCAAGGGGATGAGTGAGATATGTCGTGTCGCGTTTCCAGATGGATAACGGGATCCGTATAATTAGCACCAAGCTTGAAAGACTGAGAGAGAGTCGAGGCAGCGATGATTCATACAAGGAGGGGAGCGCTCAAATCAGATAACTGTGGTCATTAGGTAGCAGGCCAGTTTCCTGTATTTCAATTTAAGACGTTATTTAAATTCTCAAAACCCTGATCGGTTATAAAGAGTTTTGATTGATTAAATGGGTGCTGTCCATGTTTTAAGGTATATTCCGAAGCTTCTGTTTGCCTGGCGTTTTATAAAAATGTAAATATAATTTTTCAGCCGTTAGGCTTGTATTTTGTTGTTGTTGCTTAACCTCTTGTGTGTTTATTTTACGCGTTCAATGAACCCGTGTGGCATTAGGATGTGCGAGGCTGTGTTCCAAATTTGTGGTGCGAGCTTTTTGGCCAATTTTCGGCATGCTCAATTTATTTTGTGTGCTCTGGCACCGGCTGGAATCTCAGGGAGGTTCTTCATGTCTTTGTATTATTAGATCTTGTATGTGTCAGTAGTAATTTTAGTGTGTTAATTAAGGGTGGGTCCCATAGCCGTAGTGTGATTTGAAAGATGCAACTCCGTGAGCAACATGACTGTTTCAGTTGTAAACTGACTCTACATCAGTACTCATTTTCTTATTAAAGAGCAGTACACCACGCATTATATAACTTCTTGACCAGGAAAAATGGACTTGCATCCATAAGTTATGACGAGCGAGTTCTTACCGCTCAATTTTATGTTGTGATTAATCATTTTGAGTGAAGCTCTATTCACACTGTTTTGTTGTGACGAGCGAGTTCTTACCGCTCAGTATTATATTTATTTCTTAAGGGGGTGAAAGTCAGGGAGGATTTCTTTTTATTTATTATTATTATTATGCACATAATTTTGAGTCAATAAATATCTTTTATTCTACTTGTTATTCATTTTATTTCTAGTATAGCCTCTGTCATGGACCTTTCTATTCATTAGAGCATGTTGTTTTTGCGAACTTTGCTTTGAAAAGCATCCAGGACTGAACATGACCCCGTAGAAAGAATCTTGATAAAACAATGCTTTATTGAAGGGTGCAATACATTTATCCCATCTGTATTTTTAGTGTATCTGACAAATGTAAAATCTGTGAATGAGAGAAACCGTATACCGCTAGTTCATGACCAGCACTTGACCTATGTGCTTGCTTCGGGTTTAAGCCACTATCGACTTCACTATGATGGAACCATTCACATCAAATATGCCATACCTGATGAGAACCATTTACAAATAGAGATAAATGGTCATAGGATGATGATCCATAACAATGAAATGGTCAATGCAGGAGACGAATTATCCTTTCATCTCATGGTGACATGGGATGAAAAGCAAGCTGGAAAAACCATAAACGATTTCCCACTTTATGTAGAATTGGAATATACAGCCATGAAATAACAATCTGACGTTAGTTGTGACTTAAACTTTCTTGTGAAAGGTTGTTGGTCATCATCATCATGGTGAAACAAGACATGTGGTGAGAAAGACTAAAAATATGACCCTGTCCTTGGCAAAGCCTGGGCTTAAGACATTCGTGGACAAGCCCTTGCGAAAGAAAAAAAGAAAAAATAATGTGATGACCATAAGGAAAGCTCTTCGAGCAGCACAGAGACATGTTATCCCAAAACGTTAGCGACAGGGTTCAAAACAAGGGCGAGTGATTCCCGTCCCCAATGGAGCGGGATTTTTACCTGCATTGTTCGCTGGTCTGGCTGCTCTAGGTTCACTTTTAGGCGGCGCCAGTGCAGCGGCAAAAACTATTAAAGCCGCGCAATAGGGCAAGCAACAACTCAAAGAAAGTCAGCGACACAATGAAACGGTGGAAGCCATTGCTCTGGGGGCTAGAAATGTCAATTTGAAGCCAGGCTTTTATCAACAAGGATTTGGAATGTCACCTTTTCGAAATAAAATAAAACATCTTTAACATCAGCCATAGCAAGACATGCCCTGACGCATCAACAAGTGGAAAGCTATGCTAAACAACTGAAGCTTTCTCATTTTCGAGGTGTGTTTATGCGAAACCAATTACCCTCACGACCCTGGAAACATGAATGTGCTGTTGTCAATTTGGATGATCACTGAGGACCTGGAACACATTATGTAGCTTATGTCAAAGAGGGATCCACTGTATGGAACTTTGACAGTTTGGGGAATTTGCCCCCGCCCACGGAACTAGTGGCCTATTTTGGAAACAGGATAAAGATATATTATAATGTGAAACGTGAGCAAACGTTTAACAGCCAACAGTGTGGATGTTTGTGTTTATTTTTTTTATATAAGACGCAGCATAAGCAAAAACGTCAACAGTATGTCGGTGGAAATTAAGACGTTTACACTGCATGGACGTGGACCTGAAGTGAGCCTAGACTTTTACCCACCTATCGAATTAAGTAAAAAACCCTATGGTTTAGGACTTGTTTCTCTTGAAACGTTCAATCGAATATACAACATACGTGAAAATGTGAACAACAAGTTTTACTATGATGATTGTGTGCTCACCCTGAAATCTGGTGGATACACGATAGATGACATTTATGAACACATTTATGTGGTTTTGATCAATGAATATGGTTTAAAGTCATTTCTCGATGGAACGCGCAAGTTTGAACTTGTAGGAAATACCAACACTCATCGCTGCAGTATTTTTTCTCCATTCAAAATTGACTTTAAAACACACCCCGATTCCATTGGTCCATTACTAGGACTTAAACCACGCGTGTTGGAGCCCAACAAAAAGCATGAATCACACCATGAAGTGAAATTCATGGAGGACCATCATGTGTCGGTGACGTGTAATATTATTAGCCAAGTGTACACCAATCAAGAGCCGTCGCATTCGCTTTATGACTTTATTGTAACATCGCCCAATGGCTATATTATTCGCGACAACCCTCCAGTGGAGCTTTTTCATTCTGTGGCTGTCGATGGTATTAGTAATATAACATTAAGACTGATCAATAGAGAGCAACAACTCATTGATCTAGATTCTACCACACCAGTGTGTTACAAGTTGGTGCTAAAACCACTATGAAGTTTGTATATAAAGCAACAGCACCGTCCAGGAGTGGTGTTAGTTGTTTACCACGTGAATACGCGTTAATATCTCCGAACAAGCAGATTTTACTGCATTTGGGTTACCACGTCAACCCCCGCGATGAATTCTATCCTAGAGGTAGCGAACCACATCGAGGAGCAACCAGGAGTGGTAAGAATTGATCTCCATTTATATCAAGCTCAAACACCTGGACTCAATAACAATGATGAAATTCAATTTGTTATCAACAACCAAGATATTTACAGTCTACCGCATGAAAGTGTTATTCAGATTGAAGGTCGGCTCACCAAAGCCGATGGCTCTACTCCCACCACATCCAAGTTAGCCAACTACGCTTTCGCCTTTCTGTTTTCAGAAGTGCGTTACGTGATTAACGATATCGTGATGGATGGCACTCGAAATGTGGGTATTTCCAGTGTCATGAAACTATATCCCTCTTATAGTGAGGAAGAAGCTAAAACGCTTTGCATGGCGGGTTGGTGCCCTGACTCGATCAATGACTGGATGGTACACACCGATGGCACCTTTACTGGATATTTACCACTTAAACTGATTTTAGGCTTTGCTGAAGATCACCAGCGCATTGTGGTCAACGCAAGGCAAGTGCTTTATCTGGTGAGAGACAGGAGTGATAATAATGCACTCAAGGGAGCCGACAATGCCCCCATTGATTCAAAAATTCAACTACAATGCTTGCTATGGAAAGTGCCTCATGTGACCCTTAACGATAGCAAAAAACTGGACATGGTCAAGATGGTAAAGAGAGATATACCTCTACCCATGGAATTTAGAAGCTGGGCACTCCATGAGTACCCGCTATTGCCCACCACCAACACACACCGTTGGTCTATAGAAACAGCCCGCTATACAGTGAGAACTCTCTACATGATCGTGGGTTTTCAAACGAATCGCAAATATCAACAAACCAAAGATGCCACGCAATTTGATCACCTGCAATTGAGAAATGCACGTCTTTTCCTCAACGGTGCTGTGTTTCTCTATGAAGGGCTGGACTTAGATTTTTCAAAAAATAAGTTTGGCACCCTGTACGACTTGTTTTTTAAATTTAGATGGACGTATTATCATAAAGAGAATTCTCCTATGTTGTCACCCTAAGCTTTTAAGACAAGGGCGCCACTGATTGTCTTTGACTGTTTCTACTTGGAAGAGTCTGTCAAACCATCCAATATTGACATTCGACTCGATTTTGAAACGCATGACGATGTTCCAGCCAATACCACGGCCTACTGTTTGATTATTCATCACAAACAAGTCAACTATTATCCACTGTCCAAACAAGTGTATAAATAGCAGGTCAACCCACATCAAACCGCTCAGTCATGTCTTGCTTTCAAGCCGCAAGAGAAGTTACATCCATGAATTTAAAATCTGAGGAACAACGTTTCAAGACCTTTGCGACGTGGCCGGTGCATTTTATAAACCCTCAAGCCTTAACGGCCGCTGGATTCTACTATTGGAAACAAGAGATGAAGTGAAATGTGTGTTTTGTCCCATCATCTTAGACCAATGGCAAGAGAGCGATGAATCCATGCAGGAACATCAGCGCTGGTCACCTGCCTGCCCCTACCTGTGCAGAATGGAGGTGGGTAATATGCCCTGTCATTCAAGTTACCCCTCACTCGTGCCTCTGAGTGATGAAAAAAGTTATACGATACGTGTGGACTTTTTGGTGTCAACAGTGCTTCAGTGAGCAGCTCACAGTCAAAAACACCCAGTTTAGAGACATTGGGATATCATCGGTGTTATGGACAATATAAACACAAAAGACTTTTTTGTTGTATGAGTTGGTACCACCCCTATCCTAGAATGAAAAAAGAATGTAAAACTTGTTATGCTAATTGCTAGGGTGGATGGGGTGGATGGGCCTACTTACCTGTCTTCAAAGATCCGCTCACTTACTGCAACTCACCGCTAGTTGACTTGCCCCAACAGAAGAACACCTAAAGGAGGAAGAAGGAGAAAGCCCACAGGTTCGTCTACAGAAAAAAAACCGATAACTAACAGAACTGCCACCGACGAAATGATGCAACTACAGTAGCTTACTTTAAAAGAAAATTTAATGTAAAATGAACAGCTCCACCAGAGACCAGAAAATGCATCAGCCAGCATAAAATTACAAAAAATTAAAAAAACTTTACCTAGAAACTAGAAACATTACCAGTGAGAAACTGTAGATTAAAAAAAACAAAGGTCGATACCAATTAACAATTACCTGAGGTCAGAGAAAGAAAAGCCACCCAAAAAACACTTAATATGTACCTGACATACTCCCAACTGAACCATGAGGTCCTTGGACAATCAAAAAAGAAGTAAATAGTGCAAACTTTACCATAAACAAGGTACCGAAAGATAACGTAGGAGTAAAAAAATAAAAAACTCCAAAAAAGGAAAACTAAGGACAATTTAAAACCAAAATAAGTTAAACAACATCACCATGACCCATGAACGTGCACTTAAAACACACGCCAGAAACAAAAACCCACAATGCACTTCTGTCAACAAGTGATCATGGCGACCAGAACAGTTGAAGGTATATCAGTACGTATTTATGTCAAACGCCTAATTTTACATTTAAAAAAATCTTCTCCAGTGAGAAAACAGGAAGATATAAACAAAACTCTAGACATTACGAGATCAAATAGTATATTAAAAGGCAACGGATCAAAATAAAACCGATCGACTAATGATCAAATTAGGCCTAGTGTTCAATAGATTCGTCTGGTCAGTACTAGAATATAAGAAGAAGAAAATGCCTTAGCCAGACGCCAAATAATAAAATTAGAAGAAAAACAGAAGTGTTCCCCGGACTAATATTGTTTAACAAAATTTTACATATTCAGAGGTGACATATCTAGGCCAAAGTCAACCTTCATAACAAAAAAACTAAAACAATAAGTACACAATGAAAAATATGGAGCTCCAAAAATTTAAAATAAATAAAACGTCAAAACATACCTTAATAAAGCCTTTTGGGGAGACACTAATATTTACAACACTACTTAGATATCCTTAAAGGATTTATATCACCAAAATAATAAAAATAAAGAGGAGATGGCTGCCACCCGACGTCGAAGAGATGCACACCAAACATCGCATTTCCATATTAAGGCCCAAGAAAACACGTTCACGAATATCACAGATGATAGTTGCACACTAAATTATTCATGTATCATCAAAATAATGGGATAAATCCCCAAGTTAGTGGAGACGAGGGCATAAGCCCTCGCCCCTGAGGAGATCTCCAATTTGCGTGCTCCTTCAACCAGCAATCAGTCACAAGTCATAATTCACAAGATAGAGGTCAAAAGCCAAGAAGGTCTCCCATGATGCACCAAGGTATTTTAATTGGACCAATCCAATTTAGCCACATATTACGACAATGTGAATAACAAAATAATATTCACACGACACCATTAAAATGTTTTGGTGGCATGATGCATATATAGTCTTTTGTTTCATGACGTAGAATAATATACTTTTTCAAATATGTCTCGATGAGACGAGCCCGGAAGACACCTATGTCTCGCTCTAGCGGCAGAAGACACAACTCCCGGCTTGAGGTGCCGACAGGCGCTGCCATCTCGAGTTAATTAGCCAAACCAAGGCACCTTAGCGTGCACTTTAAAAGGCGAAGGTACCAGGACATCGAAATAGATGCATAATAAAAATGTTGGGACGGGCTTTGCACGTAACAGTCTCCCTCCCTTAAGCGTGAACACCGTTCACGAATATGCCTAGGCATAGGCAGTACTTCATAACTAGTCGATTCACCAAGCATTGTTCCCAGAAGATAATGTTCACCAGTTAACTCCAATTGATGGATAAAACCGCATCGTTTTGGTTAGGAAGTGTGCAGGGTCAGATTATCAGTGAAGGGATAATTGATCACCTCGCAAACCACTTAGTTAACAGCTTCACTGTGTCCATAAGTCCTCAGAAAGGCATTACACCAGCACCTGCAGTGCTTTCAGAGTCCGAGACGCGTTAGGTAAATGTTCAATAGGTCCAATGTTGTTAGCTTTTGACGAAGTAGGTGGATGCAATGTGCAAGATACCATGCGACGAGTGGGCAGCCATTTACAAAACAGTCGTTAATATCATTTCAAAAATAAAAGTTTACAAAAATTACTAATTGTTAATACATTTTACATATGAGAAACAAGTTGAATTTATATGAAGAAAATCCTGACCATGCCCTAGATCCATGCTCACAATAGTTCATTAAATAACAAGATTTACCGAAGTAAAGTTCATTATCAAGGTTACGTTTTTACAGACTAGTTAGACTTTTCTAGAGTACACGAGTTGAACGATCATACATTCAGAAGGAACTACGGTAGAGGAATGACCACTCGAATTCCCAAGGAAACAGGTATACCAGATCACCATGATTTAGGTCTCCCACCGAGTCCTACTTACATGCAAGCATCTTCTACGAGAACATCAAAATTAGTTACAATTTTACAAAGGGTGGGCTATTACACGATGTTAAAATTTTACCATTAAATGGGAGTTACCCAACAGTTACAAGTTGTATCCCAGTAGAGTTTGCAAATCCAATTCAAAATTCCAGAAGGAACAGATGCCTGTAGGCTTCAATGAATGTTAGGGATACTCTACATTATACAAAATATCAGTTTACAAATTTATGGTAGCATTTCTTCATTACAAATCTCTCCGCCTCGTTTTATGAGCGACAGATGCACTCTGGATATTTTGTTGGCCTTAGGGTTTCGAATAAGAAGAGTAACAGGAGTCAAGAATGCCTCTACATAACAGGGACCTTTGAAGCGAGGGTTCAACTTACTAGATACTAGATTACTGACGCCCTTGGGCTCGAAATTGCGGCCGTACACAACATCCCCAATTTCCAAATCAGTTGGCTTGCGACTGGCACTGTATCGCTTGGCAAGTTGGTCATGTGTTATCTTAATACACTCTCTAGCCTTGTCGAATTTCGCCCTCATATCCTCTGGCGTGAAACTGTCTGGAAGGAGATCGTGCAGGTTCCACAGATTAGACAACGGAGAATTAGCCATAAACGAAAACATTAACGAAAAAGGGGTTGCTTGCGTGCTCTCATGCACGGCGGTGTTGAAAGCAAAATTGAGCCAATGCAAATTAGAATCCCACTTGGAATGGTCGTCGTGGTGGAAAGCGATCAGAGCAGAACGGAGATTACGATTCACTCGCTCAGCGAGAGACGGGTTAGGAAAATAGGGAGTGGTGGTAACATGCGAAATAGCATAATCAAATAAGAATTGACGGAACTGATGTGATACAAAGCACTTGGCATTATCTGACACCAGGAACTGACATGGCCCAAAAGATGAAAAGATGGAATTAAGACACTTTATGACGGAACTGGTCGTAGCCTGTCTGGTGGGGAATATCCAACTAAACCGGGTGAAACCGTCAGTGCAAACAAGCGCAAATTGGTTTCCCCGACCAGAACGAGGGAACGGGCCAACATGGTCGATAAAAAGCCTCTCCATGGGTCTAGATGCCGGTTCGTATGACAACAGGCCAACCTTTGTAGAAACCGGAGGTTTGCTAATATTACACGAAGCACAATTTCTAATGAGTTTCCTGATGTCACCATCCATACTTCGCCAAATGAAAAACTGTCTGATCTTTGCTCGGGTCTTGAATACTCCTAGGTGGCCACCAATAGGAGATTCGTGATAGTAACGAAAGATTTCCGGAATGAGGACCGACGGGAGCACAATTTTAGGTAGACGGTCATGACGAGACGAACAGCACAATACACCATCCTTTAGAGAGTAGGGCTTGATCACTTCCCCAGAATTGATTCGGTCAATTAGGCTAGATAAGGAGGGATCTTCTTTCTGGAATCTCCTCACATCTTCAAAAAGCAAAGGGGAATTGCTGAGAACGACCTTGATGTAATTTACAGGTGATACAAGGTTTACGGGTTCACATTTTTGAATTTCCTCTTCGGATGTTTCCTCATACATGCGGCTCAATAAATCAGCTACCGCATTTTCAGACCCACGAATAAGGTGGACCGTGAACTGGAATGACAGGATCCTATTCGCCCACCTGGAAATCCTACCAGTTTTGCGGGGTTTCCCTAACACCCAGCTCAAGGCCTGGTTATCGGTCTCGAGGAGATACTTAGTGTGCTCAAGATACATTCGGATTTTTTCCAAGGCGAACAACACAGCTAAACCCTCAAGTTCATAGATGGAATACTTCCTCTCTGCGTCCGTTAAGGTACGAGAAGCGTATGCAATGGGTTGCCTACCCAGATCAGACTCTTGCAGTAGGACACTACCAACACCACGACCAGACGCATCAGTTTCCACGATGAACTGCTTCCCAAAATCCGGAATGGCTAATACAGGGGCGTTAGAGAGCGCAAGCTTTAGATCTTCGAAGGCTGCGTGCTGAGAGGGACCCCACTCAAACTTCACAGCCTTTTTGCGTAATTGATTAAGAGGAGCAGCACGGTCGGCAAAGTTACTGATGAACTTGCGAAAGAAGTTCACCATCCCAATATAACGAGCAACACCCTTGGCGTTCTTGGGCGGTTTAAAATCTCTTATGGCCTGAGTAGGAGACTGGTCCACTGAGATATCAGATTCGGAAACAATATGACCCAAGAAGGAAATTCTGGGCTTGGCAAAGGAAACCTTGGACAATTTGACGGTAAGGCCAGCGTCACACAACCGATCAAGTACAACCTTCAGATGATCAACGTGTTCCTCGAAGGACTCAGAATAGATCACCACATCATCAAGATAGTGGTACACAAATTTGAATTTAATTTCAGAAAACACCTTGTCCAGAAGTCTGCTCAACACAGCGGCTCCGGTGGATAGGCCAAACGGGACACGGGCATACTCAAACAAGTTCCAGTCAGTGGAAAATGCAGTAACATGCCTGGATTCCGGAGAGAGGGGAATTTGGAAGTAAGAAGAATTCAAATCGGGGATCGTGAACACCTTCGCGTTGCGAAACCAACTAAAGCATGTGTGAAGATCCGGCAAAGGGATGGATTGTAAAACAACTTTTTGATTAAGAGCCCTATATTCGACCACCGGCCGAAAACCACCGTTATGTTTTGGCACAAGGAAAACAGGGGATGAGTAGGCAGAGACAGAAGGTTGGATAACACCTTCTTCCAACATCTTGTCAATAATCTTCCGAAGTTCGGCCATCTTGGGCGGGGCAAGGCGATACGGGCTGGAACGCACCGGCACAGAATCGGTTAGCTCAATCTTGTATTCCATCAAATGGGTACACCCAACTTGTCAGTAAATACAACACTATACTCCTGACATAACCTCTTTATGGCATCCTTTTGAGGACTCGTTAAATTTTCTATATCGAGATCCTCAATAGTCACAGGTTCACTAACTGAATTGACAGCAGGAGAACATAAAACCGGGTTAAACGATAATTTAATTTGCGGATTAAACTTAAACCATAAGTTGCGAGCACCAAAATCAAGAAGCATACCAACGTGGGACATGAAATTAGCTCCAATGACCACAGAACAAGAAAGATTTCTGGCAACAAAAAATTTAAACTTCCAGGAAAAATTTAGAATATGGATTTTGACTGTTATACTACCCAAAATATTTAAGTTTGAACAATTTGCCGAAATAAAAGATTCATTGTTAGGCTCTAACTCAGATAGACTGCAAACACTCTTCATAGTTAAAAACCAGACCTTGCTTATAAAGGAGGCAACACTACCAGAATCAAGCAATGCAGAAACGGGCTCGTCATTAACACAAATTTTAATAAACTGTGATATTCCCTTAGCCACAGGAGAAATTCCAAAATCATTATTCACTCTTAAACGATTACAATTAGATGACGAGGACACCCGCACCACAAGTTTCATATTAGGTTTAGAATTAGGATGACTTGCCACGACATTGCTCACCGATAGGTTAGGTTGGTCAAGAACATAAGCAGAATTAGCACGTGATGATTTAGTTTTCAAAGGGTTATCAAGATTTTCATTAGTAGGGCGACCAGAAACTTCACACGGTTTTCCCAAATTCTCATGCACAGAAATATCCATAGAAGTAACACCCAAATTGGTCTCCAAAGTATCCCGTCATTGGCGATACACAACTTGGTTATTCGGACACACCTTCTTAACATGTCCCACGCCACTGCACGTGTGGCACTTAACATTGGGTCTAGGATGAAACATAACCTTAGGAGGGGGACAAGACATCAAGGAAGGAGGGGGAACATTAGCTACACGAAGGGAATCTGCATGTTTCACAGCCATAGCCTCTATAACCACCTGTTTTAGCTCGACAAAAGACGAAGGCCTGGTACACATAGTCATGTATGACCTATATTCTGGCGAAAACCCATTTACAATTGACGACACCAATTGTCGCTCAGTCAAAGTGGATGCAAACACCTGGGCATATACCTTAATGTCACTGACATAGTCGCTAAGAGACTCGTCCAACCTTTGGACACGATATAAGAAATTTTGCTCGAGAGTACTAATGGCACTCGCAGGGACATGAACCCACAACACTTCCCTAATGAACATGGCTAAGGACATACGGAGGTGGATAGCTTCAATCAGCTTGTCGCGCAGCATACTGGATGCAACAGGATACAACAGTTGGAAAACCTGATTTTCCGACATTCCAAATATCGAGGCATGGTTGCCCAATTCGACCACTTGCTTTAAAAATAAGACCACCTGGGTAACGTCATCTAGGTTGAAATTCTTCAACTTAGTTATAAAACTAGAAATAGGGTGAGGAATCGACCCATAATTAACGGTAGGCATGTACGTAGCATTCGGAAAAGAGACATTATTACCAGGGTAGCTTCCTCGCACAACCTTTACAGGAGACAAAACATTTACATTGCCAGAGAAAAAACTGGGATGCAATGGGTCGGCCGGACCCAGGAAGTCATTAGGTGACCTAACATGAGAAGAATAACCGTATCCAGGGGTAACTGGTCTGGACGAGCCAGAATCAGGTAACAGAGGGGCAGGCAAACCACTACCAGTAATCGATCCCAAAACCTCAGACCTAGTAAACAGAGATGACTCACGTTCAACCCCAGAAGAACGCACCAAATTCACAAGGATATATCTTAAGTCAATCAAATCAAAAGCACTATTATTGTCGGCCATTTTGAAAAACACAGAATGCAGGCAGACAATACAGAAAGAAACAAATTTTAGGAATTACGAGGACAGTTTACAATTTCACAACAATACCATAAACTACCAATTAACAACACAATAGATTAGGTTGACACTCGAACACTGCCACAATACTATACAAAATCATGCACAAAGCTGCCCAAGACTGCAGACCGCATCCCTTGCTTGGCTCCAGAACAGGAAGCTAAAATACAACAAATTGCTACAAATCACAGGGCGAACAGCTTCAGACAGGGCTCCTCGATGCCTTCACTCGCAGCATGTAGGCCATCAGAATATCAAACAAAACCACATTTCCCATGCCAAGAATACATGCCAGTCACTTACCAAACGTCTTCTTCATTGGGAAAGTTGCATCATAAATAGGACATAATTCAGCACAGAAACCTTGTTTGGAACAGGTCACTTCCATATATCACCACATGGATTTTTAGAGGCATACATGAAACCAAACAAAACGACAAGGATTAACATAAAATAACATTAAGCACACTGACATGACACATCTCACCAGTAACCGTCCTATCAGCACCAGAAGGGACCATAAACGAGCCTGCGGGTAAGGGGGAGGGGATAGCTGCAGAAGCGATACACGAGCTCGGTCTGCTACCAAAATGCTAGGGTGGATGGGGTGGATGGGTACTTACCTGTCTTTAAAGGTCCGCTCACTAACTGCAACTCGCCGCCAGTTGACATGCCCCAACAGAAGAACACCTAAAGGAGGAAGAAAGAGAAAGCCCACAGGTTCGTCTACAGAACCCCCCCCCCCCCCGATAACTAACAGAACTGCCACCGACGAAATGATGCAATTAAAGTAGCTTGCTTTAAAAGAAAATTTAATGTAAAATGAACAGCTCCACCAGAGACCAGAAAATGCATCAGCCAGCATAAAATTACAAAAACTTAAAAAAACTGTACCTAGAATTCTCACTGTAGATAAAAAAAACTAAAGGTCGATACCAATTAACAATTACCTGAGGTCAGAGAAAGGAAAGCCAACCAAAAAACACTTAATATGTACCTGACATACTCCCAACTGAACCATGAGGTCCTTGGAGAATCAAAAAAGAAGTAAATAGTGCAAACTTTACCATAAACAAGGTACCGAAAGATAACGCAGGAGTACAAAAATAGAAAACTCCAAAAAAGGAAAACTAAGGATAATTTAAAACCAAAATAAGTTAAACAACATCACCATGACCCATGAACGTGCACTTAAAACACACGCCAGAAACAAAAGCCCACAATGCACTTCTGTCAACAAGTTACCATGGCGACCAGAACAGTTGAAGGTATATCAGTACGTATTTATGTCAAACGCCTAATTTTACATTTAAAAAAATCTTCTCCAGTGAGAAAACAGGAAGATATAAACAAAACTCTAGACATTACGAGATCAAATAGTATATTCAAAGGCAACGGATCAAAATAAAAACCGATCGACTAATGATCAAATTAGGCCTAGTGTTCAATAGATTCGTCTGGTCAGTACTAGAATATAAGAAGAAGAAAATGCCTTAGCCAGACGCCAAATAATAAAATTAGAAGAAAAACAGAAGTGTTCCCCGGACTAATATTGTTTAACAAAATTTTACATATTCAGAGGTGACATAACTAGGCCAAAGTCAACCTTCATAACAAAAAAAACTAAAACAATAAGTACACAATGAAAAATATGGAGCTCCAAAAATTTAAAATAAATAAAACGTCAAAACATACCTTAATAAAGCCTTTAGGGGAGACACTAATATTTACAACACTACTTAGATATCCTTAAAGGATTTATATCACCAAAAAAATAAAAATAAAGAGGAGATGGCTGCCACCCGACGTCGAAGAGATGCACACCAAACATCGCATTTCCATATGAAGGCCCAAGAAAACACGTTCACGAATATCACAGATGATAGTTGCACACCAAATTATTCATGTATCATCAAAATAATGGGATAAATCCCCAAGTTAGCGGAGACGCGGGCATAAGCCCTCGCCCCTGACGAGATCCCCAATTTGCGTGCTCCTTCAACCAGTAATCTGTCACAAGTCATAATTCACAAGATGGAGGTCAAAAGCCAAGAAGGTCTCCCATGATGCACCAAGGTATTTTTAATTGGACCAATCCAATTTAGCCACATATTACGACAATGTGAATAACAAAATAATATTCACACGACACCATTAAAATGTTTTGGCGGCATGATGCATATATAGTCATTTGTTTCATGACGTAGAATAATATACTTTTTCAAATATGTCTCGATGAGACGAGCCCGGAAGACACCTATGTCTCGCTCTAGCGGCAGAAGACACAACCCCCGGCGGAGGTGCCGACAGGCGCTGCCATCTCGAGTTCAATAGCCAAACCAAGGCACCTTAGCGTGCATTTTAAAAGGCGAAGGTACCAGGACATCGAAATAGATGCATAATAAAAATGTTGGGACGGGCTTTGCACGTAACACTAATAAAATAATGTAATAAAAAAATCGGTTGTTGTTGTTATATTATTATTTCTTATGCCCCCCCCCTGTTGGGTAGATTATTGGCTGAGGAATAACCTAACCACCAAGGGAAGATGATAAAGAAAAGGAGGTGGGCTTCGGACTGGAGAGAAAGGAGAGAGAAATAGGAGGAGAGTCCCACAAAAATTATAAATTTAACTTTAAATGCACTCAAAGGCGGTTGCCACTGCAAATCCGCTTTCGGATACCTAAAGTGGGTAAGGACCTGGTCGAAGCTGACGGAAAACGCAGCTAGGACTTGGGCGGCTTGCAAGAGAATGGCTTTAGTGTACTCCCTCTCAAGCATGCATATGCCTACTATGGGGAAGGGTGATGGTCTGGCAAGACAGAGAGTAATAGGCCTATTGTATGTCTGTTCAAAGGAGTTCGTTTTTGGACCAAAAATTCGAGGAATGCCAATACTTGGAATTGATTTTGATATTTCCAGTTTTCGAAGTTGTAGAGTTACTACAAAGCGACCAAGCGTTTCCAAGAAGTATGGTAATAAAGGAATTATACGTTTGGGAATAATTTTGGTGAGTGCACTAATAGTTGCATGTGGAAATAGCTAAGCTTTTACCCAGCAAAGAGCCGACTAAAAGTTTACGCATAGAAAAACACTTATCCTTTGGAAAACCAACCATAAGTTTTTGGAGAGGATCTCCACAAGCAGGAAGCTGGCGTAGCGAGCTGTACTTGCCTTACTGGCCAGTTAGAATTAGCTATTAAAGCTAAGAGAGACTTTACCACGATCACCACTAAGAGTTCTTGCTCAAATGCAACGAGTGGTGAAAACCCTATCACGAGATTTATTTGCATTAACGAGGGCATGAACCTAGGAAGAGTCAGGGAAGACAGGATCTTGCCTAACCGTTGTATTAGAGAAATGATGAGTCAAAAAGGAAAGTTTGAATTTATTTAACAATGCAAAAAAGTCTAATAAATGTGACAAGTATATAGTTTCAATTTTTGTTAACAATTTGGGGTCGCAGACCTCCTAACATTTAAAGTTTGCTCCAGGCAATTAACAATTCTTTAGGTTTCAAACCATTATATGTACTAAAATCTTTGTAAGATTTAAAAAAGACAAATGAAGTGATTAAAGTTTAGACATTAAATCGAGTACAATGTGTGTACTTTCAGAAATTCCCAAGTACCTATCTTAGAAAAAGTTACAACTTCGAAAATAACAAAAAAAAAGAAAAAAGGTAGAATGGAAGAGAAGTTCCTATAACTTCTTATATTTACGCTGAATTACTTTTATAATAGTTATACAAATTAGGACAGGTCACTTACTGTGAAACCTGAAGAGAAAGTCAAAAGGAAGGTTCTAGACTTCCTATGGTTAAATAGGAATCACGAGACAAATAGGGCAAGTTTCCCTTTCGTGAGATCTAGAAATAACTCATTAATGAGTTGAAAGATTTGTATTCCATAATTAGAAGGGAGAAACAATGTAAGTTTAAAACGTGTGCTAGACACGTATTTATGCAGAAATTAATTAATGTTATATAAGAAAAAGGGGAGGGCACTTCTATAGAGTGACACCTCATTGAAAAAAGACTGAAAGTAATAACTTTATTATTATGGTTTGCTAGTAAAGGGTTTAGGAAAGATCAATTGGGATTGAGGATAAATGTTCATGGCCTTATTTATGGTAATCGGACGATCACGACGCGGTAGAAATGTTGAACAAACACTAGTTTTCACTATAGTCTGTTGGATGGATGAAAAATTCACTGTAGTAACACAAAAGTTTATGGCAAAGAAAGTTATTGCAATTGTGAAAAAAACTGGTTGCACTAGGTAGGCGAGAGTCTATTGCTTGAGAAAGTTATAGATTGTAATTAAGTACACCAGAGAAAATCCAAACGGAGGAAGAAAAGTTAGCTATTGAGCGTTAAATAATAAGGAATATCCTTTAGTTTGAGAAAATATTCACACATATGAGTGGAAAATACATGACGTCGTGACTGGTAGATTCTGGAAGGTTCCAGAGCAATCTTGACTAAAGAATGGGGCCAAAGTTATTCCAGCGGTGGAACGAGCAAAATATTTTATAGACAGCGGGTATTCGATAATATCCCACGTTGTAAGAAGATTTCTCATTTAATTAGCTTAAGAAAAGCTACTTTCTATTAAGGTTGGCTTAGACAGCCAAAAGCCCAACATGGTAAATCCCGCGAAGGAGGATATTTCCCCAAAATATAGTAATCTCACACTGCCTATAAAATGATAGTTAAAAGCATGTAGAAGTAAAACCGATGAAGATGAGGTTAAAACCTGAAGTCTGTACTTATCTTTGCTGCATGGCGAAGGTGAAGTTCCCTTTGACGATTAAAGTTCCAACATGGCGTGGAATCTAAAGAATGCCTCTTTAGTTCAGGAGGCTGGCTCTAGTTGAGCCTTGACTGGGTCGACGGTCGATGTACAAGTGAGACCCACTCAGCGAAACGCCGAGGGACCAGGAAAGGGAAAAGAGTGGGGGTAGGAGACAAAAGGAATACATATAAGCATAACCAACATAAGAAAATTAAATGTTTTTCTTGATGAATGGTCTTCAAAGAGTTGATAGCAGACGATACTATCGCAGCATGGTGAGTGAAAAAGTAGACGAAGTTCTCTTGATCACAGAGATGATAGTTGGCGATGATGACGAGATCTGGTGGCGAGACGAAAAAGGAAGTCCTCTTGTACAGGGAAGAATTGAGGAACTTCACAGATTCGCTGCTAGATGACGCTAGGTGAGTCATGGAAGATATATATCTAGAACAGACTCACAAATGACATAAGAGACATGACCACCAAAGAGAAACTAGGAGATCACTGTTGGTGTTTGAGAAAAAGGAAGAAATGAACAAGCAAAGAGTATTAAAAATATACTCTATCATACCGTGTATTCCAAGAATACACCACCTGTCACATCCTAACCTCCATAGTGACTACTCAATGTTTTTATTTTCTTTTACTAGAATGGAATTTAAGTAAATGACATGGGTACACCTTATTGGACAATCGTCAGTCTGTGGTCAGTTGGACTTGATCCAGACAAGAGTGAACATGTTGCGTACACTAATTGTCGACTGTCAAGGTTTTGGAGATAACAAATTTATATTTAAAGAAGTGGCCATCATCGATTGTTCCACTTTTTGGATATCGCAAGCTACCCATTTGGTGTTTAAACAACCTTATGCGTTTGATTTGTTGTGTGATAAAGGCCGTAAACAAACTCAGTGGATTGAAACTCATATGCAAGTAGAGTGAAATCAAGGAACCATTTCATATAAGCACCTGGACATGGTCATGAAAGCCCACTTGTCTTCTGCCTATGTAGTATTTGTGAAAGGTAGTGAAAAACGTCAATGGCTACAACCATTTTTGGCGTCTTACTGTCAATGTATCGATTTAATGGACATGGGCTGTCCCTCGCTGCAAAAACTCATGGACCGCTACCCCTGTGACAACATTACCCATAAAGCCATGGCACAGGTGTGGCATCTCTTTCATTGGCTAACCACCAATGCCTGCTGGGAGTTGTTAAATAAAATTAAAACTGAAGGTTTACCTGTGAATGACACCAGTGAGATTTCTACAAGCGACGTGTAAACATCAACGTGATACCATGGAGAAAGGGGATGCTACCGATAAAGCGATTGGAAAGTTCTTTGTGTGCAAAAAGAAACTAGACAGTTTTACCAAAGAAGAATTATTGGCTCTTCCAAAATCATTCATTCATAATGTCGCAGCAAATGCCGTGAAAGAAATCTGGCAACATGTACCAAAATCATGGACTCAAGACCCTGTGTTAAGTGAATTGCAACTATGTACGGATTATGATCACCATAAGCAAGTGGTTATGGCGAAAAATACCCTCTATGCGACAGTGCGCCACTTGCCAGCTGGTCAAACTGTATCACGGTCATAAAAGTCCATGTAAAGACTTTGTTTCTTCATTCCACGGGTGTGATGAAGAAAAAATTCAGCAACAACAAACATAATCCACAGAGGAGGAGGAAGATCAAACCTTTTCTCCACCTATATGCCAGACCTGTACTGGCAATGGCGCCATTGACAAAGTAATTCAATACTTGACTTTCGAAATCTACCTACCTGGTTATTATTTGTGTGGTCTTGGAACTTGTCTTGAAGAACCTTTACAGCGTGGTGATATACCTATTAATCCTTTTGGATCGAGCATGCACCTTTCTAATCGCCATAGGCATTCTGCATTAAGACGTGTAGCGGATAAAGTGTCGTTGAAAAGCTAAACAACGTTTGATATCCTGTGATGTCTCAGTGGGGGAGAGGTTGGCAGCCCTCATTATGATTAGTGTTATAAAAGGAAAGTTAATGATGAGTGGACATGAACATTGAAAAGGATTGAGATATTGGTAATTCTTTGTATTCTATTTTGTAAAGCCATATTTGTTGTGAAATAAAAACAAGGTTTACAAGATCACAATGTCTTTTAATTTTAAAATGGTGATAGCCATTTCTTCATTTTCATTTTTTCACACATGAATATTTACAATTTCCACTTTTCATTTTTTACATTCTCCTTGTTTAGTTTACACATTCTGAACATTTCTGTTGTTGTGAAATAAAAACAAGGTTTACCAGATCACAATGTCTTTTAATTTTAAAATGGTGATAGCCATTTCTTCATTTTCATTTTTTCACACATGAATATTTACAATTTCCACTTTTAATTTTTTTACATTCTCCTTGTATAGTTTACACATTCTGTACATTTTTGTTGTTGTGAAATAAAAACAAGGTTTACCAGATCACAATGTCTTTAAATTTTAAAATGGTGATAACTATTTCACTTTTTCACACATGGAGATTTACAATTTCCACTTTACATTTTTACATTTCCCTTGTTTAGTTTACACATTCTGTACATTTTATTTTAAATCCTTTTTGTAATATACAAAAGCAAACATTTTACACTAAAATGTAATACTTATCTTATTTTTACTAAACTACAGTAGCCTAACATTATACATTCTACTTACAGTTTTTTTTTTTACAAAAAATATTACAATATAAAACACACTACAAATATTACAAGATAGTGATCATTAGACTTAAGTAAAGTAATAGTCGTCAATGCGACTGTTTCCCCAAGCAAAAGTATCAAATGTGTTGGGTATAATGAATCGTTTGTTGTCTTCATTACTTAAAGCAACTTTGTTCAGCAAATTGGTATGTAGCTGGTGATTTTTACTTCTAAATACACCCATTTTCTTATATAATACAGGTGGGTTACTAACTATACAGTTTTTATAATCACTTATATCTAACTCTTTACTAACAACATTCTTTTTCACTCCTTTAATTTTTTTACTACTACATCAACAATTGCAATATAGCTGTATGATTTAGATTTTGTGCCTACAAAGGTGTCTATAATAACACCAGCACATTCATCCTTAAATTTTCCAAGAACCTTTCTGTTTACTAGAGGTAAATGGTAAATATTATCCTCGGGATAGTCACTTGTATCAAACCTATTTATCTCAGTTTTGATATCCTCATAAAAATCATCAGTTTTGAACTCATAAAAAGAAGAATCTGTGTCTGTGTAGAGTAATTTAGCATTATTAAGATAGTTTTTCTTTACATAATCATAGTGAAATTCATACATAAGTGTTTTTGACAATTCCAGAATGGTGTAACCCACATATATGGGTTTGTTGTAAGTTACTTTAAGACGATTCATTTGTATTACAACTAAAGCCTCATGAATAATTGAACAGCTATGGAAGTTAGGCTTGCTTATTAAGTTGTTCGCACCATACCTTTGACCTTCATTCTCCCACTTTGTTATCAGCTTTACATCAACTCGTTTATCAACATTCTCCATAGTCTTTCCAAAAACGCTATTATTCATGAGTTTATAAAAATCTTTTTCAAACGTGTTTGTTGACTGTGTTCTTAAATTATTGTTTAGATCAATATACGGTTTGAGCCATGATGACTGATGAAATTGCAATACGTGATGAATTTTAGTTAATTTCAATCCATGCTGTAGACACTGTTTCAAGTTTTGATAATGTATTACATATTTACATTTATCATTTACATTAGCAATTAACATTTTTGTTCGTGATGTGATGTATGGAGATTTCATATTCTCAGGACAAAATGGTAAATCATTATGATCATCATGCAACTCTTTAGGGTACTCAAGATTTACCTCTAATATGTATCCTTTATCATCGTTATCATTAAGAGTGTTAACATGTAAGACATCAATTTCAGGTTGTGTCAGCCAGCGAAAATCTTTCAGTGGTAGATATTGACTCATAGCCCAACCATATTGGTTATTTGCATCGAGGTAGACATTATACTTTGACTCTTCACAAGGGTTGTAGCTAGACATGAATTTATTATTCGCTTTAGAGTACCGTCCACTACATTGGCTTAATCCACCTCGAATTGATGATTTTATAAAATTGATCATGTCTATATCAGTCATTATTTCTAAATTTACTTTTGTCTTTTT
This sequence comes from Meconema thalassinum, assembly GCA_946902985.2. Classification (NCBI taxonomy): domain Eukaryota; kingdom Metazoa; phylum Arthropoda; class Insecta; order Orthoptera; family Tettigoniidae; genus Meconema; species Meconema thalassinum. The sequence continues at coordinate 15,339,189 of OX336389.2, read as the reverse complement.
CAACATTGAACTGAAACTTAACCCAGGAGCAGTGAAATACTGACAAGGATCAAAAACATAGGTTTTCATACAAACATTCCGAAAATTTTCAAAATCATCTGCTAATAATAACACATCTGTCTTCAAATATATGTCTGAAAATTCACCTAAAGTTTGAATGTCAAACTGTGTCCATACACGTCGTTGTGCATGTAAATATTCCTGATCATTAATATGACTTGTGTTTAAGGAACTGTAAAATGCATCTTTTGGTGGTAAAGAACACTCCTCAAGACGTTCCACTCAGTTAATATATTCATAAGGGAATATACCCTTTTGACGAATCAAATTAAAATCATCTTCTTTAGGAAAGACACGTTGAATTTCATGAAACTGATCTGATTTTAAATTACTAGCCAGCTTATCAAGACTACTTGGCATAAAGCGGAATGAATCTAAAAATCGCAGTTTTATAGTTTTTTATTGACAGTTTTGATGTATTTTGTGAACGATATGTATTGTTCCTTATTATTTGCAATCACATCAATTTTCACATCTGAAGCTCCAAATTCTTTAACGATAAAGTGGTTATCGTATTTGCTACCGTTATGTAGAATGACTGGAATGAATTTAGTTACTCTATAATTTAAATTACATTCTTGGTGAGCAGCCCCACGATATTTTCCTGTTAAATGGTCATGATCGCGAACCCTATAAAACATATAAAACAATTAGTTTCAGTTTCAAAACGCACTTGCTGTAATGATGTTAGTGGTTCCATTGGAATGATCGTATTTAAAATAGAGGATATACGGATGGCATCTTTCTCAAGTCTTTCCATAAAAACTTTAGGTGCATCAGGTCCTCAAACTTATTTAACGAGTCATCGTAACTACATTCAATATAATATGCAAAGCTAAAAGGTTCATGAATGTGAGTAGTGTTGGTGAAAGGTTGGGCTGGATTCGATGAACATATATTAAATGGTTTTAGCAAAGCCTCGAAGTCAGCATATATAACAAATGGTACTAGAAGCTGTTTCTCATAATCCTTAAATTTTAGAATGTTATTTTTAGGAGTCGGTAATACCGTACACACATGATTACATCCCCATTTTTGGTATTGAGTTAGTTGATCCTCTTTTCTAAAATATAGTATACAACCATCACACAACCACTTCTTAGATTCACCTTTTGATAGTTGACTGCCAACAAGTCTACTGAAATGTTTTATCCAACAATAGTGGGCATTTTCACCTTTAGTTATGTACAGTAAATTTATATAAGCGTCCTTTTTTTCTTGAGTGTGATATAAAGGACCTACTATACTCTTATTTTCAATTCCATAAACATTAATACTTCATTGTTCAGCTCTTCAAAACGTTGAATGGCTTTTATAGCCATAGGAAATTCCATTTCTTGTAAATCCAACACTGAAGAATAGTGAGGATAAGATGATGTTCTCTCCACAGCCTTTTCAGCTGGATGGAGAGCTGAGGTTACAGCCCATGCAAAACATGCATGGTCACTATTCATAACGTTCACAAGAGCTTTCTTTCGTTTGATCCATGCAGGTAAATCAATGTATGATGATGCTCGAAGGGGGTTATATTTATTCAGGTTGGTTTCTAAATAAAGTACTTCAACCAACGCCCAGCCTGACTCCCTTTCCTGGAACTCTTCACTCTTCACAATGATAGCACTTGAAATATTTTGGTATATATAACTAATATTAGTTGATTCGTTAACAATTTTTATTTGTATTAAAAGATTTGATATCCGTAATTTCACCTTCCCAGTTTTTACATAGAGTCCAAAAAATCAAAATTCATTTTAATTGTTTTATGCTCTAATAAAACATTACATACCAAGCCAAACACAGTAGGTTGAACATTTTTTTAAATGATTCAATACTTTGAGTTTTTTCTTTACTATAAAGTCTATAACTAGCAATTCGACTTTTAAATGCACTACCAATTTGTTGAATATTTCCAGAATTTCTTTCATGGCAAGCGTTATTTTTATGATGAATACTGCGTAAATGTCCATGAATGATTGAAGAAGGTATATCAATATTACATACATCACAATGTGTTATCGAAGGTTCACCATTCTTCTTTCTTTTTGTTGCACAACTATTTTCACAATCTTGAGGACGTTTACGCTTTTGAGCACCACATTCGTTTAAATGTTCCCTGCTAGTTGATGGTTTTACAGTTTTTAATTCCTGTTGTTCCCCCATGCGCTTCAACCATGTGGGATTGATATCGCTTTTCAGCAGAAAAACCAAGATCACAAACTGAACATGAAAAAGGTGCTGAACTGACATGCTTTAAATTTACATGCCGTCCAAGACTATCCTGTCCATTAAATGTAATAGCACAATGACTGCACACAAACATTTTAATGTCATGTTTAGCATTTGCGTGTCGTTGAAGGTTGTCAGGTCTTGAGAACTGTTTCATACGGTCACCACACTTGAACATTATGATCACTTTCGAAATTACCTATAAAAGAAAGAAATCATAGATGTTAATAAATGATAAAACAAAGTACAATATAAATAGTTTAATTATATTCCAGTCAATGGTTATAGCAGGGTATTTAAATCGATCATCTGTGAACTCCAAGCAAGTCTATCTTCATGTAGTTCTAACTGGGGGTTATTATATACCACTGTCACTGACACCTAGCGGTGAACATTGTAACTTGATAGAGTGGTAGAAACCTGCGCTCGCCAGTTAAGTGAGCTAGGTGTGACGTCATAGCCAGTCTTAAAGCAAGTCTAAACTTGTAGAACATGTCAAGTGATAGAAACCAGTGATCGCCAGTTAAGTGAACTAAGTGTGATGTCATAGCCAGTCTTAAAACAAGTCTAAACTTGTAGAACATGTCACGTGATAGAAACCAGCGATCGCCAGTTAAGTGAGCTAAGTGGACGCCATAGCCAGTCTTAAAACAAGTTTAAACTTGTAGAACATGTCACGTGATAGAAACCAGCGATCGCCAGTTAAGTGAGCTAAGTGTGACGTCACAGCCAGTATTAAAACAAGTCTAAACTTGTAGAACATGTCACATGATAGAAACCAGCAGCCACCAGTTAAGTGAGCTAAGTGTGACGTCATAGTCAGTCATAAAGCATGTATAAACTTGTAAAACATGTCACGTGACAAGGTTAAGTTAGGTAAAGTTAGGTTATGTTAGGTGAACTGAGGTTAAGTCTTTAAATATTCCCTCTGTCACTGACACCTAGCAATGAACATTCAGACTTAATAGAGCGGTAATCAAAGTCTAACCTACAAAATTAGCTTTACACACCATGGTCAAGTAGTTCCAACTTTTGATTGCCAAATATACCAGTTTCACTGACATGTAGTGGTGAACATTGGAAAATATCACTCTAACTGTTTAAAAGTTATTAGAGGGGCACTTACCTTTTTATAATTTATCAACTGCTGTCACTGAATGAAAATATTGTAGGAATCTGGTAACCTACAGGTACCCAATTATCTGTAAACAAATCAATAAATCAGTCAATAAATACATTTCAATCAATAACTTCAACATCAATTAGTAATAAAAGACTACAATCCATTAATAATAAGTACTTACCTTGCAAAATAATTTAATGATTTTCTACCAAAAAGGCTTTTTTACAACTCTTGAGCAGTAATAGAGCACTGTTCACTCAAAGCGAGTAATAAAGACTGACAGTAGGGAAATATATGACACCTCTCTTATATAAACTCTCATCGCTCGTGTCAGCAGTTTTTTGCAGATCATTGCAATTACTTTCCCAATACAGCTGAGAGTCCAAAGTACACTAGGAACACCTGTGTGGTATCCAATTACTGCTGACTTTGCATGATCATCACCCATTGTCTTGATCAACACCTGGGGTTCCAAATTACTGCAGCGTCAGTCATAGCAACAGCAGTGTGCGCTCTCTGCCATGTCAGCAACATGACACCGGAAGGAACACCTGTGTAATATCAAATAATTGGTAACTTTGCATGATCATCACCCATTAGTAGGAAATATAAGGCGGTTCTGGGGCAGTGGCTAATGCGCAAGATGGCCGCCGCGCGCAACTGCCCTATGTTATTCTTATGGAGGGGTCAGTCAGAGCTGGGGCAGTGGCTAATGCGTAAAATGACTGCTAAGCCCTGAGACCGTGAATAATGTCACAGGGGGAGTTCGACCGTGTAGTTACTAAATGGAATATTTATTATTATTATTAATAATAATAATTTTATTAGGTAATTATTGATTGACAGCTTGCCACTGTGAGTGAGTGGTTATCGTGTTGGACTACCAACCCCAAGCTTGCAGGTTCGCTCTTGGTCGTGGTAAGTGATTTCTGAAAGGCAGCAAACATTAAGACACGCATGTCATACGACGTTGGCATGTAAAAGAACGCAGGGAGAGGTCGGCTATGTAGTTGCTAAATGGAATATTTATTATTTATTATTATTATTATTATTAGGTAATTATTGATTGATCATGTACAATCAAGACCAGCCTTATATTGCCCCACTTTATGGCGTAGTGGTTAGCATTCTTGGCTGTTACTGTGGAGGCTCGGGTTCGAGTCCTGGCTCTGTCAAGATTTTAAATTCTAGGCTGAGGGTTGGAATGGGGTACACTCAACCTTGTGAGGCAAAACTGACAAGAGCTGGCTTTTGATTCATACCGCTGCCATTCTGCCTAACCCAACTTCACCTAACCTAATCTAACCTAACCTTACCTAACCTAACCAGATCCCACCTTACCTTACCATTCTAACCTAACCTAACTTAACTTCAAAGTCAGAAGGTACAATACATTTATTGTTTTTTATACCCTCATAAATTAGATATAGAGAACGTCCACCACGATTTAGATCCTCGAGCACATTTCTCTGACATATATCATTAAAACGTGTAGAAAGGAATGTCTGATAATTTTCACTAACACATAATACAAGTTCACCATACATTGTGTCCACTTTTTGAATGTTAATGATACGGGAAAGAGTATGCATTGGTAATTCAGTGAGCTTTTTTCTCTCTAATCAACAGTTCTACCCCCATAGCATTGTGAATATTTATTGTAGTAGCCTATAAAGAAACAAAAAAAATCATATCTATTACAGTTTAGCTATAAGTGACCAGAACCACTATAACATTTTATTCAAATAAGGAGATTTCCATAATGATAAGAAAAAGAAGCTTACCATAATGATGGATTGTGTGTAAGTAAACGTCTTTTGCTGCATGATGCCACTACTAAACTGATAGTCATACAACAGACAAGTGAGTTCATGTTTCGCTGACGTAATCGTATGTTCCCACGCACTTCCTGTGTGTTGCACGCGCCATAGTGGCTAAATTTGAAACTAGATGAGATGATTTGCTGATGTAATCGTATGTTCCCCCGCACGCACAATCAGGCCCCTGTGGACGGGTCCTTGTGGACGAGTCCCTGTGGACGGGTCCCTGTGAACGGGTCATTGTTGACGGGCCATTGTTGACGGGTCCTTGTTGACGGGTCCTTGTGGACGAGCCCCTGTGGACGGGTCCTTGTTGACGGGTCCTTTTTGACTAATCCCTTTAGACCGGTTCCTTTTGACTGGTTCATGACCCCTAATGCTATAATGAAATTAAACGTTGTTCCTCATGATACGCAAGCAAAGAGCCGATCGCTACTATGAATTAACATGTTTGTTTTTGTTTTGTTTTTACGCATGTGCACTTGGGTTTTTTGTAAGAGGGCGGGCTTTTTGAATACAGATTTATAGATGAGTTTTTTCTTTAAATTACCAAAAGATCCAAAACTAATAGGTTATTAGCTTTTTAACATCTCATGAACCAATAAGGCTATGGGACTTGTATTAGAGGTCGTTGGACTTGAGGTGACATTTTGTTTTTGAAAGTTTTTTTTTGTTAAAAGGGCCTAACTACACTTTTGTTAATATCTCGCTAACTAATAATCAGAGAGGGTCAAGTGAGGTGTCTTGGGACTCAGGATGGTCAACCCTTTTCCATGACCAACGAATTTACCCAAAAGATTCAAAACAGCAAAGTCATTGACCTAAGATTTTATAAACTAATAATTGAATATTAACATGTGAGGTGTCATAGGACTTAGAATGGTCAACCCTTTCCCATGGCCAATGCATTTAACAAAAATACCCAATACATCAAGGTCATTGACCTGAGATTTTATAAACTAATAATCGGGTACGAACATGTGAGATGTTTACCATGTGTGGTGAAACATAGCTAGGTAGAGAAAGAATTGTGTAGGCTACATGTATGGTGACTGAAAAGTCTTTTACCATTGAAACTTGTTTTCAGATCAAACTGCAGTATAGAGAGAGTATAGGTTGCAGGTATGGGTTAATAAATGAGAAACGGTGTACGCAAACTCTGATTTATCAAGAATTAAGAGTAGACTATCTTTATTTGATTGGTTAAAGAGAATAGCTAAAACACAAAAATGCTCAGTGGTTACCGAGACAAAATGATCGCTACACACAACAAGCCTTAAATACTTGAGGCTAATAATCAATACACACACACACACTCGCTTGTTCTAAACTAAACTGTGTTGCTGTCAGTGCTCAGACAGTAGGCTGATGACGAAATGCATTGCTAACAGAAATATAATCATTTCCGGTTGTCTAATGTTACCAGCTATCCATTTATTTATTTATTTTTGTGTTGCAGTGGTAAGCACTTTTAGCTCTTGTATTGGTAGTCTTACCTCGATTTCCAGGTCTGAGGCCTAGAACGAGTCGAACTAAGAAACAAGGGCATCGTGGTGCAGTGGTTAAGCTGTTAGCCTTTCACCAGAGGGTTCGATTTGAGGTTAATATACATGTCATAAACATATTAAACAAAACAAAACAGAGATAACCTTTAAAACTGATTACATTTGTGACTTTTCAAATTATTACTTGGATTACAAATACAAAGGTGAACTGGGTTTGATATACAGTTAATGCTGTCTATCACACACTCGACTGTAAGAAAGCCAAAAGAGCAAAAGGCTTAGGTAGAGCAGTGGTAAAAATGCTATATGTAGAGAGCTACCTGGCAAAGCTATTTCGCATAAACAGTGCAGGACACAATCCAGCACTCAAATTTGTATCTTGTGGAACAGAGAAATGCATTTACGTGAGAAAATGCAAGTTCATGTGTAATATGACCTAACACACAAGTGTTCACCTGTGCACGTGCACAATAAGAGCTAACAAGTCACATTCTGTTTAGTTCGTACGTAACGTTAGGTTTGGGCTAATGCACACACCCTAATACACGAGGCACATGCCATTTGAGAGCAGGTCAAGGGATCTAACTTGGTGGATGGATGTGTTCTAACGAGTCATTTGTAGTTGAAAGAGAATAATACTTGTTCTTAAGATGTTAAAACTGAGGAGATGGTATGTACAGTAAGACGTCTTGTTATTTCCTGTGTAATATTACAGACATGGCAGAGAGCACACAGTTCTGTTGCTATGACTACGCTGCAGTAATTTGAAACCCTACGTGTTCATTAAGACAATGAGTTATGATTATACAAAGTTAGCAGTCATTGGATATTACACAGGTGTTCCTTCCGGTGTCATGTTGCTGATATGGCAGAGAGCGCACAGTTCTATTGCTACGACTAGAGCTGTAGTAATTTGAAACCCAAGGTGTTGATCAAGACAATGGGTGATGATTATGTAAAGTCAGCAGTAATTGGATACCACACATCAACATTGACTAAATCATAAACGTGTTGTCATAACCAGCAGAAACCTTATTTAAAGATTTTAGATTTTACATTTTAAATTTCAGATTTTTAGATTTTACTTTTTTACATGTTCCTAAAAGAGAAAACAACAAGGTCACATACCCAACCGCATTAAACCTAACTTTACCAAACCTAACTTAAGCTAATCCAAAGGCTAATGCACTTACCCAAAGCATATAAGGTGCATGCAACTATCCTTATGCTAGTCTTACAGGTTACTGAACAACATGATCACTACCCAAACGGATTTTTTTTTCATTTTGTTGTTTACACATATATATCAATTTCCCAATTTCCCATTTTCAGTTTTTTTAATGTCAGTTTTTAGTTTTTTCAATTTCATAATATGGAAACATGGATATTTGCATTTTGTTGTTTACACATTTATTAATTTCACAATTTCCCATTTTTAGTTCTTAAAATGTCAGTTTAAAGTTTTTCAATTTCATGATATAGAAACATGGATTTTCCAATTTGTTGTTTTAACATTTGTCAATTTACCAAATTCACATTTACAGTTTTTTAAAATTTCAGTTTAGTGTTTTTTGTTCTATTTGTTAATATGGAAACATGGATTTTTTACAATTTGTGTTTTTTACATGTCATGCAACTATCCTTATGCTAGTCTTATAGGTTACTGTACAACATGATCACTACCCCACTGGATTTTTTTTAGATATGCCAATTTTCCAATTCCCCATTTTCAGTTTTTTTATATTAGTTTTAAGTTTTTCAATTTCATAATATGGAAACATGGATTTTGCATTTTGTTGTTTACACATTTATCAATTTCACAATTTCCCATTTACAGTTCTTAAAATGTCAGTTTAAAGTTTTTCAATTTCATGATATAGAAACATGGATTTTCCAATTTGTTGTTTTCACATTTATCAATTTACCAAATTCCCATTTACAGTTTTTAAAATTTCAGTTTAATGTTGTTGTTTTTTCTATTTGTTAATATGGAAACATGGATTTTTCCAATTTGTGTTTTACATGTTCATTTTGCATTAGGAGTGGAGAGAGGTGGGTAGTAATTAAAAATGTGCAAGCAGTGTCCATTGTTAACAGGTCATTGTTGACGAGTCCTTTTCATACAACAGAAAAGTGAGTTCATGTTTCGCATGCATTACCTAAAATGTAATACCATGCAAGTGTTTAACATTTTACAACTAACCTGTTAGTGTGATTTGCACACTACAAAGGTTATATCTGTTCAGGTAATAGAATTATTTAGCGTTGGCCTTTATATTTAATATGTACAGTTTAAAGTGATAGAAAAGTGGTAGAAATGTGGTAGCAAAGTGGTAGACAAGTGTTAGACAATTGGTAACAAAGTGGTAGAAAAGTGGTAGAAAAGTGGTAGAAAAGTGGCAGAAAAGTGGTAGCAAAGTGGTAGAAAAGTGGTAGCAAACTAGAAAAGTGGTAACAAAGTGGAAGAAAAGTGGTAGCAAAGTGGTAGAAAAGTGGTAGAAAAGTGGCAGAAAAGTGGTAGCAAAGTGGTAGAAAAGTGGTAGCAAACTAGAAAAGTGGTAGCAAAGTGGTAGAAAATATTACATGTATTGTTAAGAAATAGTTTAAGCGGTTACATGGATTCATTACACAATAATTTTAGCATGACAAAGCTCATTTTCTATATCCAATAGTTCTTCCTCATATTTAGTATGACCAGTTTACACATTTATCAATTTCACAATTTCCCATTTACAGTTCTTAAAATGTCAGTTTAAAGGTTTACAATTTCATGATATAGAAACATGGATTTTCCAATTTTTTTTTTCATTTATTAATTTACCAAATTCCCATTAACAGTTTTTAAAATTTCAGTTTAATGTTTTTTAATTCTATTTGTCAATATGGAAATATGGATTTTTCCAATTTGTGTTTTACATGTTCATTTTGCATTCGGAGTAGAGAGAGGTGGGTAGTAATTAAAAATGTGCAAGCAGTGTCCATTGTTGACAGGTCATTGTTGACGAGTCCTTTTCATACAACAGACAAGTGAGTTCATGTTTCACATGCATTACCTAAAATGTAATACCATGCAAGTGTTTAACATTTTACAAATTAGCTTATGTGTTAGTTTATGTGTGGGGTCTTATGATGGGCATTTTGTGTTGACTTATTTAACAAGTTATTTTGTCAATGCATTTAGTGGATTTTTCTCTTGGTCTTGGAATGTATATCAGTCCATTTTATCACAACATAATGCTTACTGCCATGTTTGTAAGCAACAACAACACACTAAACTTTCAAAAAAATCTAAAGTACTCTAAGGTACTCTCAACTCGTACTCTTACCTCTATCCCATGTCAAGTCAAGAACATTATTTTAAAAAAAAAGGTGAATGGGGAAAGTAGACTATATGTTTAAACTAAAAAATTCATATAAAGTCATATGTTAACTCTAACACCTACGTTTATCCCATTCTTAGTCGAAAAATATTTTATTTTTTTAAATTTTTCTAAAAAATATTTGGAAAGTAGGCTATATTTTTGAAAACTAATCATTCTATAAAGTCATATATAGACTCAACCAATGGCTTTTATATCCTTAATCGTTAGAACAAAATATGGAATTTTTGACATTTTTTCCAAAAATGTTCATTTTTTAAAATGGACTATATTTTGGAAACTAGGAATTTTACAAAAAAGTGTGTTTGACATAAATGACAGGTATTTACCTCCTCTACCCACAAACCAAGTCCCCGATCTCTGGGACAAAATCCAAAAATGTTTAATTGTGAAAGTAGGTGATATTTTGAAAACGTATCATTCTAAAAAGTCATATATAGACTCAAACAAATGTTCTTTAAGTTATTTAACGTTAAAAAAAAACTTAACATTTTTTCATTTTTCCGAAAAAAGTCCAATTTTCAAAATTGTCTATATTTTGGAAGCTAAGAATTTTACAAAAATGTTTGTTTAACGTAAATGAAAGGTCTTTATCTCTCAACCCAAAAAATAAATTTCAGGACCCTAGGACAAATACTGTGCAGTAGTGTGTTTTGGATGGTTCAAAACCCTCCTCCTCCTCACCCGCCTCACAAGATGGCGGCCGTAGCTTAACTTAACCTAGCCTAACCTAACAAGATGGCGGCCGTAGCTTAACTTAACCTAGCCTAACCTAACAAGATGGCAGGCGTAGCTTAACTTAACCTAACCTGACCTACGAGGTGTGATCAAAAAGTTCCAAAAATTTGGCTGCAACTTAACCAAACCTAGCCTAGCCTAACCTAACCTAACCTACAAGGTGTGATCAAAAAGTTCCAAAATGGCGGCCGTAGCTTCACTTAACCTAACCTAACTTAACCTAAACCTACGAGGTGTGATCAAAAAATTTTCAAAATAGAGGTCATAGCTTAACTGAACCTTGCCTAACCTAACCTAACCTAAACCTACGAAGTGTGGTCATAAAGTTCCAAAATGGAGGTAGTAGCTTAACTCAAACTAACCTAACCCTACGAAGTGTGATCAAAAAGTTCCATAAATGGCGGCCGTAGCTTAACTTAACCTTTGATTGATCCCTGTTGATTGACCCCTTTTGATTGATCTCTGTTGATGTATCCCTTTGGACTGGTCCCTGTTGACTAGCCCCCCATTGGACGGGTCCTTTTTGAAGGGAGTCATTTTTTTTCGGGTCCGGGAGGACGGGTCCTTGTTGACGGGTCCCTGACCGGGTCCTTTGGACTGATCCCTAAGGACTGGCCCATGCATTTTATCCAAATTATGTCAAAGGGACCCGCCCACAGGGACCCGTCAACAAGGACCCGTCCTCCCGGACCCGAAAAAAATGACTCCCTTCAAAAAGGACCCGTCCAATGGGGGCCTAGTCAACAGGGACCAGTCCAAAGGGATACATCAACAGAGATCAATCAAAAGTGGTCAATCAACAGGGATCAATCAAAGGTTAAGTTAAGCTACGGCCGCCATTTATGGAACTTTTTGATCACACTTCGTAGGGTTAGGTTAGGTTGAGTTAAGCTACGACCTCCATTTTGGAACTTTATGACCACACTTCGTAGGTTTAGGTTAGGTTAGGTTAGGCAAGGTTCAGTTAAGCTATGACCACTATTTTGAAAAATTTTTGATCACACCTCGTAGGTTTAGGTTAAGTTAGGTTAGGTTAAGTGAAACTACGGCCGCCATTTTGGAACTTTTTGATCACACCTTGTAGGTTAGGTTAGGTTAGGTTAGGCTAGGCTAGGTTTGGTTAAGTGCAGCCAAATTTTTGGAACTTTTTGATCACACCTCGTAGGTCAGGTTAGGTTAAGTTAAGCTACGGCTGCCATCTTGTTAGGTTAGGCTAGGTAAAGTTAAGCTACGGCCGCCATCTTGTTAGGTTAGGCTAGGTTAAGTTAAGCTACGGCCGCCATCTTGTGAGGAGGGTGAGGAGGAGGAGGGTTTTGAACCATCCAAAACACACTACTGCACAGTATTTGTCCTAGGGTCCTGAAATTTATTTTTGGGGTAGAGGGGTAAAGACCTTTCATTTACGTTAAACAAACATTTTTGTAAAATTCTTAGTTTCCAAAATATAGACAATTTTGAAAATTGGACTTTTTCGGAAAAATGAAAAAATGTTAAGTTTTGTTTTAACGTTAAATAACTTAAAGAACATTCGTTTGAATCTATATATGACTTTTTAGAATGATACGTTTTCAAAATATCGCCTACTTTCACAATTAAACATTTTTGGATTTTGTCCCAGAGATCGGGGACTTGGTTTGTGGGTAGAAGAGGTAAATACCTGTCATTTATGTCAAACACACTTTTTTGTAAAATTCCTAGTTTCCAAAATATAGTCCATTTTAAAAAATGAACATTTTTGGAAAAAATGTCAAAAATTCCATATTTTGTTCTAACGATTAAGGATATAAAAGCCATTGGTTGAGTCTATATATGACTTTATAGAATGATTAGTTTTCAAAAATATAGCCTACTTTCCAAATATTTTTTAGAAAAATTTAAAAAAATAAAATATTTTTCGACTAAGAATGGGATAAACGTAGGTGTTAGAGTTAACATATGACTTTATATGAATTTTTTAGTTTAAACATATAGTCTACTTTCCCCATTCACCTTTTTTTTTTAAATAATGTTCTTGCCTTGACATGGGATAGAGGTAAGAGTACGAGTTGAGAGTACCTTAGAGTACTTTAGATTTTTTTGAAAGTTTAGTGTGTTGTTGTTGCTTACAAACATGGCAGTAAGCATTATGTTGTGATAAAATGGACTGATATACATTCCAAGACCAAGAGAAAAATCCACTAAATGCATTGACAAAATAACTTGTTAAATAAGTCAACACAAAATGCCCATCATAAGACCCCACACATAAACTAACACATAAGCTAATTTGTAAAATGTTAAACACTTGCATGGTATTACATTTTAGGTAATGCATGTGAAACATGAACTCACTTGTCTGTTGTATGAAAAGGACTCGTCAACAATGACCTGTCAACAATGGACACTGCTTGCACATTTTTAATTACTACCCACCTCTCTCCACTCCGAATGCAAAATGAACATGTAAAACACAAATTGGAAAAATCCATATTTCCATATTGACAAATAGAATTAAAAAACATTAAACTGAAATTTTAAAAACTGTTAATGGGAATTTGGTAAATTAATAAATGAAAAAAAAAATTGGAAAATCCATGTTTCTATATCATGAAATTGTAAACCTTTAAACTGACATTTTAAGAACTGTAAATGGGAAATTGTGAAATTGATAAATGTGTAAACTGGTCATACTAAATATGAGGAAGAACTATTGGATATAGAAAATGAGCTTTGTCATGCTAAAATTATTGTGTAATGAAGCCATGTAACCGCTTAAACTATTTCTTAACAATACATGTAATATTTTCTACCACTTTGCTACCACTTTTCTAGTTTGCTACCACTTTTCTACCACTTTGCTACCACTTTTCTGCCACTTTTCTACCACTTTTCTACCACTTTGCTACCACTTTTCTTCCACTTTGTTACCACTTTTCTAGTTTGCTACCACTTTTCTACCACTTTGCTACCACTTTTCTGCCACTTTTCTACCACTTTTCTACCACTTTGCTACCACTTTTCTACCACTTTGTTACCAATTGTCTACCACTTGTCTACCACTTTGCTACCACATTTCTACCACTTTTCTATCACTTTAAACTGTACATATTAAATATAAAGGCCAACGCTAAATAATTCTATTACCTGAACAGATATAACCTTTGTAGTGTGCAAATCACACTAACAGGTTAGTTGTAAAATGTTAAACACTTGCATGGTATTACATTTTAGGTAATGCATGCGAAACATGAACCCACTTTTCTGTTGTATGAAAAGGACTCGTCAACAATGACCTGTTAACAATGGACACTGCTTGCACATTTTTAATTACTACCCACCTCTCTCCACTCCTAATGCAAAATGAACATGTAAAACACAAATTGGAAAAATCCATGTTTCCATATTAACAAATAGAAAAAACAACAACATTAAACTGAAATTTTAAAAACTGTAAATGGGAATTTGGTAAATTGATAAATGTGAAAACAACAAATTGGAAAATCCATGTTTCTATATCATGAAATTGAAAAACTTTAAACTGACATTTTAAGAACTGTAAATGGGAAATTGTGAAATTGATAAATGTGTAAACAACAAAATGCAAAATCCATGTTTCCATATTATGAAATTGAAAAACTTAAAACTAATATAAAAAAAACTGAAAATGGGGAATTGGAAAATTGGCATATCTAAAAAAAATCCAGTGGGGTAGTGATCATGTTGTACAGTAACCTATAAGACTAGCATAAGGATAGTTGCATGACATGTAAAAAACACAAATTGTAAAAAATCCATGTTTCCATATTAACAAATAGAACAAAAAACACTTAAACTGAAATTTTAAAAAACTGTAAATGTGAATTTGGTAAATTGACAAATGTTAAAACAACAAATTGGAAAATCCATGTTTCTATATCATGAAATTGAAAAACTTTAAACTGACATTTTAAGAACTAAAAATGGAAAATTGTGAAATTAATAAATGTGTAAACAACAAAATGCAAAAATCCATGTTTCCATATTATGAAATTGAAAAAACTAAAAACTGACATTAAAAAAACTGAAAATGGGAAATTGGAAAATTGATACATATGTGTAAACAACAAAATGAAAAAAGAATACGTTTGGGTAGTGATCATGTTGTTCAGTAACCTATAAGACTAGCATAAGGATAGTTGCATGTACCTTATATGCTTTGGGTATGTGCATTAGCCTTTGGATTAGCTTAAGTTAGGTTTGGTAAAGTTAGGTTTAATGCGGTTAGGTATGTGACCTTGTTGTTTTCTCTTTTAGGAACATGTAAAAAAGTAAAATCTAAAAATCAAAAAATCTGAAATTTAAAATGTAAAATCTAAAATCTTTAAATAAGGTTTCTGCTGGTTATGACAACACGTTTATGATTTAGTCAATGTTGATGTGTGGTATCCAATTACTGCTGACTTTACATAATCATCACCCATTGTCTTGATCAACACCTTGGGTTTCAAATTACTACAGCTCTAGTCGTAGCAATAGAACTGTGCGCTCTCTGCCATATCAGCAACATGACACCGGAAGGAACACCTGTGTAATATCCAATGACTGCTAACTTTGTATAATCATAACTCATTGTCTTAATGAACACGTAGGGTTTCAAATTACTGCAGCGTAGTCATAGCAACAGAACTGTGTGCTCTCTGCCATGTCTGTAATATTACACAGGAAATAACAAGACGTCTTACTGTACATACCATCTCCTCAGTTTTAACATCTTAAGAACAAGTATTATTCTCTTTCGACTACAAATGACTCGTTAGAACACATCCATCCACCAAGTTAGATCCCTTGACCTGCTCTCAAATGGCATGTGCCTCGTGTACTAGGGTGTGTGCATTAGCCCTAACCTAAAGTTACGTACGAACTAAACAGAATGTGACTTGTTAGCTCTTATTGTGCACGTGCACAGGTGAACACTTGTGTGTTAGGTCATATTACACATGAACTTGCATTTTCCCACGTAAATGCATTTCTCTGTTCCACAAGATACAAATGTGATTGCTGGATTGTATCCTGCACTGTTTATGCGATATAGCTTTGCCAGGTAGTTCTCTACATATAGCAATTTTACCACTGCTCTACCTAAGCCTTTTGCTCTTTTGGCTTTCTTACAGTCGAGTGTGTGATAGACAGCATTAACTGTATATCAAACCCAGTTCACCTTTGTATTTGTAATCCAAGTAATAATTTGAAAAGTCACAAATGTAATCAGTTTTAAAGGTTATCTCTGTTTTGTTTTGTTTAATATGTTTATGACATGTATATTAACCTCAAATCGAACCCTCTGGTGAAAGGCTAACAGCTTAACCACTGCACCACGATGCCCTTGTTTCTTAGTTCGACTCGTTCTAGGCCTCAGACCTGGAAATCGAGTTAAGACTACCAATACAAGAGCTAAAAGTGCTTACCACTGCAACACAAAAATAAATAAATGGATAGCTGGTAACATTAGACAACCGGAAATGATTATATTTCTGTTAGCAATGCATTTCGTCATCAGCCTACTGTCTGAGCACTGACAGCAACACAGTTTAGTTTAGAACAAGCGAGTGTGTGTATTGATTATTAGCCTCAAGTATTTAAGGCTTGTTGTGTGTAGCGATCATTTTGTCTCGGTAACCACTGAGCATTTTTGTGTTTTAGCTATTCTCTTTAACCAATCAAATAAAGATAGTCTACTCTTAATTCTTGATAAATCAGAGTTTGCGTACACCGTTTCTCATTTATTAACCCATACCTGCAACCTATACTCTCTCTATACTGCAGTTTGATCTGAAAACAAGTTTCAATGGTGAAAGACTTTTCAGTCACCATACATGTAGCCTACACTAATTCTTTCTCTACCTAGCTATGTTTCATCACACATGGTAAACATCTCACATGTTCGTACCCGATTATTAGTTTATAAAATCTCAGGTCAATGACCTTGATGTATTGGGTATTTTTGTTAAATGCATTGGCCATGGGAAAGGGTTGACCATTCTAAGTCCTATGACACCTCACATGTTAATATTCAATTATTAGTTTATAAAATCTTAGGTCAATGACTTTGCTGTTTTGAATCTTTTGGGTAAATTCGTTGGTCATGGAAAAGGGTTGACCATCCTGAGTCCCATGACACCTCACTTGACCCTCTCTGATTATTAGTTAGCGAGATATTAACAAAAGTGTAGTTAGGCCCTTTTAACAAAAAAAAATACATTCAAAAACAAAATGTCACCTCAAGTCCAACGACCTCTAATACAAGTCCCATAGCCTTATTGGTTCATGAGATGTTAAAAAGCTAATTACCTATCAGTTTTGGATCTTTTGGTAATTTAAAGAAAAAACTCATCTATAAATCTGTATTCAAAAAGCCCGCCCTCTTACAAAAAACCCAAGTGCACATGCGTAAAAACAAAACAAAAACAAACATGTTAATTCATAGTAGCGATCGGCTCTTTGCTTGCGTATCATGTGGAACAACGTTTAATTTCATTATAGCATTAGGGGTCATGAACCAGTCAAAAGGAACCGGTCTAAAGGGATTAGTCAAAAAGGTCCCGTCAACAAGGACCCGTCCACAGGGGCTCGTCCACAAGGACCCGTCAACAAGGACCCGTCAACAAGGACCCGTCAACAATGACCCGTTCACAGGGACCCGTCCACAGGGACTCGTCCACAAGGACCCGTCCACAGGGTCCTGCGTGTGCGTGCGGGGGAACATACGATTACATCATCAAATCATCTCCTCTAGTTTCAAATTTAGCCACTATTGCGCGTGCAACACACAGGAAGTGCGTGGGACATACGATTACGTCAGCGAAACATGAACTCACTTGTCTGTTGTATGACTATCAGTTTAGTAGTGGCATCATGCAGCAAAAGACGTTTACATACACACAATCCATCATTATGGTAAGCTTCTTTTTCTTATCATTATGGAAATCTCCTTATTAGAATAAAATGTTATAGTGGTTCTGGTCACTTATAGCTAAACTGTAATAGATATGATTTTTTTTTGGTTCTTTATAGGCTACTACAATAAATATTCACAATGCTATGGGGGTAGAACTGTTGATTCGAGAGAAAAAAGCTCACTGAATTACCAATGCATACTCTTTTCCGTATCATTAACATTCAAAAAGTGGACACAATGTATGGTGAACTTGTATTATGTGTTAGTGAAAATTATCAGACATTCCTTTCTACACGTTTTAATGATATATGTCAGAAAAATGTGCTCGAGGATCTAAATCGTGGTGGACGTTCTCTATATCTAATTTATGAGGGTATAAAAAACAATAAATGTATTGTACCTTCTGACTTTGAAGTTAAGTTAGGTTAGGTTAGGTTAGGTAAGGTAAGGTGGGATCTGGTTAGGTTAGGTAAGGTTAGGTTAGGTTAGGTTAGGTGAAGTTGGGTTAGGCAGAATGGCAGCGGTATGAATCAAAAGCCAGCTCTTGTCAGTTTTGCCTCACAAGGTTGAGTGTACCCCATTCCAACCCTCAGTCTAGAATTTAAAATCTTGACAGAGCCAGGACTCGAACCCGAGCCTCCACAGTAACAGCCAAGAATGCTAACCACTACGCCATAAAGTGGGGGCAATATAAGGCTGGTCTTGATTGTACATGATCAATCAATAATTACCTAATAATAATAATAATAAATAATAATAATATTCCATTTAGCAGCTACATAGCCGACCTCTCCCTGCGTTCTTTTACATGCCAACGTCGTATGACATGCGTGTCTTCATTTTTGCTGCCTTTCAGAAATCACTTGCCACGACCAAGAGCGAACCTGCAAGCTTGGGGTTGGTAGTCCAACACGATAACCACTCACTCACAGTGGCAAGCTATCAATCAATAATTACCTAATAAAATTATTATTATTATTAATAATAATAAATATTCCATTTAGTAACTACACGGTCGAACTCCCCCTGTGACATTATTCACGGTCTCAGGGCTTAGCAGTCATTTTACGCATTAGCCACTGCCCCAGCTCTGACTGACCCCTCCATAAGAATAACATAGGGCAGTTGCGCGCGGCGGCCATCTTGCGCATTAGCCACTGCCCCAGAACCGCCTTATATTTCCTACTCCCATTGTCTTAATCAACACTTGCGGTTTCAAATTACAGCAGCGTTAGTCATAGCAACAGAACTGTGCGCTCTCTGCCATGTCTGCAATATTACACAGGAAATAGCAAGTTAGTTTACTGCACGTACCATCTCCACAGTTTTAACCTCTTAAGAACATGTATTATTCTCTTTCAACTACAAATGACTCGTTAGAACACATCCATCCACCAAGTTAGATCCCTTGACTTGCCCTCAAATGGCATGTGCCTCGTGTACTAGGGTGTATGCATTAGCCTTAACGTTACGTACGAACTAAACAGGTTGTGACTTGTTAGCTCTTATCGTGCACGTGCACAGGTGAACAACTGTGTTTTAGGTCATATTACACATGAACTTGCATTTTCTCACGTATGAACCAAAACAGGATGTGACTTGTTTCACAAGGAGGACGGTAATAATGACATCTCACAAGTGTTCACATGTATTTCGTCACTTTCCTTTCATATTGTTATCACATTATAGTAGTGGGGGATTAGTGAACAACGTCAGTTCAACACACTGCTTTACACGCAAAATGTAGTTAGGCCCTTTGACATAATTTAAATAAATTCATGGTCTATTCCGTAGGAACCAGTCCAAAGGGACCGGTCCAAAGGGATCAGTCCAAAGGGACTCATCCATAAGGACTCGTCCACAAGGACCTGTCAACAAGGACTCGTCAACGAGGACTCGTCCACAAGGACCTGTCAACAAGGACTTGTCCACAAGGACTTGTCCACAAGGACTTGTCAACAATGACCTGTCAACAATAACCCATCAACATGGGCCCGACAACAGGGGCTCGTCAACAATAACAGGGGCTCTCGCCTCAAGGCCTAACATGCCCCTCTTTGATTATTGGTTTGCGGAACAACGTTTAATTCCATATTGGCATTCAAACTCTCACAAGTTGCACTTGAAAAGCGAGATTTTCAAAAAGAAATTACAATTTCACCCCCTGGTAGGGGTTGGTTTTATTTTGGAGTAGAAATATGTTGTCCATAGGAAAGAGGGTATCAGCCCGAGTTCAATGACACCTCATTTGTCAAAATCCGACCATGCGTTCGAGAGATATCGCACCGACGCCATTTTGTGTGGAGGAATGTGGAGGTGGAGGTGCTAGAACTGATCAAAAACCACTACTGTAAACACAGTCATATTAACCATGGGCGTTATCGCTTGGGGTTTGATCATGTTATTTATACTTAAGGGGCAACCTCATTTCTTCCTATGTCTTTTCTCCAGACACCATGAAAACAGCAGGGAGTCAATTAAAAAAGCATATTATTATTGCAAAATATAGTATTCGGCGAAAGTTTCGTGATTTGAAACACTCACGTGCAGTTAATGCTTTGTGTATTCAACAACATTTACCGCCTCCTCTAAAAGCCATGTTTAAACAATCTTCTACGTCTCAAAAACCTCCAACAGTTTCAAAAGCAACGCAGACTATGCAATATGGAATAGGAAAAAAAGGAATTGGATTGAATGAGGTTTTTACACCAGCAAAACCAGAGCATGAGGTATTTACACCAGCTATACCATCGCTACTTCCTCAGTTTCTAAAAACAACAGTGATTCCCCAAACATGTACAACTTCCAAACATCCTACTTTGCCAGAAATATTATCTACACCAGAATATAAAGCTCAGTTAAAAAGAATTCTGGTAAAGAATTACGGTGCTTTAGTGTCACCCTATCTCAAAATATTATTTACAAAAACAACAGATACCACCTATGGTGTTTACTATAACAATGATTGTTTCCGGATTGGTAATTCTGATATCAAGTTCGGTCAGCCTGTGGGTATCATTAAAAATGTTTACTAAAAATTAACATCTGGTCTTTTAGAGCTGTTATTTTCACGTGCTCCGCTTTCAGAAGAATATACCCATAATGAACTCATGACATATAAAACCATCTTAATGGAAACGAGTGCCCACAACGGGGGGTATAAACGATCTGAAGCAGTCAATGCCAATAAAAGTACCAAGTATAGAACCGTTATTTCAAAATTATTTCCAACCACAGACGGTATTCGTCGTGGACCCTCAGCTTCAGGAGTTACATTAAAACAATTAAATCCCCTCGTTGATGACACTTACTGGCATAATCGCGGTAAGCTAGTCCAGCGCCTTCAGCTCTTACATGCTTCACGAGAGGCTGGTCATACCGTCATAATTGGGAAATCTAGGAAATTGAACAAGAGCTTCGGAATGCCAAAATTATTCTTTAAACCCTCGCCATTTAAAGTGAGCATAGCTCATGAGTTGTACAGCACTGCTAGGCGTAACTATAAGTGACTCAAAGTTATTTCACGTGGTGTGGATGAGCTTTGACAAGCTGTTGGTGGAAATGATTCCCTATGCTTGCGTTAACGATGGTGTACGCTATATGATCACCGTAATCGATGTTTATTCCAAAATGGTCTTTGTTGAACCAGTAAGTCGTAAGTCAGGTCCTCTGGTTGCCAGTGCATTCAAGAGTTTTATTCAACAATCTAAACTTCAACCCAAGCTCCTGCAAACAGACCAGGGCAAAGAATGTTTCAACAAGGATTTCTCCAGCTTTCTTCAATCTTTGGATATTCACCATTGCACCATGTACAGCAATTTAAAGGCTGGTGGTGTCGAGCGTTTTAATCGAACATTAAAAACATTAATGTGGAAGAGTTCACGGCTCGGAGATCCTATCGCTGGATAGACTTAATACCGGAGTTAGTGCCACGTTACAATAATACCAAACATACAACCATTAGGACAAACCACGACTTGTGACAAAAAATATTTCACTGCTGGATAAACTATTTAATCCCATCAAAACAGCCGATCCTAAGCGCTACCGTCTTGAAATAGGCGATTATGTACGTGTCAGCAAGTTCAAGTCCGTTTTCGATAAAGTACACACGCCTAATTGGAGCACTGAAATTTTTCGCATTCGTGAAGTCAAACTCGACAGCTCTGTTAGATATTTACTCCAAGGCCTCTACAATCAGCCCATAAGAGGACGGTTTGATCTCCAAGAACTTCAAAAAACACAGTTTCCAGAACATTACCTTGTCGTAAAAAGTGTTAAAATCTTCTAAAAACAAATTGTATGCAAATGGTTGGGGTTTAGACCAGCCTTCAATTCCTGGATCAATAAGTCTAATTAAGTGTAAACCCGTGACCTCTCTAGACTGCACTTAGGTTCAAGAACGAGTCAAGGACTTGTCAACGTAAGTAATTGTGGCCTGTAATACTTATTTCTCCGTAACATCATTCGCAGTAAACAATATGATGTTGATAATTGTTGTTTTGAGGGGCCTAACATCTAGGTTATCGGCCCCTCAGTAACAAGACTTTGCCAGTTTGTAACCTAACACCCATTGCTAGGCTTGCTAAATTCTTATCTCACCAACTTGAACAAGGCCTAGCAAGTCCACATGCGTTATCAGCAGTTTCCCACGCTTTGCATTTCCGTCCCCATGCACATACAAGTCCCAAGTCCAATGGGAACACCTGCGTGCTTTCCTATTTCACTTAAACTAACATTTTTTCACGCACAAACTTTACAAGATTAATCTTGCTAGCTTGCATTATGTTGCGTCATAGCAGATAGCCGAGCAGACATGTCACGTGTGTTCTCGCGTTAAACAAGCACCCACTCGGCGCATTCCTTTCGATTAGCCTTATCACCTTGTGCTGGGAGACCGGCACTCCAACATCCAGTCTCTGGGACTCGCTACAGCTTATAGGCCGGACAATATATAATTGTTCGATTCATTTACCAATTCATTAAAACACTATGCTCTACAAGAAAGTTATCAGTAAATAAGGAAACTATAAGCTACATCTTGGCCATTCTCAACGTCTGCCGAAAAATAAAATAAATCTACTTCAATAATAATAATTAAAAAATAAGCTGTAAAACAACCAAAATCCACTCATTTCAATTATTCTTCTCACCATTCTTTCCGCTTGGAAAAAAAATTCTCTCAACATAGCTATCAAAACAAATCAATCACAATAATTACCTAATAATAATAATAATAATAATAAGCCAGTAGTCATGTCTTTCGACAAATTTGTAAAAATAAATTGTCCATGGTAAAGAGGGCTTCATCTCGAGTAAAATCAGCCGTTACACGACCATCTCCGATATTTGGTTCGTGAAATAAGATGATAACCTAGAAGTTACGTTATTTTATATAAATAAAAATCCGGAAAAATAAGTGGTCCACGGTAAAGACGAGCAAAAAGCCCATTAAAGTGAGCCCTCATACAAGTCTCTACGATAATCCCTTTCCTGGCCTGTTCTGAAAAGAAAAAACCCTGGACATTATAAATGGTTTGCGAGATATCGGTTTGCCTACCACCAGGGACCCTCCACCAATCAAGTGCGCGCGGCTGCCACGACAATAAGTTAAACTGCCTCACTCGCTCTACTGCTGGGCATATAGGCTGTTTGCCATATAGCCAAAGTGTACACTCTCGCACACTGTCACTCGGAAGTGACGTTAGCGAGTGTCGTTCCAAATGCGATCGAATGTAAATGTACGAACTGAGTGCGAGTGTACATAACGTGATTTTCGAGGGTGCAGACTCGGTTCGTTCACTCGGTAGTGGTGTTGTGGTCACTTTAAATTTGGACCCCATCTTCCCAAAGAGATCTTGCCGTTTCGCTGTTTTAAACTTAACACATGGAGAAAAATAAAATCATTTTTAGTTGTAAGTATTAAACATTTACGATAGAATTCGTGATTTCTCAATTTTTTTAGTGATATCGGTGTGCATTTATACATATAGTGTTTTATAACCTATAATGCCTAAGCCTTTGTGTAATAAGGTTGGAATTCACATGGTTATATTTTTTTATTGACTATACAGAACATGTTCTCCATTTTCTAGGGTATCAAGAAGACGTTTTTCTTTTAATTCGATTGAGGAAAGAACAATCCCACCGGTAAGAGGGGCTCCGCTTCGCAAGGGTGAGGGATAATATCTAGCCTACTTCAAAATAGAGCTTCGCCGAAGATTTGTAGAAAGAGGTAAGATTTTTAGAGCCTTGAAGTATTGTGCGCCAGTTCTTCATTAGACTTGTACGGGTAATGCTATGAAAAAGAGCATAATAATTGCAGGAGATTTAAACCTCCCCAAAGTAGACTGGTCTGGTGAGTCAACTAGCTGTGGTCAAGCTCAGAGCGCTGCAAATAAATTCTTAAGGGAGGGGGGATTTTCCCAAGTAGTTGACTTCCCAACTAGAGACAATAATACCTTAGATGTTTATCTCGTAAGGCCTGTAGCGCTGTGTATTTACTGTCTGAAAGTACCAGGAATTAGTGACAATTCTGGGGTTGAATTAAATATTAGATGGTGACATTACAAAATTAGACTCTGATGTAGCAAAAATGATCATATTCCAGTATCGCAGGGCGGATCAGGACAAGTTTCAGGGGTATTTGAATGAGCTATTTGTAGGATGGGCATCGGAAGGAAATCACATTAATATCCTGTGGACTAACATTTAGAAAATTTTAAATAGCGCTGTTGATAAATTTGTCCCATTTAAATTGCTGAAACAAAACCCAGATCCTGAGTATTACACACTAGAAATTAGGAGTCTAAAACGGAAAATTAGGAAATTATACAATAAAAGACATGATAGTGACAAGTATATGTTGAAATTTAAGTCCTTATCAAGAGAGCTCGTCTTAAAAAAGAGGGCTGCTCATGACAGTTATATGCAAGGTTTACATGGTTCGGGAGGTGATGGTGGGGGGGGGGGGGGGGGGAATGTACAGTTATGTTAGGAGAAGAAAGGGAAATTCAAATAATTTGTCGATGATAATGTCCGGTGACGGTAAATTAATTACTGAGAAACAGGCCATTGCTAATGAATTAAAAGTCTTTTACGGTAGTGTGTTCAATAAATCCAATAGCTGTGTGTTGGACCTTTGGTGCATTCTTGGAATGCACGGTACCTGAGATTACAAATTTGAATGCTTTTGCACGTTCTTTCCTTCCTTTTTGTCAGACACCAACAGTGACCTTCTGTTCTTTCTTAGGGGTTCAGGTTTCTTATATTTTGTGTGAGTCTGTTCCAGATATATATTCTGTGACCCACCTAGCGTCATATGACAACAAATCTCTGAAGCTCTTCAACTCTTCCTCGCGCAAGAGGAATTCCACATCCATTTGGCTACCAGATACCGTTGTCAACTCTTTGAAGACCAGCTCAGCAAAAGAAGATTATTTTTTTTCTTTAAAGTTGGTTATGCTGATATGTATACCTCTTGTTTCCTACCCCCACTCTCTCCCCCTTCCGTGGTCTCTCCGTGCTCCGCTGAGCTTCACTCACTTCTCCGCCTGCAGTTGACTCGTTCAGTCAAAGCTCCGCTCGAGCTTAGCCTCCTCAAACCAAGAGGCTCACCCTCTTCTACGCCATGTTGGCTAGATAGTCTCCATAAGGAACTCCGACTTCAACATGAAATCGAGATAAGTACCATTTTTAAAAAGTTTTAACCTCATCTTCATGGTTTTAACTTTCAAGTGCTTTTAATTATAGGCAGTGTGAAATTATTTACTTGGGGCAATAATCATTCTTCGTGGGTTTTGCCATGTTGAGCTTTTACTTGTATAAGCCAACCTTACTATAAAAGAGCTTTTCTTAAGCGATTCAAACGAGAAATCCTCTCGCTACGTGGGATTTTATCTAATACCCGCTGCCTATAATTTTAAAACTATTTCCTCCGTTGGATTTTCTCAAACCCCATTTTCTGCTAAGGTCGTTCTGGAACCTTCTAGAACTTGTTCTCTATCTGCGAGTCCTGCCATCATGTATTTCTCACGTACTTGGGAGAATTCTGTTTAAAACTAAATTACTACAATAGTGAATTTTCGTCCTCCGCTGGAACTTCTGGAAAATTCTATGGCGCATTTAATTGTAAATTACAACTTTTTCAAGAAATAGACTTTCACCTACCTAGTGCAATCAGTTATCTCCATAATTGCAATAACTTTTTTTCTCATAAACTTCAGTGTTTCTCTAGTGAACTTTGCATCCATCTTTACAGACTATAGTGATAATCAGTGCTTGCTCCACTTTTCTACCGCGTCGCGATCGTCCGGTTATATTAAATACGGCCATGAACATTGATCCTATATCCCAATGATCTTTCCTTAACCTTCTACTAACAACCATTATTTATAAAATTGTAACTTTCTATAAGGTGTTACTTACGAAGTGCCCTTCCAACTTTGCTAGTTTAACATTAATTAAATTCTGCATAATTTCTTGTGTGATACAAGTTTTAAATTTACATTGTTCCTCCCTTCAAAATCAGGGAAAACAATTCTCTAAACTCTTGAGCGAGTCATGTTCAGGTTTCACGAAATGGAAACTGCCCCATTTTCTCGTGATTCCTAATTAAACATAGGAAGCCTAGAAACTTCCTTTTCACTTTCTCCAGGTTTCACAGTAAGTGACCTGCCCTCTTTGTATAATTCCCATATATTAACTCTGTATAAATATAAGAAGTTGTAGGAACTTCTATTTTATTTTTCACGTTGTTATTATCGTTATTTTCAAAGTTGTCATTTTCTCTAGAACATTCTCTCAAGAATTTCTTAAGGTACACTTTTGTACTCCAATTCACGTTCAAGCTTTAATTATTTCATTGTTTATTGGTTTAATTTTTATAAAGATTTATAAACATGTAAGGTTTGAAACCTTTTAAATTGTCAATTGCCTGGAGCAACCGTTTAATGTTCAGAGGTCTGCGACCCTATTTGTTAAAAAGTTCAAATGAACTATGTTTATTAAACTTATATTACATAATTGTTAATTGCCTCAAACTTCCTGCATTGTTAAATAAATTGAATATTTATTTTTGGATTCATAATTTCTCTGACACTACAGTTAGGCAGGATCCTGGCTTTCCTAGCTCCTCCTAGGTTTATGCCCTCGTTAATGCTTAATAAAGCTTTTACTATCTGTCTGGCCAGATCATCACCCTTCCCTATAGTACTTTCATTCGTGCTTGGGAGGAAATACACTACAGGTTCTCTCTGGCAAATTGCCCAAGCCTTATCTGTGGTTCCCGTCAGCCTCGACCAAGCTCGTTCCTATTTTAGGTATCCGAGCACATATTTGCAGTGGCAACCACCTTTAAGTGTGTTTAACACTAAACTTATTACTTTTGTGGGACTCTCCTCCTATTCTTCTATCCTTCTTTTCCAATCACAAATCTACTTCCTTCTCTTCATCATCTTCCCTTGGTGGGTGGGTTATTCCCTAACCTATAATCTACCCAAAATTTGGTCCCAGAAACCCGGGAGAGCCCATTTTTTTCTTTTTTTAAAAAGTGTCATTTGACAATACTTTGCATATTTCTAATATCTGTGTTGAATATTTCAGCTATAACTACATCGTGCAAAGCCTGTGAACGGGAAAGAGGCCGCTCCTGTCTCCTTTGGTGTGTCCCGTTCTTGCTATCCATTCTCTGCTGCAAACCTGACAGCATCTCCAAGGTTCTACAGTTTCGTGAGTTGTATTTCAATTTATTCTTTTTATCATGGCCCCCACTGAAAAAGATGAAACTCTCATTGCTAGACGTTCTTCTTATAAAGGGCAACTCACTAGATTCCTAAATTTTATTAACAAGTTAAATCCCGCCGAGTGTGATTTAGATATCTTAACACATCGCCTTAAGTTGTACGAACGGTCTTATGATTATTATGACCAAATTCAAACCGAGATCGAATCCGCTTGTCCAGAACTGCAATCGGATCGGGACGAGGTTGAACCCTTGTACTTTGAAGGAATTGCAAAGGCCCACCAATTGATCCGCAATATCTCAGAACCGGACACTAGGGTCATCAATCCGGCCCAGTTCGTACCCGCTTCAGTTCACAAGAACAAACCGAAACCGTTACTTCCCAAGATAAGCCTACCGCACTTCTCAGGCAAGGAAGGTGAATGGTATTCTTTTTACGAACTTTACTGCTCCTTAATTCATGAAAATATCGAGATCCCAGACATACATACATTTTACTACCTCCGCACTTCTTTGGAATCAGAGGCCTTGACCTTGGTAGAGTCACTGCCTTTAAGCGCAGACAACTACCACATCGCCTTTAATCTCCTTAAAGAGAGATATGGCAATTTAAGGTTGAGTGTCGCTCGTCATATCCGCTGTCTCTTCAACTTACCTGCCGTCAAACCTAATGACGTCACATCTTTAAGAGACCTCTTAGATTCTATGCAGTTAAATGTCAGAGCGTTATACCAGCTAAAACAGCCTGTCCAAACATGGGACACCATACTTATTCACCTAGCTACATCAAGATTCGATTTTTCGACACTGAAAGCCTGGGAGATCGAACTCGCCTACAACAAGGAACATTCGTTCGAACACCTCGTTTCGTTTCTCAACAGTCGATGTCAATTCCTTACAGCACTCGCATTTCAGTGCGAAAAAGTCGAAACGAATCCTCAGTGTCAAATTTTTGAAAAAAAACTTGCTTCTTCAAAGGGACATCAGCCCCCATTTGTCGAAAACAAACAAACCCGTTCTTCTTTTAATCATTCAAGAGAAGATATCAGGCCTCTTAACAAATCGTTAAAATGCACGCTCTGTAAAAAGCTTCACACCTTGTATTTGTGCAAATCCTTTAAAGAATTGTCTGTCGAAGATCGAAGAAAGTTTGTCTTAAACAGCAAGCATTGTTTCAATTGCTTATCACCTAAGCATTCTTCTTCGAACTGTACGTCATTAAATCTCTGTTTTCATTGCAAAAAACCGCATCATTCTTTATTGCACGTTCACGATAAATCGAGGTCATCAGCACCTGCCTCTTTAAGCTCCTTGCAGAGCCGCTCCGAACAAACTAATGCTTCTTCCTGCATTTCCAACGCCGAAACTTTTCACAGTGCGCAAACCCTGTTGACCACTGTACAATTTGAAATCCAAGATAGATTTGGAAATTGGTTCAAAACCCGTGGTCTTCTCGATTCCGCTTCAACGCACAACTTTGTTTCGCAATCGTTGATTAAAAAACTAGGTCTTTCGTCATCGCCTACTTCTATCAATGTGACCGGCATTGACAATTTGAAAACTCAAGTTTTGCAGTCTTCAAAATTGAAAATCAGAGACGTTTGCCAAAGAAACACCAATCTTAATTTAAACTGTCTCATTCTTACCAGTATTGGCAAGGACACTCCAAGTCACTCCATTAATACTTCCGGTTTAAACATTCCCTCGCACTTAAGGTTAGCCGATCCTCAGTTTAATGCTCAAGGTCCCATTGATGTGCTTTTCAGTGCCAATGTTTTTTGGAATTGCATTCGCAAACAAACACGCAAGTTATCTTCAACCGTGGTCGCTAGAGACACCGATTTTGGTTGGGTTATTACTGGCGAAATCAAACATACCAGTGTTCGAACCAAAGCACAATGTCATTTCGTCACAGCTGACATAAATCCCAGTTCTGAAAAAGAGAACGCTCATGTTTCAAATCTCAATATTTTTGAAAACCACTTGTCGAAACGATGTCTTACCGTAAACAACTGCGCTAACCCCGTAAGTTGTTTAAATGGTTTTTCTTTCTTCCCGCACAAAATGGCAATTCAAGTTCGCCTTGCTTTGTGTTATTTCGTATATCTTCTTATGTCATTTTTTATAGCAGTTAATTGCTTAAACTATTCCTCGAAAACTATCTTCCCCTTGTGTAAAACCATGGCTATCAGTCACCATCACTTTGCTGTACGCTATGTTTCACTTCTTTCGTTATGTAGAAGGATGGCCACGCCCGGCTCCTCCCCCCTTCCTTGCAATTGGAAGTCGCTCATGAAACCGATTGAAATTCTGAATTCTATAGCATCTAGAATAACTATTCTTATGCATAACCTTCGTCTCAATGTCCCAGCTGGTCTTCTTTGCTCGGAAGAATTAAGCTTCTTTTTGTTGAAAATTGTCAGATTTCGTGATCCTCTCAATTATGCGAAATTGATTTCCTACTTTATTTCATATAGCTTTAAATTGCTTTTTCACGTCCAAGTTACGATTGACTGCATGTCGTGTTACTCGTTCTGCTTTAAGTTACAGCTGACTCAATTAGTGTGTGTGCACTTTGAACTGCTTGTTTTTGAGACTCGTGTGTATACCAGTCTGAGGAATGCCAAGTTGTTGTTTATTTCCTGTATGATTGACACAGTTCAAAACAAGTTTCTCTTATCTCAACTCTGGCCGACTGCCAACGATCGTCTTGCGAGTCGCTACCGCACGCTCGGAAGCCGTTCACCTAGTTCCCAAAATAAACTTGTTCCGCTTAAGGACTCGTTCAGCTATTTATATGCCTTATCTCGTTGTACTATGTGTGTCAAGGCCTTGCTTGTTTACGTCGTTCACTTACTCACGCTCGTATCTTACAATTGTTTCGATCCCTGTTTCAAAACTTCGTTGCGTATTTCTCACGCGTTCATGTATTCCACTTTGCTTATGTATTGCACTTTGCTTGCATATTTTGCGATCTTAATGTTCATTGATGAACAAACTTGTTTTTTCTCGACGTCACATTCGATGTGTTTTTGTATCCATGATTGTCATGTCACGTTTTTCGCTGACTTAAGTATTTTTCTGAGTAACCCCTTTGATACTCATTATAACTTGAGGTCATTGTTTATGGCTACTCGTTTGTTACCTATGGCGTTCTTGCTTTCTACTCGCATAGTTCCTTTGTTTATTTGGTATATTCTTGTCCTGAATAGATGTACTTGTTCCTATACGCTTTGTTTAAACTTGTTAATTCTCCTTTTGCATTGTATCGTAATCTTTACTAGTGCTTTATTTCGCTCAGCTTCCAGCTATTTCGTGATTGAAAGTGTTGATAATTCTCGCCTTTCAACTCCGCTTTCCAATGACCCTGATAACCTCCTTCCACTCACACCTGGTCACTGTCTTACACGCCCTTCTCTCTCTGCCCTTCCTCCCCTTCCCATTTCTTTCAGGGATTTTGATCTACCTATTGTTTGGCGTAAACTTGAAGCCCTCCGTAATTCTTTTTGGAAAAGGTGGAACTTGGAATATTTAACTTCCTTGCAATGGAGGCAGAAGTGGTTTCTTTCCAGTCCCGACATTCAAGTAGGAGACTTGGTCTTGGTTAGGGATATTTCACCCCCCCCTAGTCTGGCCTTTTCGAAAAGTGACTAAGTGTTACCCTGGAAGAGATAGGAGAGTCAGGGTATTCAGAGTCTTGACCAATAATGGTCAGATCACAAGACCACTTTTCTTTAATTACTGTATCACTCTTAAATGTTTAATTGCTTATTTGTTCCCTGTTGGTGTCTGGCCCTCCCAGTATGGTGCATTCTTGGAATGCACGGTACCTGAGATTACAAATTTGAATGCTTTTGCACGTTCTTTCCTTCCTTTTTGTCAGACACCAACAGTGACCTTCTGTTCTTTCTTAGGGGTTCAGGTTTCTTATATTTTGTGTGAGTCTGTTCCAGATATATATTCTGTGACCCACCTAGCGTCATATGACAACAAATCTCTGAAGCTCTTCAACTCTTCCTCGCGCAAGAGGAATTCCACATCCATTTGGCTACCAGATACCGTTGTCAACTCTTTGAAGACCAGCTCAGCAAAAGAAGATTATTTTTTTTCTTTAAAGTTGGTTATGCTGATATGTATACCTCTTGTTTCCTACCCCCACTCTCTCCCCCTTCCGTGGTCTCTCCGTGCTCCGCTGAGCTTCACTCACTTCTCCGCCTGCAGTTGACTCGTTCAGTCAAAGCTCCGCTCGAGCTTAGCCTCCTCAAACCAAGAGGCTCACCCTCTTCTACGCCATGTTGGCTAGATAGTCTTCATAAGGAACTCCGACTTCAACATGAAATCGAGATAAGTACCATTTTTAAAAAGTTTTAACCTCATCTTCATGGTTTTAACTTTCAAGTGCTTTTAATTATAGGCAGTGTGAAATTATTTACTTGGGGCAATAATCATTCTTCGTGGGTTTTGCCATGTTGAGCTTTTACTTGTATAAGCCAACCTTACTATAAAAGAGCTTTTCTTAAGCGATTCAAACGAGAAATCCTCTCGCTACGTGGGATTTTATCTAATACCCGCTGCCTATAATTTTAAAACTATTTCCTCCGTTGGATTTTCTCAAACCCCATTTTCTGCTAAGGTCGTTCTGGAACCTTCTAGAACTTGTTCTCTATCTGCGAGTCCTGCCATCATGTATTTCTCACGTACTTGGGAGAATTCTGTTTAAAACTAAATTACTACAATAGTGAATTTTCGTCCTCCGCTGGAACTTCTGGAAAATTCTATGGCGCATTTAATTGTAAATTACAACTTTTTCAAGAAATAGACTTTCACCTACCTAGTGCAATCAGTTATCTCCATAATTGCAATAACTTTTTTTCTCATAAACTTCAGTGTTTCTCTAGTGAACTTTGCATCCATCTTTACAGACTATAGTGATAATCAGTGCTTGCTCCACTTTTCTACCGCGTCGCGATCGTCCGGTTATATTAAATACGGCCATGAACATTGATCCTATATCCCAATGATCTTTCCTTAACCTTCTACTAACAACCATTATTTATAAAATTGTAACTTTCTATAAGGTGTTACTTACGAAGTGCCCTTCCAACTTTGCTAGTTTAACATTAATTAAATTCTGCATAATTTCTTGTGTGATACAAGTTTTAAATTTACATTGTTCCTCCCTTCAAAATCAGGGAAAACAATTCTCTAAACTCTTGAGCGAGTCATGTTCAGGTTTCACGAAATGGAAACTGCCCCATTTTCTCGTGATTCCTAATTAAACATAGGAAGCCTAGAAACTTCCTTTTCACTTTCTCCAGGTTTCACAGTAAGTGACCTGCCCTCTGTATAATTCCCATATATTAACTCTGTATAAATATAAGAAGTTGTAGGAACTTCTATTTTATTTTTCATGTTGTTATTATCGTTATTTTCAAAGTTGTCATTTTCTCTAGAACATTCTCTCAAGAATTTCTTAAGGTACACTTTTGTACTCCAATTCACGTTCAAGCTTTAATTATTTCATTGTTTATTGGTTTAATTTTTATAAAGATTTATAAACATGTAAGGTTTGAAACCTTTTAAATTGTCAATTGCCTGGAGCAACCGTTTAATGTTCAGAGGTCTGCGACCCTATTTGTTAAAAAGTTCAAATGAACTATGTTTATTAAACTTATATTACATAATTGTTAATTGCCTCAAACTTCCTGCATTGTTAAATAAATTGAATATTTATTTTTGGATTCATCATTTCTCTGACACTACAGTTAGGCAGGATCCTGGCTTTCCTAGCTCCTCCTAGGTTTATGCCCTCGTTAATGCTTAATAAAGCTTTTACTATCTGTCTGGCCAGATCATCACCCTTCCCTATAGTACTTTCATTCGTGCTTGGGAGGAAATACACTACAGGTTCTCTCTGGCAAATTGCCCAAGCCTTATCTGTGGTTCCCGTCAGCCTCGACCAAGCTCGTTCCTATTTTAGGTATCCGAGCACATATTTGCAGTGGCAACCACCTTTAAGTGTGTTTAACACTAAACTTATTACTTTTGTGGGACTCTCCTCCTATTCTTCTATCCTTCTTTTCCAATCACAAATCTACTTCCTTCTCTTCATCATCTTCCCTTGGTGGGTGGGTTATTCCCTAACCTATAATCTACCCAACCTTAACGACGAATCAGGGGCTCCCCTGTTCCAAATAAACCAGTCAGCAATTGTAAAGCTAATACAAAAACTACGTTTCAATGTATCAAAGGGTCCTGATAATATTGTTAGTGAAGTACTTAAACTAGGAGGTAGGGCCGTGGCACGATACTTGGAGGTGATGTTTAATGTGTCCATAAACAATGCGCAAATCCCAGATGACTGGAAAAGAGCTACGGTAGTCCCAATATTTAAGGGAGGGAGCAGACTTGAATTGGGCAACTACAGGGCGGTTAGCCTTACGTCCATCGTTTGTAAACAGATGGAACATCTCATTTGCGACTACTTGAGGGAACAGTGGGAAACATTATCATGGGTTAATGATAGGCAACATGGATTTCGGAAAGGTTACTCATGCGAGAGTCAGATGCTATCACTTTTTCAAGACATTAGCGAATCGTTAGACCATGGAGTTTCAGTCGACGCCGTAGTTTTAGATTTTGCGAAGGTATTTGATGTCGTGCCACATGACATGCTACTCCATAAATTAGCTTCGACGAAGATTGATAAAAGAGTAATTTTATGGATCCAAGAATTTTTGACGGGTCGTTCCCTGAAAGTGAAAGTCGAAGGCATATTCTCGGATGAAATTACTGTAACGTCGGGTATCCCTCAGGGCAGCGTAATCGGAACTTTGTTATTTTTGGCGTTTATAAATGACTTACCAAATGGGATTCGCAGTGACTGTCGATTGTTTGCGGATGATTGTGTACTATATCGAAAGATACATGACTCACAAGAAAACGCAGTGCTTCAAGAGGACCTGAACCTGGTCTATAAGTGGGCGATTGTAAATAAAATGAAAATAAACACAAGAAAATGCAGTCTCTTAAAAATAGGGAAAGTGCGAAGGCAGGAATTTCAATATAACATTGGATCGGAAATACTTGTAGAAGAAGATTCATGCAAATATTTGGGCCTTCACGTAAGGAATGATATGAAATTGAGTAGTCATGTAGGATGTGTAGTTTCTAAAGCTTACAAATCCCTGCACTTTGTAATGAGGGTATTAAAAGAAAGTAGTACCTCTGCTAAAGAATTAGGCTATTTGTCACTTGTAAGATCTATTCTGGAATATGCCTCGGCGGATTGGGATCCATATCAAGTAGGGCTCATCAATGAGTTGGAAATGGTACAAAGAAAGGCCGCTAGATTTGTACTCAGTGACTTTAATCCCAGGAGCAGTGTGAGCCGTATGTTAAAGAAACTTGGGTGGGAATCACTAGAGGCTAGGAGGATGAAATCTAGACTCTGCGCTATGTACAACACGTATGCAAATCAACCAGCATGGGGTGAGCTTAGCAAACGAATGGGAAAGCCCACTTACATGGGTAGGAGCGATCATCCTTTCAAAGTTAAGGGCCGACCACAGCGAACAAATTATGGTAAATATTCTTTTGTAAACCGTGCCATTGATAACTGGAACTCTCTACCTGCCGCAGTCTTAGAGCCTTTTCCCAAACACATAGGTGTGTTTAAGAAAA
Source organism: Meconema thalassinum (assembly GCA_946902985.2). Taxonomy (NCBI): domain Eukaryota; kingdom Metazoa; phylum Arthropoda; class Insecta; order Orthoptera; family Tettigoniidae; genus Meconema; species Meconema thalassinum. The sequence continues at coordinate 15,303,999 of OX336389.2, read as the reverse complement.
GACTGACTATTTGTGTAAATACTCCAGTTTAATTGTTATTTAACTGTTATTGAATTGTTATGTATAATTATTTATTTTCTATGTATATCCAATTTGCCACCGGGGGACACACCCCCCATTGCAAATAAATGAATGAATTAATGAATGAATGAATGAATGAATGAATGAATGAATGAATGAACTTTCGTGTGACCATATGTTTCCACTAGTGATATTACAGTACCGGTATATAATAGTAGGCCTACCTAGGCTCATCGCAGCTTTTACTGTTGTTAATGTTTAATATTATTAAAAATTGCTTTTTTCCTGCTTCAAGGGTAGGCTACCGTATACATTCCCACTGAAGAACAGTAGATTAGTATTTCTAGTGCCTTAGTACCGTACCCGTAAATTCGGGAAGATGCCTGTTGGGCATCCAAAGCAAAAACTGGATTGGTTTATTTCTGAATTAGCTCCGGCAAAATCCATCAGAAATCGCTCCAACAAGATCCTCGGGAATCTACACAGTATCTATCAGTGGTATCGTGGGTACACAACATAAATACACTTGCTCAGAAGCACTTGCCTTATAGTATTCTCGGGGTCTCTCAGGGGCTTAGCTCCAACCTATAAATTAATCCACAATACCACTGTTTCTAACTATATAAAAATAAATCACTAATAGACAACATAGAAAAACGAACTGGTAAATTTATTTAACAATAGTAAACTAATTCTAATATTTAAACATTAAATAACAACAGTTAAATAAAAAAATAACACACACTCTCATACGTACTCCTCCACTACAACAAACTGTGCTGTAAGTTGAATATAAAGAAATTTTGAAGGGCCTAAGCCAACTGTAACTGTTTAAAACGTTTAAGACAAATACCACGCGCGCCATGCATTCTTGATTAGTAATATAAAAGCTGGCACGCTTACTCGTAATGCACCTGGCTATGCGGGATGAATGATCCACTTCTGAATCAGCCGCGAAGTCGTTTGACAACAGAGAGCTGTGAGTTCTCCAACATAACAGACTGGCCTTGAGCGACGCAGTGGGCATACACATCCCCACACTGCTGTGCTCGATCTGTCCAGCGGACATTCGCCGTGTTAAAATTTACATTCTCCAATTATAGACCTCTTCACATCTCACACACCTTTCTTACAATCTCTCTCAGATTTTAACGTTAGCATCCATGCATCCTCCCTCAACATTCATGACAGCCGGGGTTCAATTATTCTTAACAATAAGCAAATCATTCATTCCAACAACATGCATTCAGCAATGCCCTATATTTCAAAAAATATTGACCGAAAAATTATTTCAAAATTATTTGCTTAACTAAATAATTATGCTATTATTTACAAAAGTTGAATCGTTATATTTAACATTTTAAAACAGAGTCATAGCTCTCCTTAAACAATACTCCTTCTCTCCCTGCTATATACAACGTGTTCTTCATATATGCTTTCTTTGAACATTTACTAATGTTTATATACTGCACACACTTGGTCATTATTAATGTTATAGACAAAATCAGTCCAATGCTTTCAATCATTTAAGTTCAAATGCACGTAAATACTCAAATCTTTGTTAATAAAAATTAATAAAGGTATTAGCAATAACCTGTAGATAATTACTTTCTCCAATTATTTTTCCGCTTACAAAAACTCTTGTCATTACTGCTTAAGTTGTAGATATATATTCATGTAGGAGTTCTCAATACACTGACTCCTCTTCTATACAATGCCTTGATCATATCAAAAGAACAATACTTCAGTAATTCCCTCCAATGTGGCAACACCTTCACATGAGTAAACATATCTCCAACAGCCTCATATATCCACTGTATATGGTAATAAAACTCATCTACTATGTCGAACAATTCTTAATACAGTCATTGTTATCAACATCTCTTCTGTAGGACCTTCATTTAATTACTGGCATTATCTTCAGCATCATAACACACAAGTGCTGGTATATTGAACTCTTCCTTTAGTTCTAAAAGACACTTCCTTCCAATAAATGACGGCCTCAGACAAGTCGTATATGACTTCCGTAAGTTTACTTCATAAAAGATACTTAAATCTCCACAGTATATATCATATATACAATTAATAAAAATACTGTTCCGTCCACCTCTCTGATCTAGCTTTAATTTACACGTCTATGTAATATCGAGTCCACAATACGACACGACACCACATAATGTGTATAAATAACCACATATCTTATTTATCATGTCCATTAGAATTCTATCTTGACTAGGGTAATCCAGCTTCGAATCCCAGTCGTAAGATAAAAATTATCTTCTATCAAATTATGTTTCCTTAAAAGAATTAAATGAAGAAAGCTGTTAGCTTTCACAAATAAAGTAAGAATTGTCACTATCGCAATGAGTCTCCATTCGATACAACGAATGTCAATGAGTATGACTTCTATCACATCCTATCAAAAAATTCTTATCAATACGACGTAAAGTTCATAGTAGTTATAATGATATAACAATATCATTCGTGGTTTCTTTTGATCTTGATGACTTCTGTACATTGAGGTGCCCAAATCAAATTACTTGAAAAAGAATTTAATTGGCATCTGTGACAAATGTCTACAGCCATAACTCGAAATAAACTTCAAATCAAAGCAAGTTAAAATGACTGGTCTAAAATAAGGAATACTGAATCCTTAAACAATGAATGTAAGTCAGTTCAGAAATTGATTCGTAGAATATAATGAAAAATGATGAAAGACGATCATCTCAAATGATCTTGCGGAATAAAATATCGTTACGCACATGAAGAATAAAAATATGTCGAAACATGGAAATACATAAAATATGGAGTAAAACGTTTGCTCAGAATGTCACTATAAAGCTCTCAATAAACAAATAATTAACATAGCTACCTTATCAGACGACATCTAGAAGCTCAATGTAAGTATTTTGGGAAAATACTTAGTTGTTCCTCAATCCAGGATTCTGGGTTGGACCTCAGTTCGATTCCCCGGACCAGCAATCTCGGATAAGGAAATATGTTTCCTCTCCGGTGATCACCAACATCCGTCTGGACTCGTATGACATCCTTCTGGCATATTCTTCTTTGTTGCCGGGATCTTACCCTGGACATCTTGACAACTCTTCTTATGTTGCATCTTCTTTCGCCGTCATAGATATGTTTCAGTGTCATCATTGCGTAGAATCGTAGAAATATTCATATGGATAGTGTATGAAATATCTCTAGAGCTTGTAGTTGTTAAACAATGTTCGTATAATGACGTGAATGCACAAGGTGTAAGAGTACATAACGTCTACATTCTGAAGTACTCTGGTTAACGAATCCCCATGTTGTATCTATATATCTGCATCAGATATGTCCCACGCGCATAAAGTTCTTATCTCATCATCATAACATCGTGATAAATATCGAATAAGTCCTGACGAATGTTAGCAGTCATAATGAAAATGTTTATACACTGCTCCAAAATGTAAGTAAAGACACTATTACTCACTTGGTTATTGTTCAATGCTGCCTTGCATCAACTAAAATGCTTTTCACCTTCGATTTCCAGCACTTTTCTAAGTCACTTTTGAAATGCTAAAACTTCGAAACTATATAACTTGTGATGCTTAAATCTGCACACATACCAGAATAGAGTTTGTACTGTAGGATAATTCATCTGGCTAAAGTGTATTCTCACTTATCGTTGAGTTATTGCAATATTAAGAACTTGCAATTTATGCCTAGTTTCGAAGTGCGAAGATCTCCTATCTCGCCTCGGCGATCGTGCTGTCTCCACGACTGGTCTCGCTACCGTACTCGTATAAGCCTCGGGATCTCAGTTAACCCGGTGAACACAACTATCTTCTTTGAAGTCTGTCGGAATAAGAGCCTCGATGCTTGGATCTCCCTCTCCAAGTCGAGATTTTGGCGGCCATTTCTGACTCCCTCCAGAAATTTTAGCGCGCACCTTAACAATGCTTATAAGTGCGTAATTAGACCGTTCAACTCCTTTTAAAGTCTCTGTACTATTTTCCTTTAATTTTCTTCTCATTACCAATGAATAAAATTACCTTCTTGGGTCCTAAATGCTTAAATTACCCAACTAATCTAGTTGAAGTTAATCCCGTCTTCCATAAGAGCTCTCCTCATTGGCTGGGGCTTAAGTCCAATGACATAAATTATAACAATAATTGTAATATTCCTTAGGAAGTTCCCTGTTGCTATGTCAATTTCAACGTTCTAGAAACGTCTATTGCGCAAGATATCACGTGATCGGACTTTCCCACTGCCTCGAGCTTGTAACACGACTCACTTGTGTCACAGTTCCAGGATTTATATTTGCCGGTTAAATTTTATCATGGGCTCGGAAAATATTCTAATTTAAGTCCAAAATAATCCAATTTTCGGGGGCAGTACGATACCCTAGGCCTACTGGTATTGCAGTAGGCATATCCATCAAGTCCAAGTAGTAGGCTACAGTATTATTTCTCTGTTTGAAACGGTGGGTTATAAATACCATAGCTGATATTATTCAAGTTCCAACATTGTGGTATAACTGAACTCCAGAGGAATTTTGGGATATCATTAACGGTCATTGGTGCCGAATTGATGGTAGTTTCAGGTTATTGAAGCTTCAATGCACTAACGCGCTCAATGTGTGTTGGTCATGTTTTGTCCAATTCTTGTCACTGTGTTCTACTTACGATTTTAAGTTGTTGAAACTAAACCTGTAGTTGCTTTTATATTCTTGAGGAAAATAAATGATATGTAATAAAAGAACGTGAAGAAAGAAAGGGAAGTAATATAGGAGCAAAAATAAGTAAGGATATCAAATAAAAATTGCTGGTGGTATCTCAACATTCTTTTTTTTTTAATTTTTTATCCCTTATCCAGAAATTTGTTGACATATTATATGGAAAATAAACACAAAAAGTCCATTTCAGGCTATAAAAATAACTTTGACGGAAGCTTCCAAGTATCGAAACAATGGACGAGATAAGTCCTTTGGGTTTATACCACGAAATAACATCAAAGCCTACACATTTTGTACAGAATCTTTGTCTGACATCGTTAACAGGAAGTAACCAGCATAAACTGAAAGGACTTAATAAGTGTTAAACTAAATATCGTATACAATTCTTCCACTGTCAAGCATTAAAGTATTTATGTAAAACTCGGTACAAAAAATATATAGTAACTACTAGAAAAGATAACCACACATAGAAAACAGTAGCTGTGAAATTCTCTTAAGGATATTAACATGCGTTTATAAAACTACTTTACTTCAAGTAATTAACATAGCAAAGCAGAAACTTGGTTACATATTTACACATATGGGCTTAGGAGCTACTGCCCAGTGTTGTCTAACGTGGCGACCCAAGCACACCATGCCCTCTCAGTCTGTAATGTGTGTGCTTACAAGACGGTCATAAACCAATCCACTACTCTGAAAAAGCTTCATCAGTAACTGCTTTACATGAAGAGGAAATCTGTTCTTAGACTCTGTTAGCCAGCGCCACTCCGTTTGGCCCCCATGAACGTGGCACAACAGCTGTCTGGTAGAAGGCCGCATTTCTCTCAAGGTATGTTTCCAGCCGCAGTGTCGTCTGTCAGGAAAATAGGCAGACCCTAGAGAAGATATGATTATTAGAAACTCGCTACTGAACATTATTTTCCCGTGACAGAAAATATAACTACATGTTACCCCTTCTCCCCCGAAGAATATCAAGTAGTGCTCCTTTAGTAGTTGAAAAGCTGTTTTATAGCTCCCTATTGACTGGCCTCTGTGCAGAAGCACAGCTACACAGTTGCTGGGTTCTCTTTATAACTTTGGTCAGAAACAACACAGCCCAGGATATTTTCTCATTGATCTTGATAGTTATTCTTCTTTAATAAACACACAAAGACAACGTAGGGTATTTGAGACTGTGAAAGCTCCCCTCAGTTTGACATATGTATATCGTGCAAGGTATTGCAGTAGAAACTTGGAACATGTAACTGTAGAAATATGGGATGTTTTTTTCGGGGGTGAGGGCCGAAAAGTTTCCCGCATGGCAGCCGACCTTAAGAGACAGTATGGGGGATTGGAAAGGAGGCTTCGCGCCTGTCATGTGTGGATATTAACATTGGTAATATATATATAAAAGGTTTGGATTTAAGGGCCAGGGAAAACCCGCATAGGCAGAAAAGAAAGATTGCCTACACGTAAAACCTTGCAATTTGGTGATAGCCACTTGTCCAGTCAAATTAGGTATTTTTGCTGAACAAAACCTAATCAAGTCCCGTCGATTTCATGTGCAGCGAGGGGGGGGGGAGGGGGGGAGGGGGAGGGGGATGGGGGCAGGGGGGCTTCAAGGTCCCCTTCTTTAGTTTTTGGCGCATAACTCTACAACGGTACATCGCACATAAATTTGTATACTTTTCAAACTTAAAGTGATTAACTGCCCTACAAAATAGTATATTCGTATTTATCTCTGTGTGTTACCGTCTCCGAGATATGAGCCCGTCAACACGGAAAATTTACATAAAAATGTGTTGCACCTCACGTTTTACGTCAAATTTGCCCTTCCAATCCGTTTGGCTTCCGTTTTAGAGGAACCGCGTAGGAACGAAGGTTGTAGTGCATTAAATTTCCTCAAATAATATATATATATATAGTTATGCCAATTTATCTTCGATCAGTCAAATGTTAGAGCATTTTGACGTATTGGGATCGGTTTCGAGATTTTGCTAGTGAACTGCTCATTATTTTACTTTCGTTTTCAGTTGCTTTAACTCTCTGATTCACGTTATTTATTGATTACTAACTTTCACTGTACTGTTTCCGTCTTTTCAATACAAATTATAAAATGGTAATTTGTATTGAAAAGACGGAAACAGTACAGTGTAAGTTAGTAGAATATTCAATAAGGACCTAATATGGAGAATAATACTCTTTATTTATTGACTAGCAGTAGTACCCGGCTTCGCCCGGTGGAAAGATGATAATATTTCAGTCTCCTTAACACTCAACGTCATAAATTATATTTATTTATGTATTCATTTCTTACATTATCAAACCCAGTGACAATGTTTATACTTAAGTCACTATGGGAAGGCTCTGTAAAATAATGATCATTCTCGTGATATTTGTCTTCAGTCCGAGTCGAGATATGTCGTTAGCGGTCCCAGAATTCGTGACATCTCAGTCGTAGAAGACTTTATGTGGTGGTGATTAGAAATATAATGGACTTAAAATCTAGGTCATTTACCCCAAATGACGTTGAGGGCGTAACATCTAGGTAATTTGCCCTACTGATCAGGATGATATTGAAAATTACTACATAACTGACATATGAAACTTAGAAAATAATAGAAAAAGTTATTTTTAGGACTCACATTTCGGGAAAGACTTGATTATTTTTTGCCAAAGAGCTCCCACTTAGATCGCTATCTGGTTAAAAGTTTCGTCTTGTTAAGGTTTAAACTGTACGATAAATGTCTGAAGCAATTCCTCAAAGAGAAGCTTCCAGATTTCGCAGTCGATATATCGTTAACGTTCCTGAGCATCCAGTTGTCTTTTCTTCTGACGCAAAACATCTTCTACATAGTGATGATGAACATAGAAGCGACTACTGGCACATGTAACTTATCAACGAATGGGAATAATTGATACTTTAAAGGAATGAGAGGTCATTTGCCCTTTTGATGAGGATCACAATGAAGACTACTACTACTACTACTACTACTACTGAATGGGTATATCAAACTTACAAACTAATGGAAATACGTATTTTTAAAATCACAGGCTAGGTAGACTCTGGTGTTGTTTAGTAGTATCTAGGTCATTTGCCCCTTTGATGAGGATGATAATGAAGATGACTACTACTGAACGGGTATATCAAACTTACAAACTAATGGAAATACATTTTTTTAAAATCACAGGCTAGGTAGACTCTGGTGTTGCTTAGTAGTATAATGGACGTAACATCTAGGTCATTTGGCCCTTTGATGAGGATGATAATGAAGACGATTACTACTGAACGGGTATATCAAACTTACAAACTAAAGGAAATACACATTTTTAAAATCACAGGCTAGGTAGACTGGTGTTGCTTAGTAGTATAATGGACGTAACATCTAGGTCATTTGCCCCTTTGATGAGGATTATAATGAAGACGACTACTACTGAACGGATATATCAAACTTACAAACTAATGGAAATACACATTTTAAAAATCACAGGCGATGAAGACTGTGGTGTTACTTAGTAGTATAATGGACGTAACATGTAGGTCATTTGCCCTTTTGATGAGGATGGTAATGAAAACTACTGTTGAATTGACACGACAAACTTACAAACTACCGTGATAGAAAGAAATATTTCAAAATTCACAGGCGATGAAGACTTATTGTGTGTGGTGATTAGTGGTATAAAGGGTGTAACATCTAGGTCATTTGCCCTTATGATAATAATAAGGTAATGAAAAATGACTACTAAACGAACATGGTGTAATTTTAAATCTGATATAGGTAATTCAGATTACTACCTTCGATGTCTTCCAAAGTCTGAACGTTATATTCTGGCTTAGGCCTATACTCGATGCGTGTAGTGAAAGATCTTATCGAGTACTGCTCGGGTCCAAGCTGCACGTAGCTGAGAATATTGCAGATGATGATGACGATATATGATGACAGACGTTCGGGGGGGTTCCCGGTCCTATTCACATTGACCGGTGAATCACTCATTCTTTCGTAACACTACAGCGCTTTGAGCAAAGACCCTGTATGAACATCAGCATAGTCAGCAATAACAGGTAACACGGCAGGGTCTGGACATTTTTCTCATGTCACCTTGCGATGAATGAGCAAGCTATTCTCATCCCTGCCCCCTCTTCCCCCCTCCACCCACCAGGGTCACAACTTGTGGGACGTGGGTTTGCGACCACGGGACCCCAGCTGAGTCCGGCATTGCTTCTACTTACTGGTGCCGGGCACCTTTCAGTTCTCTTTCCTGTCAGCCTCCCTTGGTCAAACTCTTGTTCTCTTCCGACCCCGATGGTTTCAGGTTATCCGAGGCCTAGCGACTCTTTCACTTTCCCGCCTTAATTGGCCCTTGTCTAATCATTCCTGATAGCCTCATTCTTTTCTTAATATCTCATATCTTCTGCTCAAGACCCTCAAGGAGGCAGGGTGTGTGTAGCCCTGGTGCACCCTGGATAGTGCTACATCCTCAAGGGCTCATGGCTGGTGAGTTCAGGAGCTGGCAACCCTGAAGGTTCCCTGAGCGGGTCCGGTTTTACCCCTTTTTTCCATTGCCTTTGGGACGGACCCTGTCCACTTTCCGGGAATGGAGTGGTCTGTCCGCAATTTCAAGCAGACATTGTTACTCGCAGGGTACCAAAGGGTAAGTATACAAATTTTGGTTCTGATCGGTGAAACGGTGTAGATTTGGACCAAAGGGCCTAAATGCAGAGATTGGGTTGGACTGTCCGAAATTTCAAGTGGACAGGGTTACCCGCAGGGTTGCAAAGGGTAAGTATACACATTTTGGTTCTGGTCGGTAAAACGGTGTAGATTTGGACCAAAGGGCCTAAATGCAGAGATTGGGTTGGTCTGTCCGAAATTTCAAGTGGACAGGGTTACCCGCAGGGTTGCAAAGGGTAAGTATTCAAATTTTGGTTCGGATCGGTGAAACGGTGTAGAAGTTTGCCAAAGGGCCTAAATGTAGGAAATGGGGTGGTCTGTCCGAAATTTTAAGTGGACAGTGTTATTCACAGGGTTACATAGGGTAAGTATACAAATTTTGGTTGAGATCGGTGAAACGGTGTAGATTTGGGACAAAGGGCCTAAATGCAGCGAATGGGGTGGTCTGTCGGAAATTTCAAGTGGACAGGGTTACCCGCAGGGATCCGAAGGGTAAGTATACAAATTTTGGTTCAGATCGGTGAAACGGTGTGGATTTGTATACATAACAGACAGACAGACAGACAGACAAACATTGAGCTTTATATATATAGATTATGTAAACATACATGGTATTAGTAACCATGTAACTAATAACATACACCTAGAAAGTATAAATATATATGAACGTAGTGGCGTATATAGGATTATGTTTGGGTGAGAGGGAGAGGCAAAATTTCGGAAAACAAGTTCGTTTTTATAGGAGTGAAAACATGATTAAGATCTAATAATTTACAGTCCAGCCCATCGGAGTATATATATGTTCTGAAAAGTTAGTTATTTTTCGTAGTATATATTCTTTAAAAAAATGTAATTTATTAGTGACCTTTTTTACTTTTTATAGTTAACGCCACTGTTACTCTCTAATAATAAAAATAAATTTACTTGTTGGACAAAGGAAATATTGAATATGTCAATCAATTGTTTAAAATTTTCATAAATTACTGACCGATTAAGGAAGGGAGGGGTGCTTTATATATTGTATATGTTTGAAATGCCTACATTTTTCTGCCAGAAGAATTGTGGGTGATAAGTTAGTGTCAAACACCATACCTAGCACGTTTTGTACGTGTTAGCGGGTGAAATGGGTCACGTGGATATCAAGAGTATCCATTGTAAATATATGTCGGAACCTATATGCCAAGGTATAAGAAGACCACTAGTTTAAAAATGACCACCTGGGAATGAGACGTACAGAGGAGTTAGTAGCAACCCAAGCACAATATTTACAATACAATTTCTTTTATTGACTATCGAACATTTCATACTCCTTGCCGTACAACTCTTCCGACTCCAATGGGCGTGTACCTGTCAAAAGTTGTCACCAGAGTGCAGCATGACTAGCATGGGTCCAGTACGTCATATGGCTAATGGCGAATGCTAAGCTAAGTGCATAGATTCTGACATTTACATGCGTGAATAATGCCTAGTACGTGCTGCTGTGTACCACTGTGTAAAAATAGAGGTGGGCATAGGTTTCCAAACAATCCCAGTTTGAGAAAACAATGGACAAAACGAATTCGGCGTATTAAATGGAATCCAACTGACAGCAGTGTTGTTTGTTTCGACCATTTCGCACCCAAGGATTATATAACCTCTACTTGGTGAGGTAGGACGTGCAATTCAATCATCAGTAACGAATTTAGAAACTAATTGTCCCATAAATGCCTGATTAGCGCCTCCTGAATTTCCTATTTAGTTCTAACTTTAATCCTGCACTTACGACAGGCATGTGCCGTAGGCCTATAGTTATTGCCCTAGGCCTATATATCAGAAAGATCTGCGGAAGTCATAGCTACTGCTAGCCTATTTAAGTTACGGTACATAAAATCTTAATCCTAAAATAATATCTGCTATTCCATAACATGCCACAATGTGTTCATTTTCAGGAGGCAATATACTCTTAAGAGTACCTTGCAAAAGACAGCTGTGCCTACAGTATTTGCATGGACAAAAGCAAAGGATGGCAATTGAACAGGAAAGAAACGAAAAGAAAGACATGACAGGAGACAGCAAATGTTAATCCAAAGAGGCCAAGATAGCAGTGTGTGTGTGCCTCCTGCGAGTAGCCTGAATAATTTGGAGGTTATTGATCAGAATGATAACATTTGTCTCTTTCCAATTTGTGAAGAATTAGAGGTTTCTACTACTGATCATCCCCCTGACCAAAATACAGCAAGGCTACCATCTACAAGTAACTTACTGCAACACAGACTGATGAAATAGGCCTACAGTTAAAAAAATGCAATTTCTGGAGTATCTCACTTCACCCAAACTAAAAGAAAATTTGTCCCATATAGTATACATTATTTTCAAAATTCACCTTCCACTGCCCAACGCAAGCACAACAAGTACGTCTCTTTATACATATTTCTACCCACACCTGAATCAGTTTGCTCACAGTACTTTAAATATCTTGAAAAACACTGGGCTGTCACAGTTGGAAGGTCTGTACTTTCATTAACATCCTTGTATACTGCTGCACTTGGTAATTTCATGACGTAAATATCCTCCTCATCCTGCCGATTTTCCGCATTAAATGTGGCGTCATAATCTTCGAGCCTATAAAGGATAAAATACGAAATTTTAAGCGGATATTGACGAGAAAAGCATCCATGGAATTGGTACTGTACAAGGCCTAGACCTATGTCAGGTTAAAAAATATAGAAGTGATATTCCGAACAACAATACCCCTTTATAAGTTCACCCTTCCTTCTATGAACTTTCGCATTTCTTCTTCTGAGTTCCGCCTTCAACTGAAATGAATTCCAGTTCCCATACTCCTTTTTTTTTCATTCATTTGGATGCCTGACAGAACAGCTGATTGCATTAGAAAGAATGAAGGATGCCCGCCAATTCGTATGCGCCTGGACCCATCCTATGCCTGCTGCGCTCTTGTGGTGACAACACGAAGTTCGTCTAGAACACGCCCATTGAATGGGAGCACTGTTGGTGCCAGCGCTGTGGCAATTACCGCAGACAGGTGAGCAGTGGTTGCCAACTTTCCGACATCCACATCTCATACTGCAGCCTGTGGCACAGCGAAAAATTTGGAATTGAGCATGCTGTTTAGGTCTTAATAGGAGTCAGATATCCCCCATCTCCTCTTGTCCAACCCCAACGTCCACTGCTGAACCTGTAGAAACACACTGCACGAGTGATAAAGAGCAGCATCTTTTGTAGGTGGCAATGAAGACAAGTTTGCTTTCATCTTGGCTGACGATTTGACGAAGCATATGTACGTGAGAACAGAACTTAAGAGAATAGACTATTTATTTATCAAACAGCATGCTTCGACGTAGTATATGCAATAAAAATGAAATGTACTGCACCCTTATATCTGGATGATCCACCAAAATCCCAGGCTGGAAATAATAATGGATTGTAGCAACTTGTAGTCCCGGCTAAAGACAACATGGTGCTACTTGGCGAAAACACTCAGAATAAGGAACAGGATTTTTTCAAAACGGAATGCGCTATAGTAACTAACTACAGAACAGTAGAGTTCTCTATCTACTCAAGGGCAATGAGAATCTATAAAAATCTCGGGAGAGGGGATGCGGATCAGGTCCCTCGGGAAGTTCTACCCTACAGCACATTCCTCTACCATTTAACTACAAAGATAATGCCAATTTCCTATAAAAGATCAGGGAATCATAACAACGTGCCTGTCGTATTTATTCTCTAAACAATTACACGTTTCCTAACACTGGCATTGATTATATGCCTTAATAATGTTAAATAAAATCAAATGACCAAATGTCATTGCTTCACTTGCATAAAATACATGTTCGTTTCCTATAGAAATCATAAAACAATTATTCCAAACGCTTTTTATAAGCTTAAACAAAATCATGACTTAAATGGCAGCAAACAACTGCTGTGCCCAAGGTAGCGGGAGTTTAATAACAAGAAAAATGTTATTAAGGAAATAAAAAATATCCCCATAAAAATAAATGAAATTACCACTGACGTAGATCTCCGCCATTACAAAAACTATTCATTACTCTGTACAATTATCTCCTGCCTCCTATTTCTTAAATTCTTCTCATGAAAGCGATTAAAATCTCTATTTACATTTTTTAATTACAAGTTAAAAATAATAATGCGCGTAAATGTAATTATAAACCTTTCTTTAAATCTTAATATACTTTCTGTACAACACAAATATTAACATTGTAGATCAGCAACTACACAATACAAAATAAAATATGTACAACTGTCCAACTGTTTTCTCTACTGACAATATAGACTGAAATTGTCTTCCTATTTCTTTACTGCTTCTCTACTGACTTCAGAAAATAACCATTCACCTTACTATGTCTTATTCGTGATACTATGACAATACGGGATTCTATAATCCATACAATTAAGTAGAGACATAGTTCAAAGACCTCCTACAACTTGTCTGTTAATAATAAAAATATTTAATAAAAATACATACTTCCACTGCGTTGAATAATTACCGTAAATTCAATATCTAATTAAAGAACCATTTAAATAGATCTCAGTTTACTCTCAGTTTCAACAAAGATCCATTAAATCCTATAATTACTTTCAGATTTAACTTCTTCTAGGATCCGCTGTCCTGTGAATTTCAAGGAGTTTCAACTCTTTGAGGCTATTGCAATAACTTCCAATACTAATAAACATTAATAATACTGCATCTTCATAAAACATCCTTTTTCAACCTCAAAATATGCGCAGTCTGTCACTACAGACATTCCTTCAATAGTTCACCAATGGCTTCACAATTGCCCATTGTCAAACAACAAATACCTCCGTCTGCTACGGGAATAATAAATCTCACTCTCAGAGATGATTCGCAGTTCCTTTCAAAAGCATATACTTCTTAACTCACTTCTCATTAACAAATTCTTCTCATAGTTGCAACAATCTTAGTAAAAATATTTAATAAAAATACTGGTTCTATCAATGAATTAATTTAACAGGTAATACGATATAATACTAGTCTTCAAATAACAATCTTATTTCCTTCCATCACTCACATTTCTATAAAAGCTTTCAATTAGCTGCAATATTTCTTTAAATCTTTCTTCACATTCTTATTACATCAAAAATACGCTATAATTCGTATTTGTTAACTTGACATTGTATTCTTTTACATATTCTTTCTTTAATATATTTCTCACAAACTTCAATACTTTATAATTGTTAGTCACCAAATATGTATAACCAAATCTGTCTAATAACTTATCAGATCGTGACTTTGCGTAGATCTTTCCATAAGTTCTCTAAGAATCGCATTCCTTCAAATATATTTCTGTATAACACTCTTGGAACAAGTTTCCAAATATTACTATCGTTGACAAAAAGCCATATCTTACAATTCAAAAATAAACAAAATGTGATCTGAACACATTTAAACTTTACCATAAATATGATATATTGCCTTTCACGGCCAGTGAATTAAAACTCAGCAATTCTTCTAGGTTTTTGCCGTGTCTTGTGTGGGGTTTCGCCTAGGACACCAAGCTGGCTCATCGGCGGGCTCTTGGTGTCCCCGCCCGGACCCCCACAGGAGTAACGAACTGCGCGTTACCTGCCTTTATATTAGGTGCAACTGCACCACTTGACTGCGAGAACTAATAGCTCAAGCAGCCTTAACCTCCCTATGAAGGCTTCCCCCACACAAGACACGGCACAAACCTAGAAGAATTGCTGAGTTTTAATTCACTGGCCACGAAAGCCAATATACCATCTTTTTGGAAGCCTTAGGTTAGGTTAGGTTGGATAATATTAGGTTAGGAAAAGTTAGGTTAGGTTAGGTTAGGTTAGGTGAGATTGTTTTAGTAAAACACCACTATTGCCCCCACTTTTTACTCACACATTTTGCTCCCACTTTGTGCACCCACTTTTGCTCGCTCTTTTTGCTCTCACTTTTTGCTCCCACTTTTGCTTTCACATTTGCTCCCACTTTCTGCTCTCATATTTGCTCACACTTGTTTGCTCCCACTTTTGTTTACTCTTTTTTGCTCCCACTTTTTTGCTCCTACTTTTTGCTCCCACATTTGCCCCCACTTTTTGCTCCCATATTTGCTCCCACTTTTTTTTGCTCTCATATTTTCTCCCACTTTTGCTTACACTTTTTGCTCCCACTTTTTTCTCTCACTTTTTGCTCCCACTTTTGCTTTCACATTTGCTCCCACTTTTTGCTCCCATACTTGCTCCTACTTTTTTTCCTCACTTATTTGCTCCCACTTTTGCTTTCACAATTGCTCCCACTTTTTGCTCCCATATTTGCTCCTACTTTTTTATGCTCCCACTTTTGCTTACACTTTTTGCTCCCAACTTTTTTTTTTGCTCCCACATTTGCATCCATATATGCTCGCACATTAAACTATTGTTCTTATTACCAAGTTGTCTTAACTAGAGCTTAGTCTATGCTTGACAGTTGATATGGAAGTATCAGTGACTAGGTATGGTAAGCCTCAAGCATTCTATAAAGGATATTCATATATTGTGAAACGAACCAATAAAAATGGAATTGTTATTTGGCGCTGTTCTAAACAACGTTCAAAACAATGTCGCAGTGAGCTAAAAAGTAAAAATATTGAGGTTTTAAGTGTCAGTGATTATCAATGTAGTGTACTACATGAAACATTGTTGCTGTCAACAGAAAATCATAAAAATGCTAAAAAGCAAGTGCTACAAAACAATACTACTATTGAAAATAATTCAATGTTCAAAAAACCCTTAACGTTATCAAAAGCCACGCAGACTCTACATGAGGACACTGTAGAGGAAGAGGAAGAAGAACAGGAACAGGAAGAGGAACAGGAAGATTTAACTGGTTTTAGTGATTTTGAGGATAATGTTGAGGATAATTATGGTGATTATAATAATAGTGATATAGATCATGCTGCTTATGATTATGATAGTGATAATGATCCGAAACAAGACAATAACGTTTTCATGCCTATTGTTCACCGTGGAAGAAAAAAGATCTACAACAAGCTTTGTTTTTAAAACTATAACACACTATCTTAAAGGCAAAGACTTGTATTAAGTGTGCTTTTTATTGTCATAATCATGTATACTCTGCAATGTTAAATATTCTGAATTCTGTAGAATATACAGCAATATTGAAGCATTATTTTTCATTTATTTACAAACTTTATATACATTTTTTTTGGTTTCATGATAATATTTTTTAAGACAATACTAAACACTAAAACCTTATTATTCTATACACATATTTTTCTTTCAGTCCATTGTCATAACTTATATCTTCCATTATTATTTGACATTTGTTCTTTTATTTAATTAAAACGAACCATGCACCTATTGTTTTTTAACCCTTCATAAATTAAGTGTTCAGGTTGTACAGCATTATTGACTTCATCAAAAACACTCTCCGACATATCATTAAACCGTGTAGGCAGAAATGTCTCAAAGTTTTCACATACACAAATAAACGATCACCATATGCTGTTTTCAATTTCCGAATCTTGATAATGCGGAATGGAATATGCGTTGGCAATTCGCTGAGCTTCTTTATCTCTAAGACACATGCTTGACCAACAGCATTCAGAACATTCATTGTAGTAGTATATAAACAAAAGAATAGCATGTCTATTACACTCTAAAACAGCTTTAATAATATTG
This sequence comes from Meconema thalassinum, assembly GCA_946902985.2. NCBI lineage: Eukaryota > Metazoa > Arthropoda > Insecta > Orthoptera > Tettigoniidae > Meconema > Meconema thalassinum. The sequence goes on along the minus strand of OX336389.2, from coordinate 15,286,938 downwards.
TGCAATTAGGGATTTTGCACTATGCATGGCTAATAAATTATACTAGTTATGCAAGAAATGCCCTAACTGTAGAAAATACTACTTTTCTGCATATAGCACAAGTGTTATGTTTTAATGCACACTTGACACATGCAATCATGTGTCCACAAAGCAAAAATACAACACCTAGTTCATCTTGATAACAAATTTTACATAATTGTTGGTCACACTTTTGTATCAGTTCGTGAGACAAGTCTTTTTTTTTCAGCCTCATGTTTTGATCCGCGTGTTCTAACTCTAAAGGCACTTTTATTTATTGTGCTGCAATCACGTTTTTTTTACGAATAGTGTTCACAAATTCCTGACCTTTAAGCAACACCATGTATTTACAGTTAGGTAACCAACGAGCGTGTTGCACAAAAGGGTCATCAGTCATTTGCCAATCCTTTAAAGCAAATCCACAATAAAAAACATATTTTTATCCCCTTCACCAGTATAAAAAAATCCAGCTTCACTTAGCTGTTTGGTAAGGTGTTTTAATATTAATGGCCAAATATGTTTATAAGATTCTAAACGTTTTTCCACAGAGCTGTACTCTGGGTGTGCTAGTGCTTTAGTCTTGCAAACTCCCAATTTTTCAAAAGCACATGCCAATTCAACACTGTCTATGGCATATGGACCACATATATCGACACTACTTTTGTTGGCTGGTAATACATAATTATTATTATTATTTATTTGTGATTCAGCAACGTAAGTAGCGGCCAATGGCCTTGTCGTTCGGTAAAATGAATACCCGGGTATGTTATCCACTTGTTTTCCAAGCATGTAAGGACAACAAGGAGACCATCGCAAATGGTCTCTAAAGGGATCATCCCCTTCTTCCCAGTGTGAAAGTTGAATACGACAAAACACACAGCGCACCACATCTTTTCGGTTCAAGTTAAAAAAAACTGGCTTTTGCAAGTTTATGTGTCGACAAAAAGCCTACAGGCCAGGATTCAAATGTTAACCAACTATCATGTTCTGATTTTAAATTTAACCCACGTGGTAAACCAACTTGTTCACTTGTTGTATTTGGTACTAACGCCATGTGGTATAATAAAACTTTTTCTTATTGTAAGTTATTAACGTTGCACACAGTACTTTAAACCACAATGTATGCATTTTTTCACTGTCTGTTCACTATGTTAATGGCGTATGACCACACCTAAGAAAACAAACAAAATAACTCATCACTCAATCAATCAATCAATCAATACTTGTAATTAAACTTTAACGTTAATTGGCATTAAATAAAAAACAGCACCAAAAAAATATTTAAAAAATAAACTGTATGTCTGGACTAACAGTAACCCATGTACTTTTTTTTATAAAGCTGCAGTCATTTACATTTCCCTTTAACCAATATATAAACAAAAATAAATATCATATCATTTTGTTCAGATTATCTTGTTCAAACCTGTGGATATTTATTGAGACCATAGGGAACCACCCATAAATTAAATTATTTTGTTTTGTTTTTAGAAAATCCAACACAGCCTTGTACGTTTCCCAGTCAACAAACAATATAATCTTGTACCGTTTGTCAATACATGGCCATTATTCAAGAAAGCAATCATTGTCCTAGTCATGTACAGGTAATGAATTTTTTGTCTACGAGTTTTCAGTAATGGTAAAATGGAATAGCATTTTTAAGTTAGACTTACCTGAGTTTGCAATGGTTCACTGCCTGGAAACAATGGATGCACTCTACTGCGTCTTGGGTTTTCAGCAACTGCTACGGCGGTAAGGCTTTTCTTTCCAATTTTCTAAAAATAAATAAAATAAACCGTTATAAATACCTAAATTCAGGTTAATACATGCATTTCATAAAATAAAATAATATCAAACAAAAAATGAAACAAGTTAGTTTAAAAAAATCTCACCTTCTCTTGCACTGGCTTGTTACTGTTTCCTTCTAGTGGGCCCAAAAGCGCAATGGTTTCTTGTAAGGTATACCGGTTATCTGTAAACAAATAAATAAATAAATAAAAATCATTAATTACCTGATCAATAACTACAAATTTAAGGTTCAATAGCATTCATTATTAAAATAATCATTCATAGGTACTTACCAAAAAATAAAAAGGATTCTTTTCTTCCGAAGTTCAGTTCAGAGCTCTACTGTATACGTCCGTTTGCTAAAATGGCAAGTGCATCACTAACGCAATCGTTACCAGTTAGCCTAGCAACAGAGAGAGTTGCATTTTCTCAGCGTTTTGACTTTGAAATGTTGTCTCTCTCACACGTGTTCCCACGCCTCTTCACATTCCTCAATATGAATAAGATTCGTGTACCTTATACTAGTTTCATGTTTTTAATAAGGAATCGAAATGGCTGCCTCTTATACATCGGTAGTACGGCTGTCTAGGAACCAAAATGGCGGTCTCTGATTAAACAGCACACCTGCTAGCCACCACGAGGCAAGTAAGCTGATATCACACTTCCTGCTGACGTAGACATTTTTGTCGTATCAGCAGTCTCTCTCACAAGTCCTCTGGCTAGGTACAATATTCAGTCTCCAGTGAGCAGGACTGTGTGTGTGTGTTAGCATTGAAAACATGTGTGTCTTATTATTATTATTATTAAACATTTTACTGTAATAATAATTACTAGCAAGCGGCCATCCTCAATACACGATCATGTTAAGCACATACTTTCACCCTAAAACACATGACTTTACCCAGTTCAATATTTAGTTTATAACATTTCTGGCCAATGACCTTACCGTTTTGGCTCTTTGCGTACATGCACATGACTTGGTCGAGCAAATGTTATAGGTTTCCATATTCTAAAACCATTTACTGTGCCAGAAAACAGTCTCGCTTATTACCGTTTACTAGCATGTTAAAGATCCCCTTCAGGGGTAAAAAAAATCCTAGCACACTTAACACATTTTCAATATTCGCCTCCATCCGTCATAGGAAATGTCACAAAACCAACCGTCGTAAGCTGCCCCGCCATCCCACCAAAATAGCAATTCATTTCTTACGGGCACGGGCACCGAGATCGCTATAAGGGATTTTCAAAATATTCGCCTTCATTCATTTGTCATAGGAAAAAATATCGAAAAGCGACCCCTCGTTTTGCCAAACATCGCCCCGTCGAAATAGCCATTTTCTGTACCCACCATGGTCAGTCATAGCCTCGTTGTAACATGTGTCAAGCACTACCGGCTCTCTGTCTACAAACACTATTTTATTTTAAAAAAAATAAAATGCATAGCTCTTGTCCTAGAGATTTGACATTTATTTTCATGGTAGAGGGGGTAAATACCAACTATTCATGTCAAACAAACTTATTCGTAAACTTGTTTGTTTCCCAAAATAGTAAACATTTCAAAATGTAAGTGTTTTCAAAAAAATCTCAAAAAACAAAAAAGTTTTATTATAATGGTCATAGAGGCAATTCGTTACAACTATGGCACAACGTTCTATCATGTTTGGTTTTCAAACTATCGCCTACTTCCAAAAACAAAATTTTTCAATTTTTGTTTTTAATATAACTAGTGGTCTATAGGAAAGAGGACGTCGGCTCGAGTCAAACGACACCTCATTTGTTAAAATCCGACCATACGTTCGCCAATCATCACCAATGTTCGCGAGAAAGTAGGCTATCATTTTTCCCCCTCCTACACCCTTGAAACTTCCTGCCCACCTAGAGGGCATACCCACCTTTCCTTAACGTCAAACTTTTTTCCAAAATTCACCGTTTCCAAAATAGCACCAATCCAAAAAACAAATATTTTCATTTTTTTTAAATACCAACACACATTCATAGCCAAGAGAACGTCACCCCTTTCCTAAACAACACATCGTTCTAGCCTTACAAGCTCATTAAATATCACCAAAATATCAAAAGCGCACGTTTACCTCAAATTGCGTTTCCAAATTCCACCCATTGTAAAAAAAATACCTCACCACCAAATAGAGCGGAAAAATACCATCTAAACGACCTCTCACTCGACCCTAGTCCTCCCCCACCACCAACTTTTTCCAACATAGACATACGTATTAAAGCACGCACGCGACTTGTAGGAGAACCGGTATTACCCCACTACTGCACAGTTTTAGTCCTAGAGGCTTGAAATTTATTTTGCCGGTAGAGGGGGTCAGGGCCATTCATTTAAGTCAAACAAAATGTTTTGTAAAGTCTTTAGTTTCCAAAATATAAAAATTTCAAAATTGAACTTTTTCAAAAAAACGTAAAAAATTGAAACGTTTTTTAAATGAAAATAAAGGACATAAAGATAGTTCGTTTAAGCTATTGCCCATCGTTCTATCATGTTTGGTTTCTTAACTATCGTCTATTTTCAAAAACAAAAATTTTCATTTTTTTTTTAATATAACGAGAGGTCCATACCAAAGCCCCCGTCAGCTCGAGTCCAACGACACCTCATTCATGAATTTCCGACCACGGGTTCGGGAGTTATCGGCTCGCATTGGGAGTAGTGGTGGGGGACGGGGGGGGGCAGAGCCCCCCTCACTCCGCTACTAAAGTTAATGTTTACAATTTTCTTATTTTTAAAGTGTGAACGTGGTGTTTGTTAATAGCAGTTGGCTTCAATAACGTGGCACAGTAAGTACAAACAATTTTCAGAGCGCTACTAACACAAATAACGCACTTTGAAACAAACAACGGACACTGCGCGAGAACCTTCTTCTGTAACGTCCTAACTATGTAACATGGAAGTCCCACACCTTTTCCAATTTTATGCATCATTTTATTAATCCAACGGTTTGCGGTTACAAAACCTAAATTCTTCGATTGCAGTGGAAATCTGCCTGTGTAAGCGAAGCTGGCAGACTATCTTAACTGTGGAGAATGTTCTCACCTACCACTAATCAGCAGTTTTCCTGGTAAGCAGGTCTCTAAATTTAGCTCGTTGTTGCCAAAGCTGTCTTCTGTAGACCAGTTTTTCCTCGTTTTAGTGCGGCGCATGTTGGGTTGATTATTGTATTGTTTTGTGTGTGCGCAATTACCGGTTAACTGTATGTAAGGCTATTACTTTAGTAATATGGCCAGCGGTTTGTCAGAATCGAAGAAGAAAATATGTGCTTATGAGAGCCAAAGCCGTGAATTCATTTATAGGCTTCGTGAATACTTCGAGAGGGAGAGAGACAATGGAGGGCCCCTTGTTCCTGTTATGGAAGTGATAAATAGTCTGTGATGCTTTAAAGATGGGGAAAACAAGTGTAAAAAACGTGACTAAAGAAAAATGTCCAGTTGAACTTGATACACCGTCTGTAGTGCTACGCACTCCTGGTAAGAAAAGACCGCGAGCTAGCCCGGAATTGTCACCCGATACATTTGATAAGGACGCAATTAGGCAGCATATTTATTGGTATTAAATTAGGAAAGAATGTCCGACTCATGAGAAGCTTCTCGTTTCTATGAAAGAAGCTGGATTATTCGAAGAGGGGATAAACATGCTTGGGGTCAATTAAACATTGTGGGACGGATGACGTGTTGCTGTTGATGCTCGGAGTTGCCGTGTCTGCCATCTTGTCAGCTGGTCAGTGTCGCGTTAGATTTCACCATGCGAGGATCTGCTTGTGTGACTTGGAGGCGGTGAGTTTGAATTGTTCAAACATTTCTTTTAGTTGTTGAATTCAACTGAAAAGGTGCACTGTACTCTTCTAAAGCCATTGGTCTGGACGAAAATATTGGGACACGAGGATTTTTGACTGTCCACCGTTTTGATAGAAACCAAGCGTTATTGAGTGATAATAATTAAGGTGAGATTATGCCATAGAATTATAGGTGGGCACCCATTTGATTTTGTATTCAATTTGCCCCGAGAAGCATTTAATAACTAAATGGCGGTATTGATACCATCGACGATATTACAAAATACAGTAAATGTTTATTTTGTAAGTTTACAGTAGGCTAATACGTTTGGGCAATAGTGGTTTTTGGGTGGGTAAAACATTGACAGAAAATGGCATTTACAATAAAACTTGGAAAAGAGATATGATAGGGTTCTGTATTAGACCTATAATGGTCTAGTAAAGATGGGGAGACATGTTTTCTAAATATTATGTAGAATGCAAAAATTTGCATGTGTGTGAGGATCGTTACCTGACCTATACAGGTGAAGTAATGAAGAGGATACATGTTTTCAACTACTACTGTATCTAGGTGCATATATCGGAGGTTGCGAATATTTACAGGATGAACGTAAAATGCCACACTTGGAGGTAAGAATGCGATTCCTCATCCAATTGCAAGACAAAAGTTTCTATAGTGTAGGGGTTCTTTGTGTTAGCCCTCTACAATGGGGTGTTTTGGGGATGTTGGGATTTTGAGTGGAGCGGATGGTGTAAGATTGAGCTGTCTGGGGGCGTGGATGTGGCTCGAAAGGAGAGCTTCCCGATTGTTCAGATTGAAGGGACGGCACGGGGTGCGTTTATGGAGAAAGGGTGTGTTCAGCGGATAGTAATTTAAAGTACTACGGCGCTGCTCAATTATCAGACAGCGCGTGAAGACGGGACGGCTGAGCAGACAAGCTGACGTGGGCTCTCGAGCGGAGCGCTAACTGGCGAGTCAGCTGGAGCCTTAAGACACTTAAATAATTAACACATGCTGATCCTAATTGGATAAGGTATTAGGGGTAGGATCTAATCAACTAGTTAAATAATCTACAAGACCAGTGCTAGATAGTAATGATTTTAATGGTCACCTCTAGGAAGAGGTACTTATAGCTCTCAGAGCAGCTTTGGTGCATTAGATGCGTCACAGTACATGCCAGGGGGTTAAAAGTGTGGAAATGTGTGTAAGGGATGATACTCGCTACTACACTCACCAGGATGGCAGCCGGACGTGAAGTATCTCTCCAAAGTTCAGGCACTACAAGCGTCCTGAGGTATGTGTGCTTGTCTCTTTTATAGTTTCAGAGTAGCTGATTCTGTGTAGTTGCAATTTCCAGTCCGTTCGGCACACCTAGGGGGGTCGTTGGAGTTCAAAAGGAAGCTCCCGGAGGTTAAATCAGTTCAAAGTCTTGTATGGAATGAGTTTTGTGAGATATTTGGATACTTGGGGACGAAAGTTGAATGTAGTGGATTATGGTCATTTCCACCCCTGGGGTTGTGGTGTATGGGGTGATGTATCCATACGGATACAACAATAGCAAAATCCAATCGGGCGCTGTTTAAAACCACAAGTATAAAAGCGAGGAGCGTGTTGCCAAACACTGGCACATACTGAAGCGCATCGGAATATACAGAGAAATGTGTATCATCCCGCAAGACCGTACTATTCGTCGCAGCTCACTGAGTAGACTGTTGGGTTATCAAACACACATGCACCATCGAGCAACGGTTCGAAACTACGTTAGTTTTTTTTTTTTGCGTGTTACGTCAGTTCCCGTCGTTTAACTGCGTTTGTAAGCATGACATCACATCATTTTGTCACATGACAGTGTGAGTCACCTCCGTTGCGTAGTGGTCAGTGTGATTAGCTCCCACACTGGAGGTCCGCGGTTCGGTTCCTGGCTCTGCCACGAAATTTGAAAAGAGGTCTGAGGTCCAGGGGCGGATCTAGGGGAGGGCGAAGAGTGCGAACGCCCAGGGACCCGCGGTCCAGGGGGCCCCGCGTCATCGATTGTTTTATATTTAATTGATTAATTATTTATTTATTCGTTAATTCCCCACAAGGAGAGCGTTACAACACAATCAATTTTCATGTTTTATTCTGGCCCTTTCTGCTTTTTCCCTAAAAACCTCTCATATACACACTATGCTTCCTATTTCTCTCCTCCTTCCACTTCTTTCCCGGTTGCCTCTCTTTGCGAGTTTGCTCAAACATCTGTTGTCTAAGTCTAATTGATTAATTAATTATACTTTACAAACTAATTTATAATTCATATTCTTCTTTCAGTGCAGCTATGACCTCCCGTGACGGTTTATCAAGTTTAGATTTCAGTGAAATGTTGGAAGACTTCAGCCGGGAAAAGAGACGCAAAGTAATATTTTAATATTTCATAGATTACATAATTTTCTTCAAGTGAACTTAAAGGTTTCTTTCATATTATTAAAAGAATGTACTGTAGTGTATTAAAATTATTGTAACCAATATTTATTTTATTATTACCAATTACAAAACTATTTTCCATTTGATTTGATATTTTTTTATATTTTCTATTGTTGTGGGCCCCACCTTATCATATCGCCCAGGGCCCCGCAAGGCCTGGATCCGCCACTGCTGAGGACTGATACGGGGTCTACTCAGCCTCGGGTGGTACAAATGATTAGAGGGGGCTTGATTCCCACATCAGTCATCATCGAAGTGGTTTTCCGTGGTTTCCCACTTCGTCTACGGGCAAATGACGGGATGGTACTGTACCCGAAATTACCTACCATCAGCTTGCTGAAATCCCACGAAGATCACTGAATCGTAGAACCTGAAAAGCCCCGGCTGAAACCCCCCCCCCCCCAGATACTACCAGCAAGAGGTGGGAATAATAGGGCACAGGGAAACCTAACCAGGCAACGTTAAGAAAAACCATGGCTAAACGCTAAAAAGCAACAGCTCAAAGATCACGAGGTCTACACAAGAGTGTGATCTTAGGCGTAGAAACACCTAGAAATGCCCTGCAATGGCTTTCTTTACGTGACCTCCACTCACTTCTATAAATCACCACGATGTCGAATTAAAAGGAATTGAAAATAATTTATTCACAAAAACGACATAGCGAAGTGCTATGCCCTCAGAATAAAAATCTGATGAGCATTAGTCAACTCGACAGTGGTCAAGAATAAATCACACAAAAGCAAGGATAAATCCATCACACAAGAATGGGCTGCAAAATCCCATTTAAAAAAATATTGATCCAAACAAACTTATATTAAATCAAATATCAGAACTGTCCCGTTCCAGTGGGTAATTTCCCTAATATACATGTTGATAATAACCCTGAAAAAGAATATACATATATACAAGTGGTTTTAACACCTATCAGAGTGTTATAGCAATAGACGAAGATTGTACACCCTCCATGAGTGTAACTTGTATAAGTCAGTAGTGGGTCCCTTGGACCCAATAATGTCTTGCGAGAATAAGCAAGAAAAAATCAAATTCATTCGACATTAATCTGAGAATTCATCAAAGGGATGATTATTTAGCTATTAGCATTACAATTAAATTCAGAACTCGGATAATAAAGATCATTACTTAAATTATACGTGCTCGTGTCTAGAAGTACACGTTTCCTGATAGTACACTATTGCAATCTAGTTCGATAACTGTAAATCTATGAATGTTTCAAGTCACACCTGACTTATTCACCTTCCATTCAGCAATGGATTTCATCATAATTATTTCAAACATTAATTAATTATTATTATTATTATTATTCAACGGTGCCAGAACATGGTCTTACCCACACTATAAATCTACTCCACTGAGTATTGATTGTTTCAGAATTGCCTTTTATACACTTATAATCATAAGAGTGGTGATATGAATGCTTTTATCAAGAATATACTTCAATAACTACTGTTTGCTGGACATTTGCGTTTCTAGAATTATACAGGATGTTATACTTCATTATAGACTGTCTAAAAATGTTATCTCTTATTTTTCCAACTGATTATTAGACTTATTGTTAATGCTTTTACAATAGTTTATTACAATCACACGTCTGTTAAAGGGCATGCTTCAACATTTGATTATCTGAGATTCTCGTCGAAGAAAAGATTATAAATGCTGTTCAGAATGTCTTTACTAAACTATAATCCGCATTGAAAAGTCTGAAAAATACCATATATGAAATGGATTTATATCAGCTCAAAATTGATATGACATTCGTGTGTCAAAACAATAAATTCAATAGGATCAAGATTTTCAAGCATAAAAGAAATTTTCCTGCTCGAGTGGACCATGGAAAATAATATAGGATTCCTACACCATCGACGAGGGTGATCGAAACGACAAACACAAAAATCGTCGATTAGAAAACCCTACGGTCTCCACAATGCACCAAAACTGGAAATCTCTCTTAGCAAAAACAAAAATCCTATCAGGCCAATAGTGAGCTCAAGAACGTCTCAACTCTCTAACACGACGAAGAAAAATGTTCAATCGAACACTAACAACTCTTCAACTAACAATCAGAACGATATCTATAAAATAGATCCGTCGATAAATGCGAATGGGAATAAACGTGGCAAAAAGAAAATATAAACCACGATGGAAATTCAAAATCACTATAATAGAGACTTCCCCTAATTCGACTCTCTTCACTACGACAAAAATGTTCCCATATAAATTACCATAGGATACCATGAATTGTGTAAAATGGATGAATTCCTTTAAAAAGAATCAAAATCCAGCCGAGAATAGGACCAGCCAAGAGTAAGACGTCAAGTCTAAGTCTTACCCATCGACTATACTAAGAAAAAGAATAATAAAATATGACAGTTACTAAAACATTATAATATTCATGCATTACTACTACTGACGGGTGTAAATTTGCAGTACCTTATCGCCAGACGATGATGGAATCGAAGGCAATGATATGCCTCCCATATCAAGTCTTCCTTATACGTAGAAATGCCCTGGGTCATCCAGGAATATCGATGGAATCGAACCCTGGATCGCCAGACACCATCACTCGGGTTCCAGACAGCCACACGAACAACACCGGTTGTTACAGCAATCCACGTACTGTCCATATCGTTCCGAATAAGAGTCTCGTCACAGAGTAGTGGCATTCGCCCGAAGCGATAATTGCATCTTATCATCATGTCATGAAGGACTGACATGGTAGAAGAAAATTTAGCACTAACGATGACGCTTTAAAAAGTCAGTGTCCATTCCGTAGAATGCATAGTGCGTCGCCTACACCACAGTATTCATGAATAAATGTTTAGCCTGCCATGGCTATAAGGTATACGTGCATTAAAAACCTTCCTCCCGACATCTCGTCGGTTATCATGTCAGTAAAATGAGAGGAATTAATGAAATAGTTCATTTAGTGCTCAAGTGTAACAACACTTGTGTCCATGGAAGTAGCACGATTCTGACGTAAAAGTCTACTGTAGGTAACACTGTACACTCGCCAAAGTTAACGTTGCTCGTTGCAAAGAGCTTGCCTTAATGTGAATGTGGCATGGCATGGCAAGGCACATACTCAGCGTGAAAATATCACTCATTACTCAAATGCCTATGTTAGAGTTTTTCGTCACACAACTCCAACATCCTAACGATGGCCTCACACATGTTTCAAGTGCGCCTTGCACTTCGCGATACGTGTTTTATATTCGCGCTCGTATGTCGTTCTGCTCTGGGCAGAGAAATATCAGAATCTGGCTTGCTCGAACTGCCCGTATACTCACGAGGGTAGTTATCCCCCACTCTCGCGGTGCGTAGATCGATAAATCAAAACGTTGGCGCATGGTCAACGTAGCTGTCATATATCATGAAGTCTTGCCAAAGAAATCAGCTCTTCAAAGCCAGTACAATGTCAATACATCTTGGGTAAAATGCTGAAAATGATAAATAAACTTCTCTTCCCCGTTATTATAGATGAGGTGATCTTTCAATATTCAATCAATAAGTTGGATCTGCGCGGCGCACTAATCCTGAATGCCACTCTTGCGTCTGCCAGTTCGGAGAACCTCGGCTCTGCTCGGCTCGGGCCAGCCTCACGGAATCCGTCAGCTGTCACGCCACAAGCTCGCCGGTCATGCGCTGTATTATGATACAAAACAAATCCTACAGATCACAGTGCTGCAACTAACGCTTGAGGGTAATGGTACATTTTCCTCTCGACATCTTACGTAAAAGAAGAGACTGCTTTTGTGAACACGTACTAATGCATTCTTATGCTATGTAGCTTATCCTCAAAGCGTTACTGTGTAATCTTCTTATAGTATATCCGGATGTTCTTAGCAATGTATCTACCATTCAAGTTAGTTACTTCATAACAGTTGTTGCCAAATACCCGAGATATTCGATAGGGGCCGTAGAAAATAAAAGAGAACTTAGTGTATAACTTCTTCGCTACATCAGCTTTAGTAGGCTTTCTGATCAAACTTAAATCATTTCTTCGAAATGGAGGACTGTAGCGCTTATGTCTCACTCGCTTCTGCCGCTTCTTGGCTGCGTTCATGAGGCTTTCACGTACAGCGTGAGTTATTTCTTGCCTGGTGGGTTGAATATCCTCAGGAATGTAACTAGTTGCATTCTTCCACGCTCTAACGCGTTTTACATTAAGGTGAACCAACATTGGCACATCAGCTATACTTTCATGAAAGGTCGAGTTCAAATACTCTTCCATGAACGGTACATACTTCACCCAGCTGGCATGGTCTTCAGGGCAGTATAAGCGGGCGTATTTCGAAATTTCTCCCATAATACCTTCGGAGACGTTCGACTCAGGATATCGTATACTAGAAATTACGTGCTCAACTCCCAACCGCACCATGGCTGTTTCGAATTCCTGGGATATAAACTGTGTCCCATGATCAGAGAAAATAGTTTCTGGTACTCCCTCCTTAGGAAAGACGCTGTTTTTGTATTGGGTCAAGGGTTACGTACTACGTGAATACATCGACCGTGACCAATAGGAATTGGTTTCTCCTCGCAACTTTCGGGCAAGGCCCGAACAGTTCGCACGCCTTCACCTCTCCCTGTCTAGAAGGAATAATAGCATGGGGTTCTTCCTTGGACAAAGCTGAGGGGTATTTCCCACGTTGACACTCCTGGCATGTCTTGAGAATGTCTGCTATGGATGCTCGCATCCTGGACCATGTAAACGTCTCCAGCAGAGTCCTATACGGTTTATCTATCCCGCCATGGCCAATGGTGCTATGAGCCAATCATATCAGACTTGTCGTGAGCTTAGGAGGAACTATAATTCGGACTTTCGTTCTCTCCTGATCGATGTATTTACATAGAGTATCTCCACAGATGAGATACCTCATAGAACGTTTTCTCATAAGATGGTAATTCGGATCGGAATCATCCAGGTTCCCTTTCAAAAACCTGTACATGTTCCTAGTTGGGGTATGTCTCTTCTGTGACACAGCAATCTTTTTTAATTTTTCAAGGGTTGCCACATGTTCCCTCTCCAACTGTACAGCATTGATCTCGATGTTATTGGTGGGGTTCCTTGAAAGGGCGTCTGCTAGTAAGTTGTCGTTGTCAGGCTGGTGTACGATGGTGGCATTGAACTGTTGAAGGATCAATGTCCATCTCGTCTACCTGTCGCTGGAAAGATCAGACTTAAGCATGAACTGAAGTGCTCTATGGTCAGTTACGATAACCACTTGATACCCAATTAATATTTTCTTCCATTTTTGCAATGCAGAAATAAAAGCTAGAGCTTCAAGCTCAGTTGTAAAATAGTTCTGCTCGTGAACTTTCAATTTCCTACTATGGAAGTCTAAATAATGTTTCTGTCCTTGTTCATCCTTTTGGTATAGTACTGCACTGATGCCTATCCTGGATGCATCTGACTCTATGTAGAATATTCTATCAAACTCAGGATATTCTAACTTTATGCAGTTTTTAAGCATTTCCTTAGTCGCTTCGAAGGCCTTATTGGTCTCGTCCGTCCATTTCCATCTGTTATTTTTCTTGAGGACCTCATAAAGCGGAGCCATAGTCACTGAATAGCCCGGACAGTGACTACTTAGGAACTGACACATCCCTAGGAACTGTCTCAACTGTTTGATCTTTAAAGGCTTCGGAAATCGGGCAATTTCCTCTACTTTCTTCATATTGTGGTGATAGCCATTCTGGTCTATTGTGTGCCCCAGGAAGTTAATGCATTCGTGCATAAACCTGCACTTATCTAAATTCAGCTTAATATTAGCCTTACGTAGATCATCAAACAATTGTTTGAGATGAACCAAGTGTTCCTGGACGTCGGTGGATGAAACAAAAATGTCATCAATGTAACATATTACATTTTCTTTAACAGTGTCAGAGAGCTTACTGTCTAACGCTCGGATCAGCGCTGGTCCACTGTTTATCATACCAAAAGGGACGTGAGCGAAGACGTAACTGGTTTGGTCGAACAGGAAACCAGTATATTGACGACTGTCTTCCTCTAACTCCGCCTGATAAAACCAGGCTGTTAAATCTAAAACGATGAAGCAGGATTTCCCTTTAAACTTCTTCAGCAGTTCCCTGATCTTCGGCGGACGATCTGATTCTAATAGAATCCTAGAATTAATTTTCCTGGCGTCGAGACACAACCGCAGTTGCCCATTTGCCTTTTTCACAACTGTCACTGGGTTCAAAAATGAGGATGCTTGCTTTTTTATGATACCGTCGCGTTCCATTTTCTTTTTAATTACTTGGACTTCCTCGTGGTATTTCTGAGGTATCGGGTAAAGTCTCGCTTGATATGGGGATTGATCAGTAAGACTAATCTGGTATTAGAAGTCCTTAATTCTACCAGGCTTATCATCAAAGTTATTTTTATACAGTTCTAATAGGTCTGTGAATTCCTTTCCCACGTCCTCAAATCCCTCGGCTTTGAATGCATACTGCTCCCTCTCTTGCTCGATTTCGTTGACGACGCGATCTAGGATTTCCAGTCTAGGGTATTCCTTATCAATTTCTTTCCTATCTATTTCGTCCTTTGCTATCTCTTCTATAGCATCTTCCTGAAACGTGATCAATCTCTGATCCATATCAATCACGGCTCTTGCCTTTATAATGAAATCTATACTGATAATCAAGTCAATGTTTATGTCTTTTACTACAACGAATATGTTTTCATATTTTCTTTTGTTTATTTCGAGCTTTATCAAGGCCTGGACTTTGCATTTCATGGATCTGTCCTTAAAATTGCCTTTGACCTTCATTGGAGATGCGGGAAGAATTACGAACGGATCCTCGTTCTTAAGCCTTTCAAAGCATTCTTCACTGATTATTGAAATCATCGCGCCAGTATCAACTAAAGCTCTGCGTGTCTGATTCCCCACTCGAATCGGTATAACAGGCAGTATAATGGGTCTTCCTAACTCTCTACATTCTTCTTCATACAACAAGTCCTCATCGGTTATGTTGAAATTCTCATTTATGGTAATCACACATGGGGGGGGGGGTTAAATCATCAGTCTTCTCTACATTTTGGAAATTGGCGTTTTTTCCTTCGTCTGGGCCCTGTCTCTCGGTGTTTCCCTGACGACTAGTACTAGGAGTAGCTTCCGCAATTTCTTGCTCCTTTTTTCTCTCTTTTGAATTTCTTCGCCTAGCGTACTCATTAGGCTTATCTTGCTCGCCTCTGAGCCTATCTAGCTGTTGGTTACGCTGGAACTCCTCTGTTCTATAGTTCTCATTGCGACTGGAACCTTGATTAGATCTGTTGTTTGACTAGTATGGCGTTTCACGATAACGATTCCTGTTGTTGCCATAATCACGCCGGTAAAAGTTCCTCTCCTCGTACATGCGCTGCCAAGGTTGTTCTGTATAATCCACATAACGATTATCTTGGCGATTATATCTTTGGTTGTTACCATTACCTGTATTGTATCTATTGTTGTATCTATTATCTGGTTGAGGTTGATCCGTTTGCTGTGTGCGATCCATTACGATCGTATGCACACCTCTCGGTTCATTTCGCGAGTTCTTCACGATCGTGGGAGCTGTGAGCGCACTTACATGATCTAAACGTCGTAATAGATCATCCATGGTCGTAAGATCGCTTACACCTGATGAAATAACTTGCTTACGCACTTCCACAGGGAGCTGTCGAGATATGGAGTCGATCAGTTGGGCCTGTGTCAACGGGGGTTGAAGAAAACGACGTTTCGCTAATTGGGAAGCAAAGTACTCAGAATAACTCGTTGGCCCTGTACTCGCATACTTCCTGGAGTACATTTCAGACCGCAGATTATTCTGAATTTCCACACTCCAGAATCTACTGATGAAGGCTTCCGCGAACTCTTCGAAATCAGTGAAAGTGTAGCAGAAAGCTCAATACCACTGAAGAGGGGCATCCGCAAGAAAGCGTTCCACCACTCTCAACTCTATTTCACGTGGTACGTGGGATTCCGTAAAGTAATCCCGTACACTTCTAATAAATCCGATTGGGGTGGTCCCATCGAGGTTGTTAAAACGTCGAGGTTTATCTTTTATCTTCGAAGTTACGAATAATGATAATATGACCTGCCCCATCTGACGTTCGAGTCGCGTAAGGACCTATACTCACGTTAGCTGTCGGAGGATTATATGTTGGAGACCGTTGCTGTGCTATGTTTCCATATTGCGTTGGATCGAATCTGGGTGTTTCATGGCTTATGGGGTTTTGTTGGCGATTCCAATCTTCCCCATCCTGACCAGTACTATCAACACCATCAAGAGTAGCTATGAAATCCGCGTTCCAAATCGGCCTAAGTTGATCTCGCAACGCATCTACATTTATCGGACCTCCCAATGTTAAATTGTTGAGTTGTTTTCTGATTTCAACTAGTTCGGAAGTCTTTTTCTCCCTAACTTCTATCAACTCTAACTTAGCTTGATCCACCTTGTTCTCTATGGAATTAATCCTAGTCTCGAGATCACCATGATTTTCCGATTGAACATTCTGAATTAAATTTAATCTTTTAATCACGTCCTCTCTTACATCAGTTATTTCCTTACTCGATCTAGCCTCTGCTTCTACAATTTTGTTGTTGATTTCTGTTTTAAAATCTTTATAATAGTCCTCATTGACTTTAAGCATTTCTTGTCTAAGAATGACAATGTTATCATTAATGATACCCTTAATATCTACATCGAATTCGTCTTTGATCATTTTATTGTGATCCTTCACTTGAGATTGAAGAAGACTTACTTCAGCCCTTGACTGTTGCAAAGTGTCTTGTGTCTTACCATAGTCACGAGATACTTGCAATTGGAAACTGTCTAAATTACTTTTGGTTTCTTTTCTATTGTTAGATAATTCTAACTTGATTTCAAGCTGAAAATCTTTACTTGACTGTTCAGACTCGTTTAATTGAACTTGCGTCAGCTTTTGGTTAGCGTCTACAATGTCAATTCTGGTCTTAATGTCAGATTGAATAGTCTGCATTTGGTTTTGAGTAGCATACATATGACTCTGGGTTGATTGTAAAGCCACAATTTTTGTCTCCATTTTCTCCTGACTAGTCTCCATTTTACTAATGTCAGATTGCATTTTATCCTGACTGGTTTCTATGTTAACAATGTTAAGTTGAACGTCATCTATGGTTGATTGAATTCTGCCAACACAAGAATCTAACCTTAATTGGCCGGTTTGAGTGAACCCATATCTTTTTGCATTAAACCAATATCCTTTTGGACTGCTCCAATATTTGATTGGACTAATCCAATATCTGATTGGACTGGTCCAATATCTAACTGGACTTCATCTACAGAGGTTTCTAATTTATTAACCTTTGATTCAACCCTTTTAGGACTAGAGTTGAGGTCTTTTAATGAAGCTTGGATTAACCCTATCTCCGTTTTGAGACTGTCAGCTACCACCTCCTGAATAACTGACTGACTACGTGTGGTCCAAGTTTAATGTACGCTGTCTATTTTAGTCTGCAGCATTGCATACAAAGTCTTGAGATCAGCGATATAACCGCCATCCTTACTAGCCATATTATACTATGGATAATATCAATAACACAAATAACATGAATACTGCTAATTCAAGGCAAGACACAAACAATCTAATGGAATTTCACTGTCATAATGGGAACATTTTTATCGTATAGCGTTAATCTTACTGCTAACTTACAACTAAAGCGGGATAATACCAACTATGAATCCGAAACATTCTGATACTGATTGTGTGGTGATTTATATCGGTGGTTTATTAACTGTCCTAATTTAATAAAAGTTAAGTGAACAAAAATATTCTAGAATTAATGATGAGTTCAGAAATCCTCATCAGTCGGATACCAAAACCAGGCAACTTGAATGCAACTCAAACATGAGCTGCATCAACCGCCCTATTCGACTGAACGTGATAGCAAAGCTTCCGGAGAGTATCTTTCCCTAACCATGTTCATGTCGTAAACTAATCGCAAATTGGTGTAGCACCACTTAAAAAATGTATAATAATGGTTGCGATTCTACATGAATATCATGTAGATTGAATAACTTGATAATCGCTTTATTCACGAGTGAATTCTGATCTTTTGTGCTATAAAGTATCAGTACACCATTATTTTTCCAACAGATATTCAGAGAATTCACAATGATCCCTGTAATGGCGTCGGAGTTGACTAGATCATGACACCATTCACGTGTTCGACAGCAAAGTTCGAAGCTACGATAAAATGGTGTCATTCGACAAGTCCATTGGACCGACATGGAGTACGACATCTCTGTCTAAATCTCCATAGTCATAGATCGTCAAATAACTGTTTCTCTGTCTGGTATTCCAGTTTCATGAGCTCCGATAGTTTGATTGCCAATCCAATATATCGGCGTCACCCAAAAAAGGACACAATACCTCTAGTCGAGCCCAAACGTTTAAGGGCGCCAATTCACTGTACCCGAAATTACCTACCACCAGCTTGCTGAAATCTCACGAAGATCACTGGATCGTAGAACCTGAAAATCCCCGGCTGAAAACCCCCCAGATACTACCAGCAAGAGGTGGGGATAATAGGGCACAGGGAAAACTAACCAGGCAACGTTAAGAAAAACCATGGCCAAACGCTAAAAAGCAACAGCTCAAAGAACACGAGGTCTACACAAGAGTGTGATCTTAGGCGTAGAAACACCTAGAAATGCCCTGCAATGGCTTTCTTTATGTGACCTCCACTCACTTCTATAAATCACCACGATGTCGAATTAAAAGGAATTGAAAATAATTTATTCACAAAAACGACATAGCCAAGTGCTATGCCCTCAGAATAAAAATCGGATGAGCATTAGTCAACTCGACAGTGGTCAAGAATAAATCACACAAAAGCAAGGATAAATCCATCACACAAGAATGGGCTGCAAAATCCAATTTAAAAAAATATTGATCCAAACAAACATATATTAAATCAAATATCAGAACTGTCCCGTTCCAGTGGGTAATTTCCCTAATATACATGTTAATAATAACCCTGAAAAAGAATATACACATATACAAGTGGTTTTAACACCTCTCAGAGTGTTATAGCAATAGACGAAGATTGTACACCCTCCATGAGTGTAACTTGTATAAGTCAGTAGTGGGTCCCTTGGACCCAATAATGTCTTGCGAGAATAAGCAAGAAAAAATCAAATTCATTCGACATTAATCTGAGAATTCATCAAAGGGATGATTATGTAACTATTAGCATTACATTTAAATTCAGAACTCGGATAATAAAGATCATTACTTAAATTATACGTGCTCGTGTCTAGAAGTACACGTTTCCTGATAGTACACTATTGCAATCTAGTTCGATAACTGTAAATCTATGATTGTTTCAAGTCACACCTGACTTATTCACCTTCCATTCAGCAATGGATTTCGTCATAATTATTTCAAACATTAATTATTATTATTATTATTCAACGGTGCCAGAACATGGTCTTACCCACACTATAAATCTACTCCACTGAATATTGATTGTTTCAAAATTGCCTTTTATACACTTATAATCATAAGACTGGTGATATAAATGCTTTCATCAATAACATACTTCAATAATTACAGTTTGCTTGACATTTGCGTTTCTAGAATTATACAGGATGTTATACTTCATTATAGAGTGTCTAAAAATGTTATCTCTTATTTTCCAACTGATTATTAGACTTATGGTTAATGCTTTTACAATAGTTTATTACAATCACACGTCTGTTAAAGGACATGCCTCCACATTCGATTATCTGAGATTCTCGTCGAAGAAAAGGTTGTAAATGCTGTTCAGACTATAATCTGCATTGAAAAGTCTGAAAAATACCATATATGATATGGATATCTATCAGCTTAAAATTGATATGACATTCGTGTGTCAAAACAATAAATTCAATAGGATCAAGATTTTCAAGCATAAAAAGAAATATTCCTGCTCGAGTGGACCATGGAAAATAATACAGGGTTCCTACACCATCGATGAGGGTCATCGAAACGATAAACACAAAAATCGTCGATTAGAAAACCCTACAGTCTCCACAATGCACCAAAACTGGAAATCTCTCTTAGCAAAAACAAACATTCTATCAGGCCAATAGTGAGCTCAAAAACGTCTCAACTCTCTAACTCGACGAAGAAAAATGTTCAAACGAACACTAACAACTCTTCAACTAACAATCAGAACGATATCTATAAAATAGATCCGTCGATAAATGCGAATGCGAATAAACGTGGCAAAAAGAAAATATAAACCACGATGGAAATTCAAAATCACTATGATAGAAACTTCCCCTAAGTCGACTCTCTTCACTACGACAAAAATGTTCCCATATAAATTACCATAAGTTACCATGACTTGTGTAAAACACACTACAAAATGGATGCATTCCTTTAAAAAGAATCAAATTCCAGCCGAGAATAGGACCAGCCAAGAGTAAGACGTCAAGTCTAAGTCCTACCAATCGCAATGATATGCCTCCCATTTCAAGTCTTCCTTATACGTTGAAATGCCCTGGGTCATCCAGGAATGTCGATGGAATCGAACCCTGGATCGCCAGACACCAACACTCGGGTTCCAGACAACCACACGAACAACACCGGTTGTTACAGCAATCCACGTACTGTCCATATCGTTCCGAATAAGAGTCTCGTCACAGAGTAGTAGCATTCGCCCGAAGCGATAATTGCATCTTAATGTCATCATGTCATGAAGGACTGACATGGTAGAAGAAAATTTAGCACTAGCGATGACGCTTTAAAAAAGTCAGTGTCCATTCCGTAGAATTCATAGTGCGTCGCCTACACCACAGTATTCATGTATAAATGTTTAGCCTGCCATAGCTATAAGGTATACGTGCATTAAAAACCTTCCTCCCGACATCTCGTCGGTTATCATGTCAGTAAAATGAGAGGAATGAATGAAATAGTTCATTTAGTGCTCAAGTGTAACAACACTTGTGTCCATAGAAGTAGCACGATTCTGAAGTAAAAGTCTACTGTAGGTAACACTGTACACTCGCCAAAGTTAACGTTGCTCGTTGCAAAGAGTTTGCCTTAATGTGGATGTGGAATGAATAAACTTGCACATTACACGGCACATATTCAGCGCGAAAATATCACTCATTACTGAAATGCCTATATTAGAGTTTTTCGTCACACAACTCCAACATCCTAACGATGGCCTCACACATGTTTCAAGTGAGCCTTGCACTTCGCGATACGTGTTTCATATTCGCGCTCGTATGTCGTTCTGCTCTGGGCAGAGAAATATCAGAATGTGGCTTGCTCGAACTGCCCGCATACTCACGAGGGTAGTCATCCCCCACTCTCGCGGTGCGTAGATCGATAAATCAAAACGTTGGCGCATGGTCAACATAGCTGTCATATATCAAGAAGTCTTGCCAAAGAAATCAGCTTTTCAAAGACAGTACAATGTCAATACATCTTGGGTAAAATGTTAAAAATGATAAATAAACTTCTCTTCCTCGTTATTATAGATGAGGTGATCTTTCAATATTCAATCAATAAGTTGGATCTGCGCGGCGCACTAGTCCTGAATGTCACTCTTGCGTCTGCCAATTCGGAGAACCTCGGCTCTGCTCGGCTCGGGCCAGCCCAAGGAATCCGTCAGCTGTCACGCCTCAAGCTCGCTGGTCATGCGCTGTATTATGATACAAAACAAATCCCACAGATCACAGTGCTGTAACTAACGCTTGAGGGTAATGGTACAGTACTGAGCCAGTATTTTGCAATGATTTGGAACCTGGTCATGTTAGAAAGAACACAGATGACATTTTTATGGCAATATTTCAACTACAAGCAGCAACGATGACTTCGTGGCGCGGGCTTAGGAGATGTACTAGCAACCCGCACTACAATCTTGACCAAGTCCTTTGTCCAAGGTACAGTTATTGCTTTCAAGATGGATGCCGTGTAAACGTGACTCCAATATAAGCTGTTATATAGTAATACAGCGATCACAGAAGGGATCGACTACTGGCAAATACATTGTATTTCATGTAGAAGCAACTTGAGAATGATTTTGACATTATAAATGCTCATTTCAGAGTACCAGGAGATTATCGCGATCACGCTGCGTCGACATCGATTATCATATCGTTTGAACCCTGGAGTATTGTGGGTAGACCGTCAGTCAGTATGAAATATCTCGCTCGGGAGAGACATTCATTCGTTCGTAATACTACTTCAGAATCAGCTAAGAACGTGTCCGCTGGCATGATTGAATCATTGAAAGTAGGCATATCAAGTGAAATTTAAACTTGTGCGGAGTGAGAACAGTCCTGTACATAACCATTAGTCCTTACTTGCTACAGCAAGACACGAGTGTTAGAAATGCTTGGGAAAAACCAATAGCCCATTTTGTTAGATTTGAGTGTAATGAAAGTGAACACAGTTTTATATAGACTGATTATATTCCACTGCCATTATAAGACTTTTGAACATTATAGAACGGTCAATATATACTGCATCAATGAACATTGATAATATATTGTGTGGAAATACACTTCGATACACTACAGTGATGATGAAGAGATTCTAAATGAATAACGGGAATGCAGCATCTTTGCAGAATTGAGCATTTGGAATGATTACTAAGCTCAACTATGGATTTCAATAACAGAATGTTCTATAAGAAGAGGCTGAAGGTACTTTTGAGATATTGACACTACATTCGTTCTTCTACAATATGAACTTTCAATGGCATTGTCAACTAGGCTATCGAGCAATCTTAAGACGTGTCGGTGCGATGAACATTGCAAGGCGGACAGCTGTTTTTTCGAGCCGGACGGGAACGGGGTTCTATTCTACGCAGTTCCTGGCGGTACGAGAAATACGCAACGTATGGACAATGGTTCTTTCCCTACCAGGAATGTGTGCTTCAAACATTCTTTTCCATTTTCATCGAGATGACTACGAACAAGGTAGCTGGATACATTTCATATAAGTAGACAGTATGAATTAGTCATATTTTAGAATGTCCTTCTTTCACCAATTTTTATTCAGTAGAAAGAAAGTGCATTCTAGGGCTAGACTTGATACTTTTATCATTTCTGTCCAAGCATGTATTTTATTTGTAGTTAATATTAATATTAAATGTGATGTTATTTTTAAAGCATTACTTTTCTTTTTCAAAATTTACTTTGGCTATAAATTGAGCATTATAATTAGTTGTGAAGACACGATATAAGAAGAGACAGGGCCAAGACTACGATAAAATTATATAAAAATAGTCGTTAGTAAGAAGATGACCGATATTCCACATATACTTGAACATTATGCGGAATAAATACTTGAGACTATTTAAGCAACGAAACAGAATATTTCGCCATTATATGGAACATTGTTTGATATATGTGTTAGTCTATTTTTCATCGAGTTCGATATAGACTTGGAAATATAGTGATTTCTAGTGTGAACAATTACGATTTTTGGATTAGGCTTTTGCGATCCACGTTTTTGAATTTCTTATTGAATATAGTCACTATTTCGAGTTCGTTCCGTTTTTCAATTTTCTTTATTCTTTTGGAATACTCCAACTTGGTTAAGCGTTTCATTCTAATGGATTATGCGTACCTTCTTAAGCCAGGCTATTTTTCATGGTGTAGTTTCTTACGTGTTTGCTTAGAGGAGGATTTCCATTTCGAATTTTGTTTAGGCGAAAACTGAATTATTCTTTTTATAGTGATCACTCTATATTCTTTGAAAGAAATATTTGTGAAATATGAAAGTACAATGAGAATTATTATTGAAAGAAAAGAAATCTTTATATAAAATATTTTTGTCATGAAACGAAATGACAATTTTGGAAAATCACAAATACTACTATTTGAACATGTGAATACAACATATTTAACACAGTTCTGATAAAAATTGTCCATGACACTCTAACTTTTGTCTATTATGAAACATGGTATTTTACGATTGTTGTATAAAAGCTTTTTGGATCTTAAATATGTTTGGTGATTATTTATAACTATTGAGAGCTAACATACGTGTAAAGCAATTAATGTTTGCGTGAATTGAGTTATATTGAGACAGATATTAGACATCGATGGATGGTCAATATCAGATTTACAGTATTAAATAAGCTGATAAGCTATTACTGAGTGAATTAATGTGTATTTTTGAACGTGAATTACAGTCACGATTTCAGTTACTAGAAAGCTAGTAAACTTTTGAATCCAACACTTAAAACCAAGTTATGCATTGTAACAACTAATCTAAAATGGATTGCTAATAGTAACATTTGTTTCAGTGGAAAGTTACGATTTGAAAGACGTGTAATAATAATTGTATAACAGTGTAATAATAATAATAATAAGTAAAAGTTTAAGAGATGATAATTTAAACATTTTGTGAATGATTTAAAATGAATTGTTATAATTTACTGAAGCGATATTACGTTCGATTAACTTCATTGTTCGTCGCATATGACCTAATAAGACTATAACAGAACTAAATAGAACACCTGTTAATGGATTGATAAATAATGTAGGAGAGATTCGAACATCGAATTAAATGTATAAATGTATATAGATTAATACGAATTTATTAGGGTTTCAGTATTTGAAAAGTTAATGTGTATGATATTGTAAAATTCAAAGACATTTATTTTGAACTTCGTTTAAAATGCTGTAATATTTGGACAGCATAATTTAGCCAAATTTCAGGCTGACGTCACATTTGACTATCATATGCTTCATGTAGAAGCAGTGGCGTACCAAGGCTACTTTGCGCCCAGGGCCAACTATATGGTAGTTCAAGGATCAATAAGGGTAATTTTAACACAGTTTAATGTTCATAAATATGTAATTTTAATAAGTAGTATGTTACTTTAAGGGACACTAGGGCTGAGTTTTTCAACATCCACATTTTTTATCAGATTGAGTTGAAATTTAAACTGCATACTTAGAATGGTAACACTAAGTCACATACCAAATTTGAAAACAATTGGATGAAATGTAATGGATTTTGTACTAATTTTATTATTAAAATATACCGTGTAATCAAAATGCTCCATGCGCATTAGAAATTGTGTAAAACGCTTGATATTTTCATTACATATACATAAAACTATTCTTAATATTATAACATTGAGACATTTCAGGAAAGTGATACATGTATGCTGTCAGATAATTTTTTTCTTGATGTGCAATCATGTTTTATGAATTTTGAAACTTTTTCATAGTTTTTTTTTATTTTTTTCGTGTATAATTTACCAAGTGACTGCAGATATCGCAATGTTATCTTACAACACATGTGTTTCTGAATATCCAGTGATTTTTTTAGTAAAATTGGTGAATATCTCATGCACATGGAGCATTTTGATTGCCTAAAAATGTTGTTTGGAGATAAAAGCATTTTTATAAAACCGCATGCTATATTAACCAATTTGGCTCACCCAATGAAACGTTTTTGGAAAAAATTTGAAAAATAAAATGTTTTGTTGTAGAGATAAAGAGTATACAGACCTTTCGTTTGAGTTAACCTATGGCTTTCTAGGATTTCTATTTTTAAAAGTATAGCCTACTTTCTATGATTTGCCTGCCATCTTTTTTACGCAGAGGATATTTAAAAATGTCGCTGAGCCTGTAAAAATGGCAGTGCATGAAAACTTTTTTACTGAAATGATCCACATGGGTCCATAAGATATATATATGGGAAAAACAAAATACAGTTATTTTCTCTTTTTTGCCTAAAAACTCAGCCCTAGTGTCCCTAAATGCTGTAATATTTGAACAGCATAATTTAGCCAAATTTCAGGCTGACGTCACATTTGACTATCATATGCTTCATGTAGAAGCAGTGGCGTACCAAGGCTACTTTGCGCCCAGGGCCAACTAGATGGTAGTCGCCCAAATGCTGTAATATTTGAACAGCATAATTTAGCCAAATTTCAGGCTGACGTCACATTTGACTATCATATGCTTCATGTAGAAGCAGTGGCGTACCAAGGCTACTTTGCGCCCAGGGCCAACTAGATGGTAGTCGCCCCCTAACACTAAACGGTTCAAGGATCAATAAGGGTAATTTTAACACAGTTTAATGTTCATAAATATGTAATTTTAATAAGTAGTATGTTACTTTAACACATTATAAAGAGAAAAATATGATAAAATAAAACTGTAAGTATAAAAATGTTAGTTTGTTTAGAAAATAATGTTTAAAAAATAAGCAGAAAAGAAGTTCCAGAGTCGTACAAAAATTTAAAAATGGGCCTTCCTAGCCTTGATGGATGCAAACTTATTTATAATAGAGTTGAAGTGTATAGTAACAACCACATCACGTTCAATTGATAAAATTGATAAATTACTTACGGTAGTCTTTCTTGCGTCATTGTGGATCTTAAGTAATATTTAATAAGCTTCAGCTTACCAAAATATCGTTCACAAGATGCCACAGACACTGGAATCGTTAAAAGTACAGTAGTTTGAAACTGATGATCAAGTCACTGTATGCCTCTAACCCCAAACAAGACCTAAATATAACAAAATATATTTGGGTTTCAAGTCGATCTT
This sequence comes from Meconema thalassinum, assembly GCA_946902985.2. Lineage (NCBI taxonomy): Eukaryota > Metazoa > Arthropoda > Insecta > Orthoptera > Tettigoniidae > Meconema > Meconema thalassinum. Next base: position 15,260,331 of record OX336389.2, on the reverse strand, counting down.
TTCATTATTTTTCTTTGATCTTCGTAATAAAACCATGATATCTTTAATATCTTCAAAGAGTTCTTCTCCGTTCAAATCTTCAGGATACTTCTTTGCAAGTTCGAAACATTTCCTCTTTAGAGTGTTCTAGACGTTTTTATTTGAGGTTTCGTTATGAATGTATCCATCAAAATTACAGAGGAAGCCAAACCGTTCATCCAGTTCCTTGATAATGGCGATCCGTTCACTTAACTCACGAATAAGTTTATCTAAGATCTCTTGTGTGCTCCGCTTTACCTCATCTTTCCAGAAAAGTCCAACATTTCGGCTTCACTCTTTGTTTTCGTTCCGTGGGTTCTCCCCATTCCTCACACTTCTTAGTAGCTTTTGATAAAACATCAACTGGAAGGGTTTCTCTCCACATATTAAGCTGATCTTGGAAAGCTTGTAGACAAGTTATTACATAAGTGAACGAAATGCCTTCGATTTGCAAAGTTTTCTGTGTTCGGTCAATGTTTGAAAGTATTTCAGCCCAGAAAAATAGCAGAGTTACAAAGTCAAATCCTTCTATTGCATTAATTAACAGCGCTGCACTCTGTCTGGTATCGACGGTTTCAGTTGTAGTGTCTCTCATTTTTTCTCGAGCATGAAGCACTCCATCTAACTGAGATGATAAGGCGTTCACGGCTTCTGCTTTAGAACGCCATCTTGTATCTCAGTGGCCCTTGACCAATAAGCTGACATGTTTCTTGAGGACACTCCACCTGTGAGTTGAACTATAGAAAAATGCATACGGTACACTTGTTGAACTGTTCCAAAACGTTGTACTTGATTCCAAAAGTTGGATTGAGAGATTTGAATCCTACCATCAAGATCATCGTGTTAAGCCAATTTATTAACTACTGTAATATTTGATTCATTAATATCAAGGCTAAAGTTGATTCTGTCAAATTCACATTTTTTCTGAGTTTCATTGTTTTCAGAGTTCAGTGGTCATTTTATAAAAGCTGTCATAAACGATTTCGAACTATCAAGTGCTTCGGTACGTTGCTGTTTCAGTTGTCTAATTTGAGCTCCACTTGCCCTGTGTCGTTTCATAATGGAAACTGAAATACAATGAAATAAATTACCTTTTACTATTATCAATTATGATTCTTGGTGTCGATCAATAATGATTCTAAGTTAAAATTGCTTCAGTCAATAGCAACCGAAATAGAGAGCAAACACTGTAATGGACCATTACTAATGGTTTTTTGTTTGTTTTAATTTTAAATTGTTTTAGAGAATTTAACCTAATATTTTTTTTGCTAGTGCTAATTGCACTTACCTGTTTCTTGTTGTGCATGGACAGGAATTACTCGTACTTTTCAACTAAACGTGTAAACACACTGTATAGGCTATTCACAATTCATTGATACACAACGACTGCGAAATAAACGCCACTCAACTCCACAAATGAATAAAGTAAACTAAGGATTAAGGTTAAGGAATACACTTCATGACTAGCAAACTAGCAATCGTCAATTCTGTTGTGACTCGTTGCCCCCACCCAGCGCCGGCCGGCACCGTCAACAACCACGCATCCCCTCTTCATCTCCGTTCTGATTCCGGCTCAGGTGCTCTTTTCACCCGTACATCGTAATCATTTCCTGTGTGTTCGGCGCCCACGAACTATTTAGTATTGTCTATGAATAGTTTAAAACGAAACGTTTATTTTGTTTCTAATTAATATCACTGCAGTATTTAACAAAGTAATAAAAAATTAACAATTAAAACCGTATATTTTTCCTGAAAAATAAATTCTTCGTAAACTAAAAAAAATATGTTTTTCGATTTTGGATTTTGGCGTCCCCCTACCTTTACGGCGCCCGGGACGATCGCCCCGTTCGCCTCCCCCCCCCCCTTCGGTATGCCACTGTGTAGAAGCAAATACATATTTTGTTGAGTGGAGAGAATTTCCAATGCAGCAGTTTCTTAGACAGTAAACGGTTGATCCAATTTTAATTTTTTTTTCGGATGATTTGGTGATTTATATTAGATCCAGGATGTGCTACGAGGACCAGTGGCTTATTTTATTGAATGCTTAGCTTTATCCCGAGATTAATTTAATTTTTAAGAGTCTAGTTAGTTCATTTTGAGCTGTTTTTCGTTTTCATTTCGTCGACCACTGGCATCTTCTTATCACATTCTTTTATATTGAGGTATCCTTATCCTTGGTTGATCCTAGTTGGTAGAGTTTTGGGGGTTATTTCAACCGGGTACACCCAGATTCTACGATCCAGTTTTTCCATCGGATTCCAACAGGTAAGACCACGTGGATACGGGTACACCTTTACATGGCGACCCAATACATGGGGCTATCGAACTGCTTTATTCGAATGCCGTAGTGGATGGACACCTTTATATGGCGATCCCTCAGGTGGGGCATTCGAATTAGCATTCTTGAATACTCTAATGGAAGACCATCTTCGTTTGACAACCCATTTTCATGTGGTTATCGAGTTGGCATTTTCGGATAATCTAATCGTTAGCAATTTTTCTTTGGCACCGTTACGATTATAGAATTCGAATTCGTTGGGAATTCACGTTTCTTAGAAACGTGAATATGAGTTTACTCAATCTACCTGGCATACCGATAGAATTATCGCCGTTTATTTAAATTCATTTGATATTTTATCTGTGCCTTTAAAATGTGATTGTACATGATTACGACATGATCATAAGAGAGATTTCTTGGAAACTCTTATAGATCAGCGTGGTCATATGGGTCATGACATGGGGCCATTTTCACTCCATGCTTGTCGGCCATTATTTGCATGTCACCGGCGATGATATTTGGAAGATCATCAGTAATACTAAATTCATTTCTTTTTAATAAAAATTTTATTAATTAAGACTTGCGATTATGATTTAATTCATTTTAATATGAATCGCCATACTCACACACCTCCTATTTTCTAGTAGATTTAAATTAGTTATTGAGTTTAGAAGCCAAACCAATTATAATGCTCGTATTGGTGAAAAGGGTCATTCGAAGTGGGTCAATTCTGCTATAAATGTGTTGCATTCCTGTATTTCTCTATATATTGTATAACATATCTGGTTCAGCGACTATGGACGATGTTGTGGCTTTGCTACAGGCCATGCAAGAAAATTTGGGCAAGCAGGAACCGGATTTGGCTGAAAGTATGTCAAATGCCCAAGCTAATTTTGAAAAAAATAATGAATTAGTTAATAAAAACACAGAATCAGCCCAGGGAGATATGAGTCAGCTTCATTTACCTCTCAAACGTCTTCAAGACAGTAACCGTAAAATCTCAGATAGGGCTAAAGAGATTAAAGAAAAAAATTGGTGATGTAGGGACTAGTGTAGACAGTGTCCAGGGAGACGTTAGACTTGTTCAACTGGACATTAGTAATATTAACGTGGAAGTAAGTCACGTGCGTTCCAATGTGGCATCGGTAGAAATAAAATTGAATGCAGCTCAAACTGACTTCACAGCTACACAAAATAAAATTATTAGCACTGAGGCCAAGCATGATGCAACTCAGGAGAAAATAGTTGGCACAGAAAATCTTGTAACCAGTATACAATTTAACATTTCTGGCATTAAGGAGGATGTCAGAAATGTTAGATTGGAACTGGAGAATAATCAAAAAGAAAACCAGAATAGTTTACATGCTCTCCAATTGCAATTCTCAAACGAAGCGATTGCAACACAAGGAATTTTGTCTAAATTAGAGGGAGACATGGCTCTTCTCAAGGAAAAGGCGGACGATCATAACAAATTTTTAAGGAAAGACATTGAAATAGACCTTAAGGTAATTGTTAGCGATCAAGTATCCATCATTCGAGGAGAGATCACTAAAATTAACGAAGATATTGTCAAAAATATAAGATCTGATTTTGAGTTAAAGATTTCCAAGTCAGAAATAAGGTTAAACAAAGATATTTCTCAGGCTGGAGAGGACACTGAAAAAAGAATTAATTCAGTTCAGACTATGCAAATAGATAGGGAATACTTAGAGTTTCAGATTAAGACCGCAACCCTCAAATTAGATCAAGTTAAGTTAGATGTTAACTCAGAGCGAGAGATAAAGACATCAGAATTGAACGAGATCAGGCAGGAGTTAAGTAAGTTCAATTTAACTGATCTTGTAGATGTGGACGCATTAAGAAACGAATTTAAATCGCAATTCGAAACACTTAAGACTACTATAAATTCCGTTAGGGAAGGTACAGTTCTCCACGCTAGGGAAAGGATAGACACGACATCTCCGGCGAGGAACTTTATGGCACGGTCTAATGGGGCAGAAGAAACTGAACAGTTATGACTTAGAACAAAAGTTCCAAGCAAAAGCATTCCTGAGTATGTTCCCAGGGATTTTAGAACATCTACACCTACCGACAGATCTAACGTGATGATCGTTAAGAATTACGAAGAGAAAATTTAAAAAAAATCAAACACCGAGGGTCTAACTACGATCGAGTTTATTAGAAATCTCCAGGACTATTTTACGGAACATCACGTAAGTAGGGATAGAGAACTACGAGTTGTGGGGAGACATCTTGCAGACGGACCTATGAATTGGTTCAGGGCATTCCGTTATACCTTCGACAATTTCGAACAGTTCTCTGAATCGTTCATCAAACGATTTTGGTCCATCGAGGTTCAGCACGCTGTGAGAGCTGAAATATACTCTAGAAAGTATAGTAACTAGCAATTCAGAGTTTTTCACTTCACAGTTAGCCCGTCTTCGTTTACTTCAACCCCCATTGACACAGGAGGAAATTCTTGAAACGATATCAGGTCAGTTACCAGTAGAGGTCAGACGTAACATAATTTCGTCTGGGATAGCGGATTTAGCCACTATGGACGATTTACTCCCTAGGTTAGATTACACATCTATTCCAGCCACGATAGTGAAAAGCGGAAGGACGGAAGCTAAGAAAGTGAACACTGTGGTGATGGATAGAACCCAACAGACAGAAAGATAGAATCAGAATGAGTCATAATGGGTAAGTCCCATTAGAAGTAATAGGTACAACGACCAACGGTACGACTCAAGAAATAACAGAGAACCTTACCGGAATTATCAATCCAGAAACTATAAAGGACAAGATAGGTCGTATCAGTCCAACAGAGAACAGAAAAGATATCAAGATAGAGATAGGAACGATCGATTCGGAAATAGGAATCAAGAAAGAGAACAGTACCAGCAAAGAAACAATCGTTATCAGAACCAAAACGCTGATAGTAGAGCCTTTGGCAACAGGGAAAGACAAGGTTACTTTCAGAGACAAGAAAGAAACCAACAAGGATACTCGTGATATAAGAACTATCGAGATAAAAATTATCAAAGCCAAGAAGAAAGGGAACAGTCTAGAAAAGACAGGGAAAAGAGAAAAGAAAAAATAACAGAAGAAGAGACACAGAAAGTGAACCAGATCCAGGGACCAGCCAACAAGCTGATAGACAGGAAAGGCATCCCAAAGAAAGAAGAAAAACTCAGAATTTAAATCCTCAACAGAATTAAATTGTTATTCATTATCCATTTGATATAAAACTATAAGGAAGATAGTATAAGAGGGAAGAAAAAAACCTCAGAAAATATCATAAAAAGGTTGAATGATGACAAAATACTCTTCATTTAGTGAATATCTAGAATGATAAAATTAAAGTATTCACATACTTTTATTTCCTGAGTTGGGAGAGAGATGAGCCAGTATTTTGCATTGATTTGGAACCTGGTCATGTTAGAAAGAAGACAAGTGATATTTTATGGCAATATTTCAACTACAAGCAGCAGCGATGACTTCGTGGCGCGAGCTTAGGAGATGTACTAGCAACCCGCATTACAATCTTGACCACGTGCTTTGTCCAAGGTACAGTTATTGCTTTCAAGATGGATGCCGTGTAAACGTGACTCCAATATAAGCTGTTATATAGTAATAGAGAGATCTCAGAAGGTAAAAATTATTTACAATATGTACAATTATTTAGTTGCAGTATTGGTAATGTAACTGTCGGTGTATGTTAAATGTAGTATATCTAATGTTAGGTGAAATGCTAAACTGGTGATACAAATCCGGAGTTTGCCTGTTTGGGGTGATTACATGGTTATACAAAATCAACTATGGTTATACTGTAATAATACAGGCTGATACTTATCCGGTTGTCTTCCTGACTGGAACTTCGAGTAGTTTCGTGTTCACTCTGGCACCAGTTTTGGTCAACTAACCCGGGTGTTAATTGGACGAAACTGTTTTTTCCTTTCTCCCCCCTTTGTTCCTGTGTGCATTTTGAGGTCAGTGCTACGTTTATTTGTGTGACGTTGCCAAACCTAGATAAGAATGTATGTTATTGAATACAGGAAGATCTACAACTATTAAAGACCGTGGAACTGTCTTCGCCACGCGTGCACTAAAAATCCCTTCAACTAAGCGCTGCACGGTCTATTGAAGACGTCCCAGCAGCTTTAATACTGCCGCGCATACCGACCCACTGTCGACCAAAGTATTATGTGTACTCGAGTTTGAAGGTTGTTTGTGACGTAACCAATAGACATACATAAAATCCAATAACATCATCATTTTCGTCGTTCTATTTTACGTGAGCTCATGTAGGTTTGGAATTTTTAGTTTATATTTTAATATTTTTTATCGCAGTTGGAACACAAAAAGTGCCCGTTTTTAAGCGTGTTTCAACCATGCGTCACATTTAAGAATTATTATCTCACAAACCCGTCATCAGATCGAATCCAAATTTTAACACAATATACATTAGAATGTTGTATAACTGGTTTATCAATTTCAAAATTTTGCGTGACCAAGAAACAAATTTGTTATCATTTGTGTAAGGTAACGTTTTCTCGGCTTGGGGTGGTTGGAATATGTAGTTCTTGGTCGCGTTGTAATTCTTATACATCAAAAAGTTATGCTGTATGACTTTAAAATACGTAAATTAATTCACTTATTTTATATCGGTTTATATTTGAACGGGGAAATACGACCTCGCCTCGCTCGGCAGTGATGGGCTCCATCTCAGCAACGCTGTACAGCTTAACCCAGAGCGGCTGGCTGGTGAAGCATGCCTTATTTCCACGAACAAATACAAACCGATATAAAATAAGTGAATTAATTTACGTATTTCACAGTCATACAGCATAACTTCTTGATGTATAAGGATTACAACGCGACCAAGGGCTATATTTTCCAACCACCCCGAGCCGAGATAAAGTTTCCTTACAAAATTGATAACAACTTTGTTTCTTGGACACACAAAATTTTGAAATTAATAAACCAGTTATACAACATTCTAATGTATATTGTGTTAAAATTTGCATTCGATCTGATGACGGGGTTTTGAGATAATAATTCTTAAATGTGACGCATGGTTGAAACACGCTTAAAAACGGGCACATTTTGTGTTCCAACTGCGATAAAAATATACTACAATATAAATTAAAAATTCCAAACCTACATGAACTAACGTAAAATAGAACGACGAAAATGATGATGTTATTGGATTTTATGTAGGTCTATTGGTTACTTCACAAACAACCTTCAAACTCGAGTGCACATAATACTTTGGTCGACAGTAGGTTTATTGCAGAAAAAAAGTACATTCACAGTCACATTCTGCCTCCACTTGTGGCTTGTCAGTTTATCAAAAATGCGCTAGAAAAGCCTAAAACAGTGAAATTTCCCACGATGGGAATAGCCAGCTTTGCCTATGCTATATCCATCGTGTTCTAGCAACGAACTAGCAACGAACCAGCCCCACTTGCGGCGACAGCTTTGCCTATGTGCCCTTGCGTATAACAGCGTCATTATACGAGAATCAGTCTTCGGGGCACGTTCATTCCGGGTATGCTTTCACTAGAGCTCAAATACCAGACGACTGCTTTACAAATACAAGGACCATATGCAAAACTACAAACTAAGAAATGAGTGAAGAACAAATAAAATTAACACCATTTAATAACTGATTATAAATAACAAAACAATAAAAATACAAAATAAACAAAGTCCACCCTGAACTTTACTCCCACTGTACAAGATTTTACACTGATCTGAGTGTCCTAGGAAGGTCCACTTCATAGAAATAAAATTGTGGATTAAATTCCACTTGTCCGGTTAATAAGTATGCACGCGTATAACTACGCTGGAAAGGAAACAAGTACTTTTGATGGATATTTGCTCACAGATGGAACAGCCAATATGCTTGCAAACACCACAATGTTGCAAACCCCCATACTGCAAACCATTATTATGGCTTTATGGGACACACTCGTAGAATAACAAACAAAAATTATAATTTACTGACACACGCAACCATTTAAAATTATGAAACTAACGGATCTCCAGCGAGATCGCAGTGAGTCAGGAAAACTCCAAGCAAAACAAAAGCTTGCCCAAGGGCTCAAATTGCTCAATATAAACATGACAACAACGTGACCGAACATCGAGACCATCCGAGGTCAATGAACATGACAGTAAACAAACAAGACATAAGATGCCTAAAACCGGCTGATATTTACATGAATTAAAAACAGGGACAAGTTAGCACATTGGGAACCAATTGATCAAAACGCGAACAGCACCGTATTTACCAATTACCATCTTTTATCATCATACAGGATTTTCTTTAATAAGATAAACAAATATGAAGCACGGAGACCAGGTCCGCTCAATACTAATGAGCACAGGAAGCTCTTATCTGATGGAGCGCGCCCGGTAGAAATACCTTCTCTTTCCAACATCAACCACTGTGTTCACCCTAGCCCTCCTTGTCGAAGCTTTGAGTCATGCTATTTATAACAAGAGACCGGACAGTCCCGTTACACCACCTGTAATCGCGACACATAAATTCACACACATCTCGCCAATTCCATTTGAATTGCAAGAACATCGTAGAGGGGATTCCAACATTTTCCTCGCAAGGATTAAATGCGGATCCTGGACAGAGCAGCAGACAGAACCTTGGTGTTCCCGCAGGCTGCTATCCCATAAAAACACATATTTGCAGACTCATCAAAGCTTGTGGGCTGAACACAAAACATATCTACCACAGGCCGGCACTCCAATCAAATATCCCTAGATTATGTGTCCCAAGACACTAAAAGAGTTACTTCACAAACAAATAAATTGAGTGGGCAGACGACCCCTCAATTAACAAAAATGCAACAAACGGCAATTAACAACATAAGCCTGTGTAACAATAAAAATCTATACAAAACAAAGATTTCCCACCAGTTCTACTATCTACTCTATTTAATTCAGTTTCGCTTCTGTTATGATATCGGTTCCCAATTTGTGCCTCTTAGCCGCGCATTTTACGGTAGCGACACGCACTCGAGTACGAGTGCCCCGTATACTTGACATCAACAGAAAAATCTCCACACTAATGTCACGTTGCTCATGCACAAAACTAATGTGTGTCAGTACAAACATAGATTCTACATTAAAACACGAAGACAAAATAAAAATCATATTTACACAAAAATAGTAGGTTCCCACAAAACTATAACCAGCATGTCAAATAATAAGATTATTCAGTACTCATTCCCCTTTCTGCGTCGTCTCATCGAATATCGCCAGACATTCTCTCTCCAAAGCACTTAGCTCACATACGAAAACATGTGGCCGAAGAAACGCTGGTTCGATGCCTTCCTCAGGGTCTCTCGTTCCATCTTGAAGGTGGATAAAAAGTTAGTTAAAATCACACGTAATTCTCTATCTAAATTTTTCGAATGGTTACTGATTTCACCAATTGTCCTATGCAAAATAATTCGTCGAAATTTCCCTTCTAGTCGTAGTCATGGGGGACTCAACAATTTTACACTAAGCTGTGAGTAGGTAATGTTAGGCGGTTCCAGCGCAGGGGCTAATGCGCAAGATGGCGGCCGCGCGCAACCAGCCCTATGTTATTCTTATGGATAGCTGGCGCAAGGGCTAATGCGCAAGATGGCCGCCACACTCTGAGACCGTGAATAATGTCACAGGGGTAGTTTGACCGTGTAGTCGCTAAATGGAATATTTATTGTTTTTATTATTATTATTATTATTATTAACATTATTATTATTATTATTATTATTATTATTATTATTATTATTATTATTATGTAATTATTGATTAATCATATAAAATCAAGAACAGCCTTATCCAGTCCAAATTTTGGTAAAGTGGCTAGCATTCTTGGATGTCACTGTGGAGCCCCGGGTTTGAGTCCTGGCTTTGCCAAGAAATTTAATTTCTGGTCTGATAGTTGGAATGGGGTACACTCAGCCTTGTGAGGCAAAACAAAGAAGAGTGGGGTTAATTCATACCTCAGCCATTTTGCCTAACCCAACTTCACCTAACCTCACCTAACCTAACCTAACCTAACCTAACCTAACCCAACCTTACCTAACCTAACATAACCTTAGTTCACCGAACCAAGCATTTCCTCACCTAACTTCACCTAAACTAACCTAACCTAACTTAACCTAACCTAACCTTTAAAGCTGAGCCAAAGGCTAATCAACACACTCAAAGTATATAAGGGCACATGCAACTATCTTTTTGCTATTCTTATAGAGAGTAAGGTAAAGCTAACAATTGCACTGTGACTACTGTGCAAGATGTTCGCTACACACAACCAGCTTAGGATTACAACGTCAGTTAAGTTTTAAAAAGTAAAAGCTTTTATTCATATTTTTTTCTTTTCATTTTCATATTTCATACATTGCAATTTCTCAATTTCCAATCTCCGTTTTTTTTTTAATTTTAGAATTAAGTTTTTGAATTTTTTCAGTATGGAAACATAGATTTTTCAATTTTGTTGTTTACATGTTTTTGATTTAGTCCATGTCTAAAGTTCATATTTACCAAACACGATTTCTTTATTGCATATAACAAGGCTGTGTTATGTGCCCGTTGGGCGAGGTAATCTGGTTACCACCAACCGTAACGTGGCCTCCCAGATGACCTCTACCTCGAGACACATTGCCGGAGAGGATCGGAATGCACTTCTTGGGACTAGCCGGCACAAGACTCTGCTTCCCTAAGGATCAGGTTCCTATCACAGTGATTTTCATAGACGCCCAAAGAAAATGCACCCCCAAAAGGTCAAAACTACTAAATAATTAAAATCCAGACTTAAGACAAACTCATGGATGGTTTATTTGGAAGGTCAAACCCCTGTCCTACGGTCGGAGGGTTTGATAAAACGGCTATTCCATAGCTAAAAAGCAAAGAAAAAATAAAACAACTCCTAAAATTTACGTAGAATCCCCTCGAAATGTCCTAAATACAGCAAAACAAAGCAAAACTGGGTAAATGGTACCGCAAGAAAAATCGTTATACAAAAAACTGATGCTTCCAGGAAGATGGCATCATGGCATCAAAACATGTCAAACAGGACAGCAAAGTTAAAGGACTGGTACCATCCCATATTTACATTTATACTATAATTATTTGAACTACTCCTGCTTTAATCTGATCAACGGCGTTAGACGTCCGTGATACACAAACTATACAAAAGCTAATTATTGTCAGTCATCATTTTACAGTACACTGGTACAATTATATACAAACAACAAAGATGTTTTATATTACAAGAGACAGTAAGTAGGTAGGCTGGGGGGGGTTTGACTCAAATACCGTTATTTATGCAAATTAGGGGGGCGTGGCAAGGTCAATGACCTTGAGGTAGGTCATGATCAATGACCTTGAGGTAGGTCATTGACCCCATGGTCGCCGGGACCCCGGAAGGTAAACAAACCTTGGAGGGTCCAGGAACCGGTTTGAGGGGGTGTGGGTGGAGGGGGGGAGGAGTGGGGGTGGGGAGGGTGGGGAGGGTGGGGAGGGGGGGAGGGGGGGGTGGGGGTGGTGGCGATGGTGGGGGATGAGGGGGAAGGATGGAAGAGGCTCTGCACGAGACCCTCCTCGACCCAGTCTCTCTGTTGGACTGAGCGCCTTCTCTGTTATTATCCTGGGCTATATAGCTTTGCTTTATGCCCGATGAGATCCGAGTGTTTCCGAAGGTTTCCGAATCCTTGGTTGTGAATGAATTGTCAGAGAATTGAACGGTCAACAGGTGTGTGTGTGTGTGTGACGTCACAGCAGATTACGGGATGTGAGGTAGGTCATGAACGGGAGTGTTTTGAATGGAAAACATTAGTGTAACTGGTGTGTGTGTGTGTGTGACGTCACAGCAGATTACGGGATGTGAGGTAGGTCATGAACGGGAGTGTTTTGAATGGAAAACATTAGTGTAACTGGTGTGTGTGTGTGACGTCACAGCGGATTACGGGATGTGGGGTAGGTCATGAACGGGAGTGTTTTGAATGGAAAACATGAATGGCGGTGGATGGTGGTGGTTGTTGAACCCTGACGTGGTAGGTTGGTTAGGTGTGAATGGGTCTGAGAGACAAACAAGATGGGGTTGAAAGCGCTCAATGGTAAACAAACATCAATGGTATCGAGAGTAGTGAATGGGATTGAGAGAGAGGGGGAATGAACTGGTTGTTGAATGTGCTCAATGGTTAACAAACATCAATGAATCTGGAGTAGTATTTTCTGTAAATGGTAGGGTGGGGGTAGGATACAAATCGCATGGCATGTTGAGTCGGCCAGCTCGACATGAAATAAAAACAAGAAGGTGTACACCAGATCTGATTTATTAATCCATGAATTATATGTGGCATTAAAACCTAGCCACTTAACAAAAAGTTTATTGCCACGTTTTAGTACAATTTTCTCAACAAGATAATGCTTGGGATATTGCGTCCTTTGCAGTTCCTCCATGTAGAATCCTCCTTGGATTGGCTGCTTGTTGAGGTCATCAAGTAAATAAACAACTGGATTAGAAAGTTTTACCTTGCGAATACGAAATATTTCTGTGCTCCAGTTTGGTGTGTATTCTTTGGAGAAGATTGTTTTATGTTTACTGATGCGCACATAATCACCAATACGTAATTGATGACGTCGCGGATCTACTGTTTTGATTTTGTGATGAATGCGATCCAATTGCGCAATGTTCTTGGTTACAAGGCGTGGTTTCATTTTGATGGTTCTATGTTTAGTGTTGTTGTAACGTGTCACCAGGTCGCCTACAAGATCAAGCCAGCGATAGGATCCTCTTGCTGTACATTGTTCCCACATGCGCGTCTTGAGTGTGCGGTTGAAACGTTCTACAACACTTGCCTTTAGATTGCTAAAAGTGGAATAGTGATGGATGTCAAGTGATTTGAGATAAGCGGAAAAAGTCTTGTTGAAAAATTCTTTGCCTTGATCTGTTTGAAGCAAACGAGGTTGTCGTCTTGACCGCTGAACGATGGTCTTGAATGCAGCGGTGACCAGTTGTGCAGATTTATTCCGAACAGGTTCAACAAAGGCCATTTTGGAATAAACGTCGATGACGGTGAGCAGATAGTTGACCCCGTTGTTAGCTTTGGCATAGGGAATCATTTCAACCAGATCAGCTTGCCAAAGATCGTCAACGCCCCGTGTGATGACATGACGACGATGGTAGAGACGACGAGCTGGTATATGCAACTCGCGAGCAATGGCAGCCTTAACAGGCGAGGGTGTATGAACACGTTGACTCATTAGACAATAATGCCAGCATGACGAAGCTTCTCTTCTATTTCTAAAACTTCTGCCTCGTGTCCGGTATGACCGGCCTGTTCTGATGCACGCAACAGTTGCAGACGTTTAACCAACTTATTTGGATTGTTCCAATAGGCGAAATCGATGAATGGCTTCAAAGTATTAAACGTGATACCGGACGCTGAATTTGCACGGCGAACACTTGCATAGGTGGGAAACAATTTTGATATGATGGTTTTATATTTGAAGCCCTTATTAGCATTTATTGCTTCAGAACGTTTATAATTACGTCTAAAACCATTTGTAGCCATCAAGATGTCTTTATACTTTTCAAGATCTACTTTATCATAGTCCTCGGTAGAAGGTGTACGTGAAAATAAAAGTTCTAAAAGACCTGCCGTCAATTTGTAACGAACTGTTTTAACAATCAAAACATTGTCACTTATCTTGATTGGTGAATCGCCAATTCGAAATCTATTGTTTTCATAGCGAACACCGTAGGTAGTATCAGTTTTCTTAGTAAAAAGATCTTCAAGGAAGGGGGTAACCAACGCACCATAATTTTGTAGTAAAATGGATTTTAACCGCACATATTGTTCGGGCGTATTCAATATTTCTTTAAGAGTAGGCTGCTTTTCTTTGGCTCTAGTGGGTGTTTCAGCAATTATTGGTGTTTTCAAAAACTGGGGCAGCGGCGATTCTTTGGAGCCAGAAGACGGAAGCAATGGAGAAAAAACATCGTCAGGTTCTTCATCATTTTCTTCCTCCTCCTCCTCTTCAATTGTTTGTGTTTCTTTTGAGCGTGTACTAGGCTTTGGTGTTCCTTTCAACACAGCTTCCAGAGGTGATTTCAAATGTTTTTCGACAAACAGTTCACTGTCGGCATGTGCACGTTTTAGATAGCGAAACTTTTGTCGAATGCTATTTCGCGCACGGATTATGTGCTTTTTTAATTGACTCCCTGTTGTCGCCATGACATCTGAACTAATGGTGTTCAGAAAAGCAATGCAGCTACTTAAATACGAATGAAATGATCAAATCCCATGCGGTAGCGTCCATTGTTGATGTTGCTCTGCTTATCAATAACAAGACAACTGTGGTGATGAGCGTTCCAACACATGGCACACAACTGTGTAAAGGCTTGAAAGGTCATGTCTGGGTTCACGTGATCATCGTAGACGTGATGCATGTTGCGCTCATCCTGACGGAAGAGAACAATCACGTTGGCATTGTCACGAATTAACTGTTTTGGTATTCGCGAATAGGTTTGAGCGAGATAAAAACAATCAATATATTTATGACGTCCCATGCTAAAGTAAGCCTGAATAATGCCCTGTCGTTCTGTGGCCACATCGTCAAAAATCATAAGCGAATGGGGGCGAACATTGTCTGGAGAAATGACATCTTCGTGCGCTGCGAATGTGAAGTAGCCCATGTTGCGCAGACCTGACATGACCTGTTCCAAGAACACATACAGCGGTTGATACAGCGATTTGGCAAAAATATAGATATTTTGAAAGCGCACTCCGTTTAAGGAGGTGATGAGGGTAAGCAGAAGATGGGTTTTTCCACATCCCGACGGGCCGGCGATGAGACAGCGAATGGAGGATGGGAAGAGTGATCCATGACGTTGTTCAGACGATGTTGAGAAGAGGTGTGAAACCAAGTCTCCCACCGGAAGTGAATGTTGTTGCTTAATAATCTGCATATCAACTAAATGTGAAAGGGGAAGAGCTGGTCTCTATATACATGAGGCAAACGGGTGTTTCAGTTCCAGTGTAACCATGGACGCCTTTGGAAGAACTCTTAAAACAAATGAACGATTTGCGTTGACAAACGATCCAAAACATGATACAGATCCGGCTACTAAACGATATGTCGATGCTAATGTATTGCCACGCACTACAGATGGCAATTACAACTTTAATGGAAAGCGATTGACCAATATAACAGAACCCGTATTACCCTCGGACGCATGTTCAAATAAGTATGTAGATTATTACCGCTTACGACGTATCAAAGGAGATTATGAGGCTCAGAATAAACGTATTACGGGCGTTGCAGATCCTGTGAACGATCAAGATGTGTGCACCAAAGCCTATGTGTTAACCAATGCTGTGGTGTTAACAGAAGCAAAGGACTATGATGTACACCAACGTAGAATCACTCAGCTGGCTCTTCCAACAAACAACACGGACGCTGCTAGAAAGGACTATGTAGATAACAAGGTGAAACAGGTGCTCAGTATTGTGCCCACCCTAAATGTAAAGGGCTATACAGCAAATAATGCACGCCTTGTGCATGTGGCCGATCCTGAAGATGATCAAGATGTTTGTACAAAACGGTTTTTAAACTCTGAAATGGAAAAGGTGTGGGAAATTAAGGAGAACGCTCTACAGATGAAGCGAAGACGAATAGCCGAAGTTGCTGATCCTGTGCAACCTCACGACGTGACGACCAAACGATTCTTGGAACAACGGTTATCGCTTTTTATTAAATCAATACCCTCTATATTTCTGCTTCACATTGTAAACCAACAACCGGTAAAAGATCCCAATAACCTCGCCTACATACTACGTTCGGGGTATGACAATTACCGTTTAATGTATGATGGTGCCATTCGTGTAATTGAGTATGCACCAGATTTGAAACATTTAGAGGTACGATTAAACGGTAGTGTTCAACCACTTATTGATCAACTGGTGAAAGCCGGAGACAAATTATTCTTGCACTTGAAACTCTCGTCTGAAGAAAAAGAGGCGGGGAAAACGATGAACGATTTTCCTCTGTATATAGAACTTGAATATACAGCCACCATTGAATAAATAACTACAGGTTCCCTTCCTGAGGAGCGTTAGTTGTGTTCTATACTTTGTGGTGTAAGGTTGTCTTGTTCTTTGGTCGCGATGGTGAAACAGAGATATGTGGTGAAGAAGAGGAAGAAGTTGTCCAGAAAGGGAGGTTTTAAAGCTATTCTTCATGCGGCACGTCAAGCTTCGCGCGGAGAAACAAATAGTGAGTTGGCTATTAAGAAAGCACTCCGAGCAGCACGATTGCATGCGAATCCCAAAAGTAAACTACGTTTTAGAAAACGTGCCCGAATTATTCCTGTGCCGAAACGTGGTGGATTTTTACCTGCACTGTTTGCTGGACTAGCAGCCCTGGGTTCACTTCTTGGAGGAGCAAGTGCGGTAGCACGAACGGTGAAAGCTGTTGAGGAGGCGAAGCAACAGTTGAAGGAAAGTGAAAGGCATAATAAAACTATGGAGGCCATAGCACTGCGCGGCAAAGGTGTGAACATGAAGCTAGCACCCTACAAGAAAGGACTCGGCATTTACATGTCGCCAAAAAACGGTTAATCGATGCACTGCCACGACGAGCCATGACGCATGAGGAAGTTATAAGATATGCAAAACAGCTTAAGATCTCCCACTTTCGAGGCGTGTTTATGCGCAACCAACTACCGTCTCGACCACGGAGCCATGAAAGTGCAGTTGTCAATTTGGATGACAGTCATGGACCGGGAACGCATTATGTGGCCTACATAAAGCATGGGCGAACCGTGTGGTACTTTGACAGTTTTGGAAATCTTCCTCCTCCGACAGAGCTTGTTCGCTATTTTGGAAGCAGTGCAACAATACACTATAATGTGAAACGAGTGCAAAATTTTAACACGCAACAGTGCGGTCGTCTATGTTTGACTTTTCTATATAAGACCGAGCACGGCGGGTGACGTGGTCATTATGACAACAGAAAGTAGAACGTTTACAGTGCACGGACAAGGTGCGGAAATAACTGTTGACTTTTATCCTCCTATTGAATTGGGACGACGACCCTACGTGTTGGGACTTGTTTCGTTTGAAGGCTATAATAGAATCTGCAACATAATTGAAGACGTCAATGATAAGTTCTACTACGATGACTATGTGTTAACTCTACCGTCTGGCAGCTACACCGTAGATGATATTCACGATCACATCTACACAACTCTCACCAAGGAATTTAGTCTGAAAGCATTTCTGGACGGGACACGCAAGTTTGAACTCATAGCCAACAACGTGACACATCGCTGCAGTATTCTTTCTTCTTTTAGGATTGATTTTAAATCTCAACCAGATTCGATTGGGTCATTGTTAGGCTATTCACCACAAGTGTTAGTACCAAACGTGATACACAAGTCTGACCAACCGGTGAAAATAATTGAAGATCATCACATATCTGTCACGTGTAATATTATTACAGACGTCTACACCAATCAAGATCCCTCGCATTCGCTTTATGATTTTATTGTTACTTCACCTGGTGGTTATATCATCCGCGAAAACCCGTCGGTGGTGCTCTATCATCCTGTGAGTGTGACCAACATCAGGAATATTACCTTAAGACTGGTGAATAGAAACCAACGTCTCATCCGGTTAGACCCTCATACACCTGTGACCTACAAACTGTATCTGAAGCCAGCATGAAACAAGTGTATAAAGCGGCAACGCTGTCAAGAGCAGGTGTTAGTTGTGCTCAACACGTGTACAGGTTAACACGTGTCAACAAGCAGATCCTACAACAACTTGGTTACATCTTACGTCATGAATTCGATTCTAGACGTGACAAACCCTGTCGAAGTACAGGAGGGTATTGTAAGAATTGAACACCATTCCTACCAACCGTATACTCAGGGACTAAATAATAATGATGAGATTCGAATTACTATTAACCAACAAGATATCTACACGCTTCCACATGAAAGTTACATCCAGATTGAAGGGCAACTCATCAAATTGGATGGTACCATTCCAACAACGTCAAAGTTGGCCAACAATGCTTTGGCCTTTTTGTTTTCTGAGGTTCGCTACGTGATCAACGGTATTGAAGTGGATACTACTCGAAATGTTGGCATAACAAGTGTCATGAAACTTTATCCTTCGTACGGAAGCGAAGAGAGTAAAGCTTTTTGTATGGCTGGTTGGTGTCCCAACTCAACCAACGACTGGATGATTTACGATGATGGTACATTTACTGGACATTTACCTCTAAAATTAATACTAGGCTTTGCAGAGGATCATAAGCGCATTGTTGTGAACGCAAGACAGGATCTGATTCTTGTACGAGACAGGAGTGATTATAATGCGCTAAAGGGAGCTGATACAGCGCCAATAGATACAAAAATTCTACTGCAACGAATTCTATGGAAAGTACCGCACGTTACTCTATCAGATCAGAAAAAATTGAGTCTGCTCAAGATTGTGGAGAAGGATACAGCTTCACCCATTCAATTTAGAAGCTGGGAGCTGCATGAATACCCGGTATTACCACTCTCCGATACACATACTTGGTCTATAAAAACCTCACGGTATACAGAGCGGCCACTCTACGTCCTGGTTGGATTTCAAACAGATCGCAAATATCAACAGAATAAAGATGCATCACAATTTGACCACATCCAATTACGAAATATACGACTCTTTTTGAACGGAGTTACCTTTCCCTATGAGGGAATGGATTTAAACTTTAACAAGAACAAATATGGTAAGCTCTATGACATGTTTGTAAACTTTCAGTCTTCCTATTATCAGAAAGAGGCATGTCCGCTATTATCACCACAAGACTTCAAGTCCAAGGCGCCTCTGGTGGTGATGGACTGTTCGTATTTGGAGGAGTCGATGAAGGAAACAACAATTGATATCAGACTAGAATTTGAAACATCGACAGTTATTCCAGAAAAAACAACAGCCTATTGCCTTATTGTTCACGAGGCGCAAGTGTTTTATCAACCGCTGTCCAATATGGTGACCAGAGTATAAATAGCATGTCTTCCTGTATTGCCCTTCACAGTCATGGAAAGCTACGATGAAGTCACAACCCCCTCTGCGAGGTGGGTCTGCAAATGTGAAAGTGATTCACCAGGTTCAGATGAAGATTCAAGGTTTACCATTTATCGCGCCCTAGTGAGTGAAGCTATAACTGCCTATCACAAGAATCATACTGTGCTTAGAATGCCGCCGCATCTGGTTCACTATTTACCAGATGGATTCATGTCTACGTTTGGTATTCATGACAGGGGCTACAACAACAAGCCCATCACTAATCAAACAAATAATGTGGACGATGGCGTTGCCAAAGCTTCATCTTGTCATGTTGGAGAGCGGGTAGATTGTATGGACTGCAAATGCGATCGTTGCTCAACAAGTCGAGACGCTGATGCAGCATTTGAGATTTATCGCACCCTGGTGAGTTTAGCAATACGCGCCTACCATAAAGCACAATTTCTTCGTGAAATGCCGCAGCATCTGATTGCCTATTTACCAGCTGGACTTCTGACCGCGTACGGTGCACACGACATTGACCTTAATTGGGATAAGCTACCATTACACCTCCGTATGTCGGCGGATGTTGCAGCCTGCCGTCCCTGTCGTAGACACTTTATGCATCGAGGAGATTCTCACTGTGATTGGGATGGTCCAAATCCTATGATAAAAAATTGTAAGCGATGTACTGATAACTTTATGAATGAAAATCCACATCCTGCTTCCAGTCTCCGACCGGGTCAGGAATGGAATGAATGAAGCCCCCATCTAGCGGCGAGGATATGAACTGTGCCGGCTGCCGAGGCCTGACGCACGCCTCTGGGGCAATGATTAAATGAATGACAGATGAAATGAAATGATAGTGGAGAGTGTTGCTGGAATGAAATTTTGACAGGGAAAACCGGAGTACCCGGAGAAAAACCTGTCTGCCTCCGTTTTGTCCAGCACAGATCTCACATGGAGTGACCGGGATTTGAACCACGGACCCAGCGGTGAGAGGCCAGCGTGCTGCCGCTTAAGCCACGGAGGCTTAACTTTATGAATAAAATTGTGTAATTGATTCTTTGTGTGTATATTATTTTCCCGCTCCTATCCAATCAGTTAGTTGTTAAGAAGCAGCGGTAGTGGAAGGTGTGATATCCGTCGCCATGCCGAAAACATTGATTGTCGACGTGCAGGGTTTCAAGGTGAACGGAAACAAGTTTGTATTTAAAGAAGTAGGAATTATTGACTGCACAACCATGTGGGCACCAAGAGTAACCAGTTTTGTCTTTGAACCACCGTTTCCATTGCATTTGCAGTCAGACGAGGACAGAAGACAAACAGAGTGGTTGCAACGCAATTTGGGACTAGTCTGGAAAGAAGGCGACATTCCTTACCAGCATCTATCACTTGTTCTGAAAGCTCACTTGTTTGGTGCTGACCTTGTATTTGTAAAGGGAAGTGAAAAAAAGGAATGGTTGCGTCAGTATGTTAATTCAACATGTCAACTTGTTGACCTTCATGATCTGGGATGTCCTGCACTGTACAACATGTCCGTGCCTGATGAACCTCTACAAAATAAAACACTTCAAAATGTTTGGAAGCTTTTTGATTGGCTAGCTCGCAGAGCATGTCAAAACTTGCATGTTGAGTGCAAAGCGTTGTAACGTCAGCTTCAGTGTGAGACATACCAGTGATCAGTGTGGACGTGTAGTAATATGACTGCAATTGAAGGTTTGGACTCCAACCCCACAGAGCGAGCTATTGTCACGTTTTTTGCCTGTAAAAAAAAGCTTGACAGTTTCACAGATGAGGAATTGAACGCTTTGCCCAAGGCGTTCCTTTTTATGTTGCTTCAAACGCGGTGAAAAATATTTGGCACAGTGTACCTAGTGAATGGAGCAGAGATCCTGGTCTGCGTGAACTACAACCATGCACTGACATTAGTCATCACCAGCAAGTGTCTATTACTAAAATGCCATCCATTAGACAGTGTGGAACGTGTCAGCTCATCAAATTGTACCACGGCCATACAAATATACCGTCCTGTAAAGACTTTGCTTCATCATTCCATGGTTGCGATGAAGAAGAGGAAGAAGAGGCAGCAGCGGCAGTATCGCCAGCACCAAAAAGTAAGACAACGATTGAAAAAGATATATCAGACCTTTGCTGGTCATGGTCTAGTTAACAAGGCCATTGATGTACTTCCCATTGAACTGCATATTCCCGGCTATCAATGTTGTGGACCTGGGACTAAACTAAACCAACGTCTAGCACAAGGGAATTCTGGAATCAACAAATTGTATGCTGCGTGTAGAGATCATGACATTGCTTACAGCGACAAGAATGCAGAAGTACGTCGAGTTGCAGACCGAATTCTTCTAAGAAAGGCTGTGCAGTGCGTGACATCATCTACTGCTTCCATTGGTGAAAAGATTGCAGCCTTGATCGTGGCAGGAGCTATGAAGTCAAAGCTAATGATTGGTGGTGGTTGTGGATTAGCGAGGAAAAGGACAAAGAAATAACCATGAATCAAATATTGTTAAGTATTTATTTGAGAGTCAGTCCACCAGATTACAGCATTCACAAAAGATGTTTTGATTTCTTCTTGTAAAAACATACAATTGTAATTTAAAAAAAAGAATTGAAAAATGAAAGTGTGTTCTTATTTACTAGGTGTGGAAATGTCCAAAAGGCAAGCTATTTACACCATCCCACAGCCGTTTATTGTCATATGTAGACAGCGATGTTTTATTTTGATTTACTGTAAATATATTATGGTTCTTTGAAAGAATGCGTGTTTGCTGGTACAAGCGAGAGGTGTTTGTGTAGAGTACACATCGATATTCCTCAACATTGAGGAATTGTGTGACGCTACGAAGAACACCCTTCGCTTTGCATTGACCTTTATTCTTTTGTGTTGAAAATGCGTACATTTTCGGCGCCAAAGCCACAAATTCCGTCATAACATCACCAGCACACTCATCCTTAAATAGACCAATGTGTTTTTTATTCATGGGAATTATGCCAAACATATTGTTAACCTCATAGTTTGAGGTATCAAAGTAACTTGGATGTTCTCTCATCACAGAGTAAATATCCGTCTTATTGGTTTGATAAATAAGACTGTCTGTATCCATATACAGTAATTTTACATCTCCAAACTTTTGTTTGGCAAACTCATAATGAAATTGATACATTACAAATTTTGAATAGTCAAGTATTACCATTCCTAAGTAAATTGGTTTGTTATACATGATTTCTGTCTCTAACAATTCAATGGTTACTAAATCAGTTTCAATAACTCGTACTGAATGGAAATTGGGCATAGCAATATATTTTCGTGCGCCATATCGACCATCCCAGTGGTTTACCAAATGAATAGTTCTATGCTTTCTAATATTTTCCATAGATTTACCGTAGCATGCATTGTTCATTAATTTATAAAAATTTGACTCGAATGTAGTCTTGGCGTGCTGCCGATAATGAGTATTTAATTGCATGTACGGTTGTAACCATGGTTTCTGGTCAAAACAATAATGCGGTGAATGGTTTCTAGCTTCAAACCGTGTTTCAAACATTGCATTAAATTTTCGATGTGTATGACGTAGCGATTTTTCGGATTTAACGTTGCCAGCAACTTTTTATTGTTGGAACGTGAACTGGGAGGTTGTAGTTTTTCAACACAAAATGGTAGATCAGAATGATCATTGTGTATCTCGCGGGGATATAATATGTCAACTTCTAGGACATAGCCACGTGTGTTATTGCTCAACGCGTCCTGTAAATTAAAATTTGAAACTTCATCTGAAGTCAGCCATCGAAAATTTTGATACGGAAGCGGTTTTTCCATAGCATATCCGTATAAATTGTTACAATCCAGGTAGGTGAGGTATGTTGTAGGTTGCTTTGGTTTGTATGTATCCATATATGGATTATTTGCTTTGGCATGCTTTTGCACAAGCGATACAAGCCCGCCACGTATCCCGCGTTCAAAAAAGAGCAACATGTCGATGTCTGTTAATAGTTCCAGTTCTATTTCAGTCACCTTCAACATACAGTCCCAACTGTATCCGGCAAGGGTGTAGTAATGGGCTGGATCTAGATTGTAGATTTCAAGACACAGTTTGCGAAAGTGTTCAAACACGTCTGTCAAAAGTAGTGTATCAATTTTGAGGTATAAATCAGCATACTCGCCCAAAGTTGATATCTTGAACAGGTCCCATACTTTTTGGGCGTGTAAATAGTCTTCTTCAGAAATATGACTTTTTGTTAAGTCATTGTAAAATTTATCCTTTGAAGGGAGTGCAGTTTCCTGCAAACATGCCCAATTGTTTACATAATTATAGGGAAACACCCCTTTTCGAATGCATAATTCAAATTGTTCGTCACCAGTAAAGTTTTGACGTTCAGAATGCAAATTGTTTGGGTGAAGCCCTTGGACAAGCGCATCCAATGATGATGCGAGGAATCTGTACGAATCTAAAAATCATATACTAATTCCATTTCGCCATTTTGTAAACGAAATAAAATGTTCATGATTTTGTGGAATTAAAGTAAACTTTTGGTTTTCAAGGTTAACAAATTCCTTAATAATTAGATGACTGTCATACCGAGACATGTTGTGTAAGAAACAAGAAATATAGCGTGCTCTTTTATAGGCCAAATTACATGCACTATGAGCCGCTCCTCTAAATTTGCCAGTGTACCGATTATGGTCTCTCACCGGCGTGTCACAAGGTGCTATTGGTTTTTGACAAATGTGGCAAGTGGTTGCTGTTGCAAAAGCCACCTCGTCTGCATCCAACATTTGAATTGGGTTTTCCAGGATATTGTACACC
This sequence comes from Meconema thalassinum, assembly GCA_946902985.2. Classification (NCBI taxonomy): domain Eukaryota; kingdom Metazoa; phylum Arthropoda; class Insecta; order Orthoptera; family Tettigoniidae; genus Meconema; species Meconema thalassinum. The sequence goes on along the minus strand of OX336389.2, from coordinate 15,236,130 downwards.
CGATCTGCCAAGGCGTCCAATTCATTTAAAAACCAAGCAGCAGCATTTGCATCGCGATAGGATTTGAAGTAAGATAGCGAAGGGTCATATGAGCAAATCACGTTTAGAGCACAACTGAATGGCACATGTTGCTGTACTTGTTGAGTGTACGGGCGTGCTGGATCCGGGTTACATGTGTCAATGGGTGTGGTTAAACATTCAAAATCTGCATATACTGTAAATGGAAGCGGTTCTTGACGAGACACATTTTGAAATTTCATACTGGCTTTACCCTTTTCTGGGAATGTAATTTTTACAGCTGGTTGTGTAATGCAATCAATAGTATGGGCTGTCAACTTTTGATTGCTAGTAAAATATTGCAAACAGCGATCACATATATATACCCTATTTTTACTCTTTGTAACTTGTGAACGAACTAGTCTGGAAAGATCTTTGATATAACAATAATGGTTGCACAATTCCCCTTCAATGTACAATAAATTAAAATGCTTTTCTTTTTTTTTCCTTTGTCACATAGAGTGGCCCAATAACTTTGTCCCCTTCAACTCCGTATACATTAATGGAGTAAAGCAGATTTTTAGATTCAAAACGAGAAATGGCGTTGAGGTCCATTGGGAATTCTATGTCTGCTAAATTTAGACTGATCATTAATTCCATAAATTTCTGGTGATATTTGCCCATTCTGTGAACATTTTTACTTGCAGAACATAACCCAGCAGCCAGGGACCAAATAAAGCAGAAAACATCATTATTGTCCACATTGATAACTGCGTGACGGTTTTCCAACTGTTTAGGCAAATTAACATGAGATGACCCACTATTTATGGGATCAAAGGTGCATACATTAATTTTAAGATGATTGATAGCTTCCAGCGATTTGCCGCTTTCTAATTCTTGAAACTCAGCAAAGCGTGTTGTGAGTTTATCAACAATGTTTTTACTATACCAACTGTGTATATTATCAGTGCGGTATAATTTAGTCATGTGTGTGTGTAAATAGATTGGCTGTATGATCTCCTCACCTTGTTTCAAAATAGCAAAGTCACATAATAATTCAGCGTTAACCTTTAACGCTACATGTTCTCTTAAACAGTCTTGTATTTTGTTTTGAAAAATGTTGTAACTAGTGTTTAAATATTCATTGAGATCTAAGATGTTTGCATCATTATTAACTTTAGTGCAACATATATTGTTATTGAAACAACTATCCACATCTTGCCAACTTTGTATCGGTGGCGACATGATGTCCCTTAGTACTTAACAATTACAAAAACTGAACGGTTTGCAGAGAGAGTGAACCAAAGTTTATTTTCCCTGCAAATTCCGTTTTTACATAAACTAATTTTAAATTTTTTTTTCTTCTATGAATTCCACCAGACATCTTTTATTTTCCAGTCCCAAATATTTTAAATAGGTGGTCCCTTTGTTGAGATCGGATACATCTTCCTCGCTGAGTTCCTTGAATCTCGACGGTAGAAATACTGCAAAGTCCTCCAGTTCGCAAAGAATACGTTCCCCAAATTTGGTCTTGACTCGACGAACAGCAGTTACCAAATAAGACTCATTTACCTGCAGATCCTGTAGTCGTTTAGTCTCTGGTCCAGCATCTTTCCCTATGGAATTCGCATTTTTTATTGCCGACATTCTGAAATCGAATTTGATATCTATAATAGTGTTTTAGTATACCTAAGCCATTAGCAAATATGTATATACACACACACACACAAGTTATCAAAACCCTTCTACACACCCATTATCGCTAGCCACTAATTTAATTGTCAGCAGCTTGCGTTCACCATTTTCCTACTTCTCCTCAATCCATTACAAGAACACAGGTTATCAAACAAGTTATACACCCAGGTGCTACATGGTCAGGAGCTGATGATTTAAATGGGCATGACTGTACTTTGGTGAAGCCGGGACAGATTGCTTGTATAATTTAACTGTTCCCGGGCAAATCCGGGGCAAACTGCTTGTATAATTTAACTGTCCCCCGGGCGAAGCCGGAGCGGGTTACTAGTATAATATATAACTGTTCCCGGGTGAAGCCGGGGTGAATTTCTTGTATAATTTAACTGTTCCCGGGCGAAGCCGGAGCGGGTTTCTAGTATAATATATGACTGTTCCCGGGCGAAGCCATGGCAGATTGCCTGTATAATTTAACTGTTCCGGGGCGAAGCCAGGGCGGATTGCTTGTATAATTTAACTGTCCCCCGGGTGAAGCCGGAGCGGGTTTCTAGTATAATATATAACTGTTCCCGGGTGAAGCCGGGCAGATTGCTTGTATAATTTAACTGTTCCCGGACGAAGCCGGAGCGGGTTTTTAGTATAATATATAACTGTTTACGGGCGAAGCCGGGGCAGATTACTTATATCATTTAACTGTCCCCCGGGCGAAGCCGGAGCGGGTTTCTAGTATAATATATAACTGTTCCCGGACAAAGCCAAAGCAGATTGCTTGTATAATTTAACTGTCTCACGGGTGAAGCTGGAGCGGGTTTCTAGTATAATATATATCTGTTCACGGGTGAAGCCGGAGCAGATTGCATGTATAATTTAACTGTTCCCGGACAAAGCTGGAGCGGGTTTCTAGAATAATATATAACTGTTCCCGGGCGAAGCCGGAGCAGGTTACTAGTATCATGTATAACTGTTCCCGGGCGAAGCCGGAGCAGGTTTCTAGTATAATATATAACTGTTTCCCAGGCGAAGCCGGAGCAGATTGCTTGTATAATTTAACAGTCCCCCGGGCGAAGCCGGAGCGAGTTTCTAGTATAATATATAACTGTTCACGGGTGAAGCCGGAGCAGATTGCTTCTATAATTTAACTGTTCCCGGGAGAAGCCAGAGCGGGTTTCTAGAATAATATATAACTGTTCCCGGGCGAAGCCGGAGCGGTTTTCTAGCATAATCTATAACTGTTTCCGGGCGAAGCTGGGGCAGATTGCTTGTATAATTTAACTGTTCTCGGGTGAAGCCGAGGCGGATATTTTTTGTATAATTTAACTGTCCCCTGGGTGAAGCCGGAGCGGGTTTCTAGTATAATATATATATATCTGATCCCGGGTGAAGCCGGGGTGGATTGCTTGTATAATTTAACTGTCCCCCGGGCGAAGCCGGAGCGGGTTTCTAGTATAATATATAACTGTTCCCGGGCGAAGCAGGGGCGGATTGTTTGTATAATTTAACTGTTCCCGGGCAAAGCCGGGGCAGATTGCTTGTATAATTTAACTGTTCTCGGGTGAAGCCGAGGCGGATATTTTTTGTATAATTTAACTGTCCCCCGGGTGAAGCCGGAGCGGGTTTCTAGTATAATATATAACTGTTCACGGGTGAAGCCGGAGCAGATTGCTTCTATAATTTATCTGTTCCCGGGAGAAGCCAGAGCGGGTTTCTAGAATAATATATAACTGTTCCCGGGCGAAGCCGGGTTGGGTTTCTGGTATAATATAACTGTTCCCGGGCGAAGCCGGGTCGGGTTGTTTGTATATTATATCTGTTCCCGGGCGAAGCCGGGGCAGGTTGCTTAAATAATTTACCTGTTCAATACACCCAAGTGCATGGGGGCTACATTAGTCGGGAGATGATGATTTAAATGTCCTTAACTAAATAGGTTACTTAACCTGGAGCTGATGTATAGAAGTGAATGCATGTCTAGGTGCTAATGTTAAATATATCCTTCACCTTTGCAATACATAAGAGATCTCCATCTCTTCCGTGATTGTGTCGAGCACTGTAATTATCCCGCGGACTATGCAGTGAAATCGGCAACATTTAATTGGATAATAACAGTAATTATATATAATTAAGCTGCATTCATTTTATATATTCCAGGCAGCTAATGGTTTAAGATGCATGTCACGTTAAAACCAATCTTATTACATGCAATGAATTCTGCTCGTTTCATACTTGAAGTAATTATTGCTTGTCTGATTCGTACCGTCTAACTTTTAAACCAGCTTTGTCAATAGGCCATTATACTATTAAAATTCTAACATCTTCATGTGGATTTAAACCTACAATCTCATCATTTACAAGTACTGTAATGTGCAGTACAATCACTTATTTTGTAAACCATCCGGCTGAGTTAGTCTCCCAGTAGCACATAGTGAAATATATACACTAGGATATACTTTAAAGTTATATACTTAAGTATGTTGAATATTACCTGATAGACAAGGATCCAATTGCAATCTGGTGTGAACGCTGTAAACTCGCAGTTAACTCTACTTTCATTTCAATTCTGCTCGACTATTTATACCCAGCCGAATACAGGAAACGCCCATGGATTACCGTTCCTTTCACACAAAAATGACCTCCATACGGCATTACCCTGCATTAATACAGGAATCGTTACTGACCTTGCTTTCCCCAGAATTAGCTCAACACTGTATAACCCTGCACAACTACCTTAAACACTCCTAATTAATCCACCTTTCACCAGAAAACACAGTATATAAAGAGGTTGTTCCTTTTCAAAACATCTCATTCGCTGCAATGTCTGCCAAAGAGACCAAGGAAATTATGGGGCTGGATGAAGAAGACAACGATGAGGTTTCGATTCTTGATGTGTTAATGTAAGTATTATTTATTTACTTTATTTACTAAAGCCTTATGTAGCAGCACGCCAGTCTCTTGCCGCTGGGTGCGTGGTTCAATTCCAGTCACTTTATGTTAGATCTGTGCTGGGCAAACCAAAAGCAGACAGGTTTTTCTCTGGGAACACCAGTTTTCCCTGTCAAAATTTTCTTCCGGCAACATCCTCCACTATTATTTCATTTCATCTGTCATTCATTTAATCATTGACTCACTAAAGTGAGACAGGCTTTGGCAGCCAACACAGATCTTATTCTCGCCGCTAGATGGGGCTTAATTCATTCCATTCCTGATCTGGTCAAATACTGGAAGCAAGCGGTGTTTTTTTTTCTTCTTCAAAATGATTAGAAATACTGAGCGTAGTTACCGCCTTTTGTAGCCCATGTTTACTTGGGTGTGAGTAGAATTTCTCTGATAACCCGTGTTATTGCGATGAATGTATTAATAAAAAAAGGATTGGGAAGGAAGTCAGATTTTTTTAAGTGTGTTAAAATCTTCAGTATGCCTTCCTTTGGAGGGGGAGTAAAGCCAGTGGTTACATGTTCTCACTTTATGACATGTAAAAGATCCGTCCACAGACTAAACTTGTGTGAAGCTAAATTGACAGGTTAGATTTTGTCAAAACAAGTTCCAACATTCACCACTAGATGGCATTATTATCTGGTAGCAAAAACTTGGAACTTGTAGCTCACCCTTAAGGCGTTCGCTGGAAGCAGCTACATACTCAAGTGAGTCACACATGTTCGTGGACACTTCCAGCACTGAAACCCATACTCAAGTTCCAACATTCACCACTAGGTATCATTAATATCTAGTAGCAAAATTTTGGAACTACTTAAAAATGAACAGAACTTGTAGCTCACCCTAAGGGCGTCCGCTGGAAGCTGCTGCAGACTTAGGTGAACTGTACTTGCTCTCACACACTCCCAGCAATTCACAATACAATATTTAGATAAACAAGCGTTATAAAACAATTTTGTTGTACTCTTTATTGTATACATTTTTTTATAGCTTTGGAAATGATCCAGTTTTGGTGGTTTTTTTTGCTGATTTAATGACAGCGATGGAAGGGCGTGGGAGAGGTGAAGAAGAAGAGGAAGATGATGATGAAGAGGAAGATGAAGAGGAAGAAGAAGAAGCTGATGATAAAAGGCAAATTAAATTGTAGTAACAGTTCACTAAATAAAACATAATTTTACTTTTTTTTGCTTCAGGTTTTATTTGTTTTTACATTCAACCTACCAAGCAAGCCAGAGTTCAACACCCACCATCCATCTCCATTCATGATTCAAACACGTTTACCTCATCATTTGTCCCGCACCCTCTCAATCACCGTAAGGTCATTCCCAGACATGACCTACCATACAACCCGTTGTCAATCTCAGGATTAGTCAATCCCATGTGACGTCACACACAGGTTAACCGTTCAAATCTGTTTATTCATTCACACAAACACCTATGTTCATTAAACATCCACCCACGCATCGATGTTTGTTTACCATTGAGCGCTTTCAACCCCATCTTGTTTGTCTCTCAGACCCATTCACACCTAACCAACCTACCACGTCAGGGTTCAACAACCACCACCATCCACCGCCATTCATGTTTTCCATTCAAAACACTCCCGTTCATGACCTACCCCACATCCCGTAATCTGCTGTGACGTCACACACACACACCAGTTACACTAATGTTTTCCATTCAAAACACTCCCGTTCATGACCTACCTCACATCCCGTAATCTGCTGTGACGTCACACACACACACACACACCAGTTACACTAATGTTTTCCATTCAAAACACTCCCGTTCATGACCTACCTCACATCCCGTAATCTTCTGTGACGTCACACACACACACACACCTGTTGACCGTTCAATTCTCTGACAATTCATTCACAACCAAGGATTCGGAAACCTTCGGCAACACTCGGATCTCATCGGGCATAAAGCAAAGCTATATAGCCCAGGATAATAACAGAGAAGGCGCTCAGTCCAACAGAGAGACTGGGTCGAGGAGGGTCTCGTGCAGAGCCTCTTCCATCCTTCCCCCTCATCCCCCACCATCGCCACCCCCCCCCCTCCCCCCTCCCCACCCCCACTCCTCCCCCCCTCCACCCACACCCCCTCAAACCGGTTCCTGGACCCTCCAAGGTTTGTTTACCTTCCGGGGTCCCGGCGACCATGGGGTCAATGACCTCCCTCAAGGTCATTGACCTTGCCACGCCCCCCTAATTTGCATAAATAACGGTATTTGAGTCAAACCCCCCCCCCCCAGCCTACTTACTACAGTAGGGTAATAGTGGGGAACACATCGGTAAATAAATAAGTGGTACACACAAATAATCATCTTATTAATCCTGCCTGCCACAGATGAACAACTGTTTGTTGTCCACCGTCATCTATCAGGGTGTCTAAACTTGAGAATCAAACTGTGCAAGAACCGCATTCCCCTGATCGGGTCACGCCCCACGAGTTCTGAACATTGAGTTCGTGCGATCTCTGATAAAGTCTATCAGTGTTAGCTACTAAACCTACTAGTAAGAACAAACGAAGGCGCAATGCATTGGTCTGCTCGACTACAGGTACAAGATCAAAATTTAACAACGATTAAGTTTTAACTGTATTATTAGCATCGCCCGTTTAGGAAATAGATAGATGATTAATGATTTAGTCCTTAAGTTTAATGTCTTAGATTTATGAGTCCATTGATTATTAAGATAGTTGACCATATGCAAGGAGTCGCAAGAGCGTGCTACCAACACGTGGTACACCTCAACAAAGAATGCGTGGCTCGCACGTTAACAATAACACAATTGGTACTCGAAAGAGACCATACCTTTTCCTCCTCGGTCCAAACTTGTTCTGTAACATAGATCTGGCCGGCTTTCTCTAATAAACGTGGTAACCAACCCTGCGTGTATTAAAAACACGGTAAATAATCATTCACTTACAAGTGAGAATACATAATAGCCTTAAGGGTCCAACTTATCAAATGGTTGCTCAAATTCATTATAAATCATGAAGAAACATATTGGGGCTCGCTCACAAATACCTGCGAGCATATTAAAAAATTAGCATCACTTATCAGTACACCTGTACCAGAACAACTTTACAAAAATCGATACTGAATCAAGGTCAATAGCATGAGCATAAACAAAGCATAGCCCGTAAGAACATTCCTAGCAAGGTCTAGAAATAAAGAAAATAAAAATGAAGTCGATAGTCAATTTTCTCACAAGAGAGATCGTAAGTAACCTTGGGCAATGTCATTGGCGTGGACTGGACAAGCACCTGACATTTTGCTCCCAGCGCTTGGCACTAAGCATCATAGCGCGTCAGTGAATCGCAAAGAAAATGTCTATCACTGATCTTTCAACACATTAAAACACAGTAAATGTAGACTGAGTGTTCTTAGCAATCACTCTAAAGGATTATACACATGTAAAGGAAGTTACTAAAACGTTAAAGACGAATCAATTACAAGTAGAATTATATGTTTGGCTTCTGAAAACCAAATAGACGTAAAAGAAAGATATTCCTCTCTCTTTGAAAGGCTTTGACATTGTGTAGCACCACTGAAGCTCACAGCGAATGAGTGCTGCGTACAAAACATGTTTAAATGATAATAAAATACTGGTTCACACCTTAACCTTAGGTGGAACTAATCGAAATGATACGAATCGTGTAACATAAACTTTATGAGTAAGTTCATAACATTACTTGACTCATGTACAGCGATGTGAATTATCTGAATTCTAGTGGCGAACTGCTCACTCTTTAAAAATGTACCTTACAATAACAACAGGCTGGATCCCTTCCATACCTAAACGATACACTATAATCTATATATATAAAGCTCAATGTTTGTCTGTCTGTCTGTCTGTTTGTCTGTTATGTATACAAATCCACACTGTTCCACCGATCTGAACCAAAATTTGTATACTTACCCTTCGGAACCCTGCGGGTAACCCTGTCCACTTGAAATTTCCGACAGTCCACCCCATTCCCTGCATTTAGGCCCTTTGGCCCAAATCTACACCGTTTCACCGATCTCAACCAAAATTTGTATACATACCCTATGTAACCCTGTGAATAACACTGTCCACTTAAAATTTCGGACAGACCACCCTATTTCCCGCATTTAGGCCCTTTGGCAAACATCTACACCGTTTGACCGATCCGAACCAAAATTTGTATACTTACCCTTTGCAACCCTGCGGGTAACCCTGTCCACTTGAAATTTCGGACAGACCACCCCATTCTCTGCATTTAGGCCCTTTGAACCATCTACACCGTTTCACCGATCAGAACAAAAATTTGTATACTTACCCTTTGGTACCCTGCGAGTAACACTGTTTGCTTGAAATTGCGGACAGACCACTCCATTCCCTGCATTTAGGCCCCTTGGCTAAAATCTACACCGTTTCACCGATCTGAACCAAAATGTGTATACTTACCCTTTGTAACTCTGTGAATATCACTGTCCACCTAAAATTTCGGACAGACCACCCCATTTCCTGCATTTAGGCCCTTTGGCAAAAATCTATATCGTTTCACCGATCCGGACCAAAATTTGTATACTTACCCTTTCTAACCCTGCGGGTAACCCTGTCCACTTGAAATTGCGGACAGATCTCCCCATTCCCTGCATTTAGGCCCTTTGGCACAAATCTACACCGTTTCACCGTTCAGAACCAAAATTTGTATACTTACCCTATGGTACCCTGCGAGTAACATTGTCTGCTTGAAATTGCGGACAGACCACTCCATTCCCGGAAAGAGGACAGGGTCCGTCCCAAAGGCAATGGAAAAAAGGGGTAAACCCGACCCCCCCCCCCCCCCAGGAAACCCTCAGGGTTGCCACCTCCCGAACTCACCAGCCATGAGCCCTTGAGGATGTAGCACTATCCAAGGTGCACCAGAAGTGGTGGGGCTACACACACCCTGCCTCCTTGAGGGTCTTCAGCAGAAGACATGAGATATTAAGAAAAGAAAAAGAAGGCTGACACCTCGAAGAATGAGGCTATCAGGAATGATTAGACAATGGCCAATTAAGGCGGGAAAGTGAAAGAGTCGCTAGGCCTCGGATACCCTGATACCATCGGGGTCGGAAGAGGACAAGAGTTTGACCAAGGGAGGCTGACAGGAAAGAGAACTGAAAGGAGCCCGGCACCAGTAAGTAGAAGCAATGCCGGACTCCGTTGGGGTCCCGTGGTCGCAAACCCACGTCCCACAAGTTGAGAGACCCTGGTGGGTGGAGGGGGGGAGGAGGGGGCCAGGTGTGAGAATAGCTTGCTGATTTATCGCGAGTTGACATGAGAGAAATGTCCAGACCCCGCCGTGTTACCTGGTATTGCTGACTATGCTGATGTTCATACAGGGTCTTTGCTCAAACCACTGTAGTGTTACGAAAGAATGAGTGATTCACCGGTCAATGTGAATAGGACCGGGAACCCCCCCCCCCTGAACGTCTGTCATCATATATCGTCATCATCTGCGATTCGTGCAGCTTGGACCCGGGCAGTACTCGATAAGCTCTTTCACTACACGCATCGAGTATAGGCCTAAGCCAGAAAATAACGTTCAGACTTTGGAAGACATCGAAGGTAGAAATCTAAATTGCCTATATCAGATTTAAAATTACACCATGTTCGTTTAGTAGTCATTTTTCATTACCTTATTATTATAATAAGGGCAAATGACCTAGATGTTACGCCCATTATACCACTAATCACCACACACAATAAGTCTTCATCGCCTGTGAATTTTGAAATATTTCTTTCTATCACGGTAGTTTGTAAGTTTGTCGTGTCAATTCAACAGTAGTTTTCATTATCATCCTCATCAAAAGGCAAATGACCTAGATGTTACGTCCATTATACTACTAAGTAACCCCACAGTCTTCATGGCCTGTGATTTTAAAATGTGTATTTCCATTAGTTTGTAAGTTTGATATATCCGTTCAGTAGTATTCGTCTTCATTATCATCCTCATCAAAAGCGCAAATGACATAGAAGTTACGTCCATTATACTACTAAACAACACCAGAGTCTACCTAGCCTGTGATTTTAAAAATATGTATTTGCATTGATTTGTAAGGTTGATATACCCGTTCAGTAGTAGTCGTCTTCATTATCATCCTCATCAAAGGGGCAAATGACCTAGATGTTACGTCCATTATACAGTACTACTAAGCAACACCACAGTCTTAATTGCCTGTGATTTATAAAATGTGTATTTCCATTAGTTTGTAAGTTTAATATACCCGTTCAGTAGTAGTAGTCTTCATTGTCATCCTCATCAAAAGGGAAAATGACCTAGATGTTACGCCCATTATACTACTAGGCAACACCACAGTCTTACTCGCCGGTAATTAAAAATATGTATTTCTATTAGAGTGTAAGATTATTATACCCGTTCAATAGCAGTCGTCGTCAGTGTCTTCTTCATCAATGACGTTGAGTGTTAAGGAGACTGAAATATTATCATCATTCCACCGGGCGAAGCCGGGTACTACTGCTAGTGTTAAATAAAGACGTCAGTGGCGTACTAAAATAATAGAAATGGGGACTTCAAAAGCTTTGACCAAATATCAGCTGGAGCTGGATTAAAAACATGTCCCTGTCCCAAATTACTAAATTGATGTCCCGTCATGCGGAATTACCTTCTAAGAACAATATGGTACCGTGTGGACACACACAATCTGGTGACTAACTCAGTATAGAGTAACGAAATACAAAGAGAAGCATTCAGAAGTGTGAAAAATCACCTTAAGGAGGTGGTCAAAAAGAATGAAAGAAGCCTACCCTTGATGAATGACAATGAGTTACGGATGCTACAGACTAATCCACCCATGACCATCCACCGTACAGAAATAGATTAGGAAATCATGACTCACAGCTATTGCAGATAATAATCCAGACACGAGGATTGAGGATTTTGCCTTTAATCCAGACAAACCACAAATATCTTCTCTGCTCGACCACAAGCATGGTTATCCTCGGGTGGTCATCCATTGTTGTAGTGTGGCTTAGGTGTTCAGCGTTCCTCCCATTCGGATGGTCAAGCCATAGCCCTCTTCTTCTTAGATATAGGATTATTATGCCTCAGCACGTGGTGAAATGAAGAGTAGGGGAGTGATGACAGTTCTGCCCCCCCCCCCCCCCACTACTCCCAATGCGAGCCGATAACTCCCGAACCCGTGGTCGGAGATTCACGAATGAGGTGTCGTTGAACTCGAGCTGACGGGGGCTTTGCTATGGACCACTCGTCATATTTTTGAAAAAAAAATTGAAAATATTTGTTTTTGAAAGTAGGCGATAGTTTAAAAACCAAACATGATAGAACGTTGTGCCATAGTTGAAGCGAATGGTCTCTATGACCTTTATTTTTTATAATGAAACTTTTTTATTTTTTGAGATTTTTTGAAAACACTTAAATTTTGAAATTTTTATATTTTGGAAACTAAAGAGTTTACAAAAAAATTCTTTGACGTAAATGAATGGCCCTGGCCCCTCTACCCCCAAAATAAATTTCAAGTCTCTAGGACCAAAACTCTGCAGTAGTGCTGACTGGCCGGTTCGGAGTCGCCCTTACTTCCATATAAATCTTTGCCGATATTTCCCGAACGCGTGGTCGGATTTTAACGAACGAGGTATTGTTGGCGTTGGGATGACGTTCTCTTGGCTAAGCATGTGTGTTGGTATTTCTTTTTTTAAATTTGATTTTATTTTTTGGATTGGCGCTTTTTTGGAAACGGTGAATTTTGGGAAAAAGATTGTTTGACGTTAATGAAAGGTGGGCATGCCCTCTAGGCGGGCAGCAAGTTTCAAGGGTGTAGGAGGAAAACAAAATGATATCCAACTTTCTCGCAAACATTGGTGATCATTGGCGAACGGATGGTCGGATTTTAACAAATGAGGTGTTGTTGGACTTGAGCTGACGTCCTGTTTCCTATAGACCACTCGTTATATTTTTCAAAAAAAAATTGAGAAATTTTGTTTTCGAAAGTAGGTGATAGTTTCAAAACCAAACACGATAGAACGTTGCGCTATAGTTCAAACGAATGGTCTCTATGACCTTTATTTTTCATAATAAAACTTTTTATATTTTGAGATTTTTTGAAAACACTCAAATATTGACATTTTCATATTTTGGAAACTAACAAGTTGCCAAAAAAATTTGTATGACATAAATGAAAGATCCCTATCCCCTCTACCAGCAAAATAAATGTCAAGTCTCTAGAACCAAAGAAAAGCATTTTATTTTTTATTTTTATTTTTTAAATAAAAGCGTGTTTGTAGACAGAGAGCCGGTAGCGCTTGACGTATGTTACAACGAGGCTATGATTGGCCATGGTGGATGCGGGAAATGGCTATTTCGACGTGAGGCGATGTATGGTTAAACAAGGGGTCGCTTTTCGATATTTTTTCCTATGACGAATGAATGAAGGCGAATATTTTGAAATGTGACAAGCATGCTAAGATTTTTTACCCCTGAAGGGGATCTTTAACGTTTTAGTTAACGGTGATGAGCGAGATAGCTCTCTGACACAACAGACGGTTGGAGGATATGACCAAGTGATTCTTAGACGTTGGCGATCTCGGTGACCGTGCCCGGAAGAAATTAATAGCTATTTTGGTGGGATGGCAGGGGCAGCTTATGACGGTTGGTTTTGTGACATTTCCTATGATGGATAGAGGCGAATATCTGAAAATGTGTTAAGTGTGCTAGGAATTTTTTTTTACCCCAGAAAGGGATCTTTAACATGCTAGTAAACGGTGATAAGCGAGACTGCTATCTGGCACAGTAAATGGTTTTAGAATATGGAAACCTATAACATTTGCTCGACCAAGTCATGTGCATGTACGCAAAGAGCCAAAACGGTAAGGTCATTGGCCTGAAATGTTATAAACTAAATATTGAACTGGGTAAAGTCATGTGTTTTAGGATGAAAGTATGTGGTTAAAATGATCATCTATTGAGGATGGCCGCTTGCTAGTAATTATTATTATAGTAAAATGTTTAATAATAATAATAATAATAATAATAAGACACACACACATGTTTTGAACGCTAACACGCACACAGTCCAGCTCACTGGTGACTGAATATTGTACCTAGCCAGAGGACTCGTGAGAGCTGTTGCTGGTGCTGACGAGGCAGGAATGTCTACGTCAGCAGGAAGTGTGATATCAGTTTACTTGCCTCGTGGTGGCTAGCAGGTGTGCTGTTTAAGCAGAGACTGCCATTTTGTTTCTGAGACAGTAGGACTACCGATGTATAAGAGGTAGCCATTTTGGTTCCTTATTAAAAACATGAAACTAGTATAAGTTACACGAATCTTATTCAGCTTGAGGAATGTGAAGAGGCGTGGGAACACGTGCGAGAGAGAGACAGAGAACCATTCCAGGTCAAAACGCGGAGAAAATACAACTTTTTCTGTTGCTAGGCTAACTGATAACGATTGCGTTCGTTAGTCATGCACTTGCCATTTTAGCACACGGACGAATACAGTAGAGCTGTGAAAGAAAAATCCTTTTATTTGTTGGTAAGTACCTATTAATGATTATTTTAATAATGTCATGCTAATGAACCTTAAATTTGTAGTTATTGATTAGGTAATTATTGATTTTTTAATTTATTTGTTTGCAGATAACCGGTATACCTTACATGTCTGAGATACAAGAAACCAGTTTACTTTTGAGCCCACTAGAAGGAAACAGCAAGAAGCCATTGCAGGTGAAGGTGGGATTATTTTTTTAAACTAACTTGTTTCATTTTTTGTTTTATATTTTATTTTATGAAATGCATGTATTAACCTGAATTTAGGTATTTATAAAGGTTTATTTTATTTATTTTTAGAAACTTGGAAAGAAAAGCCTTACCGCCGTAGCAGTCGCTGAAAACCCGAGACGCAATAAAGTGCAACCATTGTTTCCAGGCAGTGAACTATTTAAAACTCAGGTAAGCCCAACATAAAATGCTATTCCATTTTACCACTACTGAACACTCGTAGACAAAAAAAAATCATTACCTGTACATGACTAGGACGATGATTGCTTTCTTGATTAATGACTATGTATTGGCAACCGGTTCAAGACCATATTGGTTGTTTACCTGGAAAGTACAAGGCCATATTGGATTTTGTAAAAAACAAAAATTTTAATTTAACTGACATGTCGTTCCCTATAATAATAATAATAATTATAATATTAATAATAATATAAATATCTTATGGCCTCGGATGCCGGGTGCAAGCTTTGTTATTTGACACACAGAGGGTAGCTTGCATGTCGAATTTAGTTGTTCCTTGACTATGAAAGTCAAGGAGGTTAAATGTTAGATATCTAATCTCATTAAACTCTATAGCGCTTTCTAGTAGAAAAATGAGGAACTTTGTACCCTATGAACTCAACGAATATATTGACAGGTTTGAACATGATAATCTGAACAAAATGATAAGACATTATTATTTTTTGTTTATGTATTGGTTAAAGGGGAATGTAAATGACTGCAGCTTTATAAAAAGAAAATAAGTACATGGGTTACTGTTAGTGCCGACATACAGTTTATTATAATTTTTATGTTGTTTTGATATATTAATGCCAATTAACGTTAAAGTTTTATTTACAAGTATTGATTGATTGATTGATTGATTGATTGATTGAGTGATTGGTTATTTTGTTTGCTTTTAGGTGTCGTCAAGCGCCATTAACGTAATGAACAGACAGTGAACAAGCATACATTGTGCTTTAAAGTACACTGTGCAACGTCAATAACTTACAATAAGAAAAAGTTTTATTATAACACATGGCGTTAGTACTGTACCCGTTCGTCCTGGGGATGCGATGACCCATCTGCTATTACATCGCATTCCTGGATTTCCAGGACAGAGCGGAGTTAAATGAACCTCTAGTCAAATAAGGAATGTGTCGGAAATTCAGTTGAAATATCTCAAAAGCAGAGGGTAACACGAGATAAAGTATCTCCAGGGTCGTTACGCGTTTAAATTTAATTTTTAAAAATGCAAATATAAATGGGCGCCATCAACTGAATCCCTAGCAAACCACATCCTTCCTGGTTAAGCCTTAATTAAGACAAGGAAAGGAGTAGAAAAATCACATCATCATCAGATCACAACTAAGATAAAAACAAATTTATTCAACTTTGATAGTCAGACAGACATATTAAACACTCATCCTACCTAAGAGCATGGTCGAATGCCAACGTTAAATTGTCATTGTCCAGAAAATCGAACCATCTCCATTCTACTCAAAGTGTATTTAATCCACATAAAATAGGAAAAATTTCTAAAGTTCTCTTGGGTTCTCAGGACCACCGTAGCACTATGTCTTTGCGTCACTGACATTCGTGATAACTGAGACCTAATTTCTCTTTAAATTAACATCATGAATGTGGATGTAAAATATTATTAATCTGTCTAAACACACATATTATAATCACATATTTTAAATATCACATAATTTATGGCTTGCATGGCATTATTCAAATGCTGAATATGTTAGTAAAATGCTCCTAAACATCGAATAACTAATTTACACTATTTACACTGTCATTAATCATTGCTTATTTGTGAATCACAGAAAATCCACTATTCATTGGTTATAATTATCATCATCATCAAAATTAATTGTTTAATTCATCAACACAAGTTGCAATTCTTCAAATCATATCTCAAATAAATTTATTTAAATTCATTTAAATTTATTAATCATCAGCTTCTTTATTTAATTATCACCTTCTAATTCAGTTATTCATCATCTATTTAATCATCTAATAATTTATTTAAATCAGCTTATTTATTCAATCTTTAATTCGTCCATTTATTTAATTCATTGATCTATTCCAAAATTCAATTTATCAATTTATTTAAATTTTATTCATCTGGTTATTTAGATTTTTATTATTTCATCTAGTCATTCTGATTTTTATTTCATTAGGTCAGATCATTAATATGCTTAAATTTAAGATTATTATTTCATTAATTATTATTATCAGAAAATCTTATATTATCAACATTATTTATTTGTTTAATTTCCTAACAAATTGTTTAATAAGGGTTATAGGACGTTGTCTTACAGTTTTATCACTTCCAAGTTATATCTCGTATTTAATTTTCATGCCAAAAAATATCATTGCCTTCACAAATTCACGTTGGATCTCGCTATCCACAACCACATTATATATTCTCACTTTATGCTATATCACATTTGAATACCACAATTATTCCACAAAACTCCATAAATATTCAGCGCACAGCATGAATCTCAAAATTATGCTAGACTGGGTTCGACAACCTCATGTCTGCTTCAAAATACATTAGCAATATTGCAACTTCCACTTGGCAACTTCCACAAAATGCCTATCACAAACTTCACTTAATCACGTTGCATGATCTACAAAAAATATAACTGGCTTCAAATTATCAACGCACACAATCTCCAATAACTGTAATTAATCTGATCACATCTAGACAACTTCTTAAACAATTAGGAAAAATATATTACCTTAGTAATCGTAATCAAATTCAAGATCTGCTTTCAAATAGCATAAATTCTCTTTAAAATTCTCATAATCCACTTTAATAGAAAAACACCAATGTGCTATAATCTCTCACATCAAAATATGCAATACTGATCTGCCTTAAAATAAATCTGACCATTAATGGTTCATCTTACATGATTCAATTACTTTAAATCCTTCTCAAAGGTATCAAACTCAATCATAAAAATTATCAAAAGCATCAGCTGTATCAGCTGTTAACTGAAAGTACTCTCAAAAGAGTATAGCAACAAAATATTGGATTGGCAAACAAGAATTACAAAATGTAACCCTGCTGACATTTATTTTTAATTCATTTAACAAAATTCGACTGATATGTGACTAGTAGTTTCTTGTTTGATCCTCATACAATCTCAAGTACACTCGGATGATAAAAATGAGTTCCTCAATGGCAAGTAAGATGAGTAACCACCACACGATCTTATAAATACGAAAGGCCTTGCCCCGTCGTCTAACATGATAATGCCCTGAACGATGGGTAAAGATGTGTACCACCACGCAATCGTATAAATACGAAAGGCCCCATCTCGTCGTCTCATGAGTGAATGTACCAGATTGGAATCAACAAGTCTCTAGTTGTCATATAAAAGCGATATTCATTCACTTGAGTGAATAACATCTTAATATCTCCAAACAATCCAATGGAAAAAATCCCTACTGATGAATAATACACACTCGCTAGTATGCAATGAAGTGACGAAGTGATTTAAATAATCCAATTGCAGATCACGAGTTCGAAATACTCGCCACAAAAAAATTTAACTATCCAGGAAAACTATCCTTACTGGAAAATGTCTAAAAGACCAAACATCTGTTTAATAAAGCCAACCAATGGTGAGAATTTCGTATAATGGTGCCTGCCATATCATATGGTAACGCCATATTCTAGCAAAATTTGGAGCAAATAATGTCTAAGCCATGTCTAAATAAACGTATAACTCCTACTAGAAAAATATACAAGTATGCCCAGTGCTCGTGAAAATATCATATCAGAAAGTCATAACTCTTACAGTACCTTCTCATATCAGCTGTTATTATATTTCAAAGATCGTCGATTATCCTCGTGTGTAATAAATTTTTCGAAAGATCGACGGGAATATCGTATCACCCACGCAATAACGATCGCCTTCATATCCCAAGTGAATCAGCTGTTCGACCTCCTCTTCTTCAGGAATCGAATCCATCGCTACGTGGTGCCATCGCGTCTCTGTCTTCGTTTACTCCGACATGATGAACTGCATGTTATCCATAATGGATACTGTCCAAAATCTTACGTAAAAGTTCATAAAAGCAGCGTACCCCATATTCCTCTTCTATGTTACGCCACTGTCCCATATAATGTACGGTTTGCTTGTTAAAAGTTCAATCTCCACAGCGGTTAAGTCTCACTTGTAGAAAATAAATTTTATTTATGAGAGTGTATAAGTTTTTGAAACACCCTGTAGCTGTGTTCGTACTCGATATTTTATGATAATTCATGAAAAAGAATTCTATTAATGCACATGCCAATGTTCATAAGTGCATATAATTGTAACAGTTCGTTTGCTTAAAAGCGTTAATGTTGTTTGGACCCCATGGTCGCTCTACATATTCCGTTATGAAATGCATAGTCGTAATGTAATTTGAATATCTAAGTTCATAATTGCAGTATATTGTAACTATCTGCCTGCACAATTCTATTACTGAATACAAGTCCCAACTCAATGTTGTAACTGAATGTTGAAATGAAGTTCAGCTTCTTTAATGTTGCCTGCGTATAAAAGTCGGAACTAGCCCGCTCGGATCTACTGCATTGTTCCAGAATGAACTATGCTAAAAGCCGGCCTCGCCATGCCGCTTTGCTATACTGTTCTGCGTTACAAAATGCAGCTCGAAATAAAGTTCTCAAACTCGTATTACAATGCTGTTCTGAACCCCGGCCTTTCTCCTCCGTACACGGCCCGTACAGCCTGCCTTGTAACCGGTCTTCTCGCCGTCTGCCCTGCGTTGCTCGCCTTGGCTCAATGACCTACTTCCTGCTCTCTGCTTGGATAAGTAATACTGTCGCCTTCGCTTTACGTAACAAGTGCTGTTCACCGCTCGACTTTACCGTACGCTCTGCGCATGTGTACCACTCAGCTCGCTGGCTGAACTCGACTGACTTCTCTTAACTGCATTGACCAGCTCCTACCTGGCGCGGTCACGTGATTCTCCCCCACCATCTACGGTCGTGCGTCACAAATATAATCTCGACCACCTTCATCTCGGCTATTAAGTTATACAATAACTTAAGGGATTATCTGTCTTTCTTCAAGTTATTATCATATATAATGCTTGTTATTTCTTCTCTTCTGAGAAGATTAAATATACTGTTCCATAAAGATCTTAATAAAACTTCAATATTCCTCCCATAATTCCATCTACTTGACTGGCAGTGCCTTCTTGATCCTTGGCCTTCTACGTCATTTTCTAATATACTCCTCTACTCGATGTGAGCGCTATCTTTACAACTTTTCCCATAAATCTCAACTACGGCTTAATGACAGCTGGCGTAGCCGATAGCCTCAACTGGGTATCGGGTACAGTACCAAATACAACAAGTGAGCAAGTTGGTTTACCACGTGGGTTAAATTTAAAATCAGAACATGACTGTTGGTTAACATTTGAATCCTGGCCTGTAGGCTTTTTGTCGACACATGAACATGCAAAAGCCGGTTTCTTTACTTGAACCGAGAAGATGTGGTGCGCTGTGTGTTTTGTCGTATTGAACTTTCACACTGGGAAGAAGGTGATGATCCCTTTAGAGACCATTTGGGATGGTCTCCTTGTTGCCCGTACATGCTGGAAAAACAAGTGGGTAACATACCCGTGTATTCATTTTATCGAACCACAAGACCATTGGCCGCTACTTACGTTGCTGAATCACAAATAAATAATAATAATAATAATGTATTACCAGCCAACAACGGTAGTGTCGATATATGTGGTCCATATGCCATAGACAGTGTTGAATTGGCATGTGCTTTTGAAAAATTGGGATTTTGCAAGACTAAAGCACTAGCACACCCAGAGTACAGGCCTGTTGAAAAACGTTTAGAATCTTATAAAAATGTTTGGCCATTAATATTACAACACCTTACCAAACAGCTAAGTGAATCTGGATTTTTTTTATACTGGTGAAGGGGATAAAACAATATGTTTTTATTGTGGATTTGCTTTAAAGGTTTGGCAAATGATTGATGACCCTTTTGTGCAACACGCTCGTTGGTTACCTAACTGTAAATACATGGTGTTGCTTAAAGGTCAGGAATTTGTGAACACTATTCGTAAAGAAAACGTGATTGCAGCACAAGACATAAAAGTGCCTTTAGAGTTAGAACACGAGGAGCAAATACATGAGGCTGAAAAAAAAGACTTGTCTCACGAACAGATACAAAAGTGAGACCAACAATTATGTAAAATTTGTTATCAAGATGAACTAGGTGTTGTAATTTTGCCTTGTGGACACATGATAGCCTGTGTCAAGTGTACATTAGAACTCAACACTTGTGCTATATGCAGAAAAGTAGTATCTGCTACAGTTAGGGCATTCCTTGCATAAATACTATAATTTATTAGCAATGCATAGTGCAAAGTCCCTAATTGCACAATATTATTAAAGCTGTTTTAGAGTGTAATAGATATGCTTTTCTTTTGTTTATAGACTACTAAAATGAATGTTCTGAATGCTGTGGGCCAAGCATGTGGCTTAGAGACAAAGAAGCTCAGCGAATTGCCAACGCATATTCCATTCCGCATTATCAAGATTCGGAAATTGAAAACAGCATATGGTGATCGTGTACTTTGTGTATGTGGAAACTTTGACACATTTGTGCCTACACGATTTAATGATATGTCGGAGAGTGTTTTTGATGAAGTCAATAATGCTGTGCAACCTGTACACTTAATTTATGAAGGTTTTAAAAACAATAGGTGCATGGTCCGTTTTAATTAAATAAAAAAGTGAAATAATAATGGAAAATATAAGTGATGACAATGGACTAAAAGAAAAAAATGTGTATAGAATAATAATGTTTTAGTTTTTAGTATTGTCTTAAAAATATTATTAAGAAACAAAAAAGTATATAAAGTATATTAAACATTGCAGAGTATACATGATTATGACAATAGATGCACACTTAATACAATTCTTTCTATCTTTACAATAGTCTGTTATAGTTTCTAAACACAAGGCTTGTTGTAGATCTTTTTATAGCAATGTCCATTCACTGTTGTTTTCAAAAACTGGGGATGCCGCAATGGTTTTATAGGCATAAAAACCTTATTGTTATTACTATTTAGTCATTTTGATCCTCTTGCAATACTACGGTACCTTTTTGCATATCAAGAGCAGATGACCTAGTTGTTCCACTCTTTAACACGACGACGACAACAACAACACTACCACTTGCATAGTTTGTGATGTTGATGCCTCTTGCGGTGTGGAAGACGGGTTAAACATAACTTTTAGAACAGGGGTTAAACGTTGCTCATTAAACAATCCACTATTTTGAGTAGCAATATGGTTTTCTTGATATTTTGTCGGCGGCAACTGTGTTTCACGCAGTACACTACATTGATGATCACTGACACTTAAAACCTCACAAGTTTTACTTTTTAGGTCACTACGACAATGCTTGGAACGTTGTTTTGAACAGCGCCAAATAACAGTTCCGTTTTTATTGGTTCGTTTCACAATATATGAATATCCTTTATGGTATGCATAAGGCTTACCATACCTAGTCACTGATATTTCCATGTCAACGTCAAGCATAGACTAAGCTCTAGTAAAGTCAACTTGGTAATAAGAATAATAGTTTAATATGAGAGCAAATATGGATCCAAAGAGCTCAGGTAAAAGTGGAAGCAAATAAGCAAATATCAGAACCAAGAGTGGGGGTAAAAGTGGTCGCAAAGTGGTAGAGCCTTTACACAATAATTTTAGCACGACGTAGCTCTTGTTCAATTTCTTTGATTTCCCAATCGTGACCGGTATGACCAGTTTGTTGTAAAGCATGCAAGTGTCGAAGCCGTTGAATTAGCTTACTGGGTTTGTTCAGTATAAAAATTTAACAAATGAATTTTTAGGTGTAAACAAAGCATTACCATTATCATTATCATCATGATCATCATCATCATCATCATCAACAACATCATCATTATCATCATCATGATCATCATGATCATCATGACCATTATCACTATTACTATATAGTCCTTTTTGATCCTCTTGCAATACCACTTCATTTATAGTCTGCGTGGATTTTGATAGTGTTAAAGGTTTCTTGGACGTTGACAACTGTCTTAACATGACTTTTTGAGGACATGATAAGTCCTTTTGAACGAACACTGCACTATTTTAGCCGCAATATCGTTTTCTTGAACTTGCTTCTTAGCATTTTGATAATTGTTTGTAAACAGCAACCGTGGTTCGTTTAGTAGTGCACTACATTGATGAACACTCACACTTAAAACCTTTCCATTTTTACTTTTCAGATTGCCTCGACATTTTGTTGACCTCTCTTTTGAGCATCGCCAGAATATTATTCCTTTCGCATTCTGACGATTATAGTTATAAGAGTATCCTTGATAGAGTGCACGTTGCCTACCTTTGTTGGTTGTAGTATGTTCCATATTAGTAACTGACCTGTCAGTACGATGTTCACACTACAAAGGTTACAACTGTTTTGCTAATGGAGTGACCTACCATAAGCTTATATATATATGCTTATGTGTTGGCTTTTTGTGTTAGCTTTTAGTGTATTGGCTTTTGTGTTGGCTTTTTGTGTTGGCTTTTGTATTGGCTTATTTGACAAGTTATCTTTGTCAATGTATTTAGTGGATTTTTTTCTTGGTTTTGGAAAGTATTTGAAAGAGAGGGAATATTTAAAGACTTAACTTTAGCTCACTAACCTAACCTAACCTAACTTCACTTAACCTAACCTAACCTAACCCAACTTTACCTAACCTAACTTCACCTAACCTAACCTATCTTCACCTAACCTAACCTTTCAACTCTCAGATGATAATTAAATTCTGGGCATAATCGAGTTGGAACCCAAGACCTCAAGGGTAAAAACCAATTATTTTTGGTAGCTTATTTTGGTAGCTTATTTTCATGGCTAACCTAACTTTACCTAACCTAACCTCAGCTCACTTTGGATATCACTAGTAAGTGTTCATATCCTCCGCTAGGTGGCATGCTAGTTGTTCAGGTAGTGCTCATATTTACCGCTAGGTAGCGGAAACATACTTTGCGTGTTGCATGTGACTCTTGTGAAGTTTGACCGCGTGCAAGACGTGCTTGTATAAGTTCTATATATAAACTCAATATTCGATAAACCAATAAATGATTAGAACTAACGTGTGTAGCCAGGTTTGGGCTATATAGGAGACCTTTAGCAAGAAAGGCTGTCTAACCCACTAGTCTTCAGCCAGCCTTGTCATACGCAGTAAGCACCTGTTGGCAGTAAATCCTATACCACGTTGTTCATTACATGGCACTTAAACTGGCTCTAGATCATGGACTAAAATTGGTTTAAAAAATCAACGTATGCCTTTAGCCAAGGTCTTTGTTTAAACTTTAACACAAAAGCCAACACATGAAATCATCGTGTGTTAAAGTTTAAACAAAGACCTTGGCTAAAGTCATACGTTGATTTTTTTTACCAATTTTAGTCCATGATATAGAGCCTGTTTAAGTGCCAAGTAATGAACAACGTGGTATGGGATTTACTGCCAACAGGTGCTTACTGCGTACGACAAGGCTGGCTGTAGACTAGTGGGTTAGACAGCCTTTCTTGCTAAGGGTCTCCTATATACCCTAAACCTGGCTATACATGTTAGTTCTAAACATTTATTGGTTTATCGAATATTGAGTTTATATATAGAACTTATACAAGCACGTCTTGCACGCGGTCAAATTTCACAAGAGTCGCATGCAACACGCAAAGTAAGTTTCCGCTACCTAGCGGTAAATATGAGCACTACATGAACAACTAGCAAGCCACCTGGCGGAGGATATGAACACTTACTAGTGATATCCAAAGTGAGCTGAGGTTAGGTTAGGTAAAGTTAGGTTAGCCATGAAAATAAGCTACCAAAATAAGCTACTAAAAATTATTGGTTTTTACCCTCGAGGTCTTGGGTTCCAACTCGATTATGCCCAGAATTTAATTATCATCTGAGAGTTGAAAGGTTAGGTTAGGTGAAGATAGGTTAGGTTAGGTTAGGTGAAGTTAGGTTAGGTAAAGTTGGGTTAGGTTAGTGAGCTAAAGTTAAGTCTTTAAATATTCCCTCTCTTTCAAATACTTTCCAACACCAAGAAAAAAAAACCACCAAATACATTGACAAAGATAACTTGTCAAATAAGCCAATACGAAATCCAACACAAAAAGCCGACACAAGAAGCCAACACAAAAAACAACACAGAAACCAACACAAAAAGACAACACAAAAAAGCCAACACAAAACGCCAACACATAAGCCAATATATATAAGCTTAAGGTAGGTCACTCCATCAGCAAAACAGTTGTAACCTTTGTAGTGTGAACATCGTACTGACAGGTCAGTTACTAATATGGAACTTACTACAACCAACAAAGGTAGGCAACGTGCATTCTATCAAGGCTACTCCTATAACTATAATCGTCAGAATGCGAAAGGAATAATATTCTTGCGATGCTCAAAAGAGAGGTCAACAAAATGTCGAGGCAATCTGAAAAGTAAAAATGGAAAGGTTTTAAATGTGAGTGTTCATCAATGTAGTGCTCCAAACGAACCACGGTTGCTGTTTACAAACAATTATCAAAATGCTAAGAATCAAGTTCAAGAAAGCGATATTGCGGCTAAAAATAGTGCAGTGTTTGTTCAAAAGGACTTATCATGTCCCCAAAAAGTCATGTTAAGACAGTTGTCAACGTCCAAGAAACCTTTAACACTATCAAAATCCACGCAGACTATAAATGAAGTGGTATTGCAAGAGGGTCAAAAAGGACTATATAGTAATAGTGATAATGGTCATGATGATCATGATGATCATGATGATGATAATGATGATGATGATGATGATGATCATGATCATGATGATAATGATAATGGTAATGCTTTGTTTACACCTAAAAATTCATTTGTTAAATTTTTATACTGAACAAACCCAGTAAGCTAATTCAACGGCTTCGACACTTGCATGCTTTACAACAAACTGGTCATACCGATCACGATTGGGAAATCAAAGAAATTGAACAAGAGCTACGTCGTGCTAAAATTATTGTGTAATGGCTCTACCACTTTGCGACCACTTTTACCCCCACTCTTGGTTCTGATATTTGCTTATTTGCTTCCACTTTTACCTGAGCTCTTTGGATCCTCCTTTGCTCTCACATTAAACTATTATTCTTATTACCGAGTTGACTTTACTAGAGCTTAGTCTATGCTAGACAGTTGACATGGAAATATCAGTGACTAGGTATGGTAAGCCTTATCCATACTATAAAGGATATTCATATATTGTGAAACGAACCAATAAAATCGGAACTGTTATTTGGCACTGTTCAAAACAATGTTCCAAGCATGATCGTAGTGACCTAAAAAGTAAAAATAGTGAGGTTTTAAGTGTCAGTGATCATCAATGTAGTGTACTGCGTGAAACACAGTTGCCGTCGACAAAATACAAGAAAACCATATTGCTACTCAAAATAGTGGATTGTTTAATGAGCAACGTTTAAGCAGTGTTCTAAAAGTTATGTTTAACCCGTCTTCCACACCGCAAGAGCCATCAACATCACAAACTATGCAAGAGGTGGTGTTGTTGTTGTCGTCGTTTTAAAGAGTGGAACAACTAGGTCATCTGCTCTTGATATGCAAAAAGGTACCGTAGTATTGCAAGAGGATCAAAATGACTAAATAGTAATAACAATAAGGTTTTTATGCCTATAAAACCATTGCGACATCCCCAGTTTTTGAAATCAACAGTGAATGGACATTGCTATAAAAAGATCTACAACTCGCCTTGTGTTTAAAAAAATAACAGACTACTGTAATGAGAGAAAGAATTGTATTAAGTGTGCATCTATTATCATAATAATGTATACTCTGCAATGTTAAATATTCTAGCTTTTGTATAAAATAAAACAACATTGTAACATCATTTTGCATTTATTTACAAACTTCATATACATTTTTTTGGGTTTCATGAAAATATTTTAAGACAATACTAAAAACTAAAACATTATTATTCTATACACATTTTTTTTCTTTCAGTCCATTTTCATCACTTATATTTTCCATTATCATTTCACTTTTTTCATTTAATTAAAACGGACCATGCACCTATTGTTTTTAAAACCTTCATAAATTAAGTGTACAGGTTGCACAGCATTATTGACTTCATAAAAAACACTCTCCGACATATCATTAAACCGTGTAGGCAGAAATGTCACAAAGTTTTCACATACAGTACACAAAGTACACGATCACCATATGCTGTTTTCAATTTCCGAATCTTGATAATGCGGAATGGAATATGCGTTGGCAACTCGCTGAGCTTCTTTGTCTCTAAGCCACATGCTTGACCCACAGCATTCAGAACATTCATTGTAGTAGTCTATAAACAAAAGAAAAGCATATCTATTACACTCTATAACAGCTTTAATACTATTGTGCAATTAGAGATTTTGCACTATGCATTGCTAATAAATAATAGTATTTATGCAAGAAATGCCCTAACTGTAGCAGATACTGCTTTTCTGCATATAGCACAAGTGTCGAGTTCTAATGCACACTTGATACAGGCTATCATGTGTCCAAAAGGCAAAAATACAACACCTAGTTCATCTTGATAACAAATGTTACATAATTGTTGGTCACACTTTTGTATCTGTTCGTGAGACAAGTCTTCCTTTTCAGCCTCATGAATTTGCTCCACGTGTTCTAACTCTAAAGGCACTTTTATGTCTTGTGCTGCAATCACGTTTTCTTTACGAATAGTGTTCACAAATTCCTGACCTTTAAGCAACACCATGTATTTACAGTTAGGTAACCAACGAGCGTGTTGCACAAAAGGGTCATCAGTCATTTGCCAATCCTTTAAAGCAAATCCACAATAAAAACATATTGTTTTATCCCCTTCACCAGTATTAAAAAAATCCAGCTACACTTAGCTGATTGGTAAGGTGTTTTAATATTAATGGCCAAACATTTTTATAAGATTCTAAACGTTTTTCAACAGACCTGTATTCTGGGTGTGCTAGTGCTTTAGTCTTGCAAAATCCCAATTTTTCAAAAGCACATGCCAATTCAACACTGTCTATGGCATATGGACCACATATATCGACACTACCGTTGTTGGCTGGTAATACATCATTACTATTATTATTTATTTGTGATTCAGCAACGTAAGTAGCGGCCAATGGCCTTGTGGTTCGATAAAATGAATACATGGGTATGTTACCCACTTGTTTTCCAAGCATGTTAGGACAACAAGGAGACCATCGCAAATGGTCTCTAAAGGGATCATCCCCTTCTTCCCAGTGTGAAAGTTTAATACGACAAAACACACAGCGCACCACCTCTTCTCGGTTCAAGGAAAAAAACGGCTTTTGCAAGTTCATGTGTCGACAAAAAGCCTACAAGCCAGGATTCAAATGTTAACCAACGGTCATGTTCTGATTTTAAATTTAACCCACGTGGTAAACCAACTTGCTCACCTGTTGTATTTGGTACTAACGGCATGTGTTATAATAAAACTTTTTCTTTTTGTAAGTTATTAACGTTGCACAGAGTACTTTAAAGCACAATGTATGCTTGTTCACTGTCTGTTCATTACGTTAATGGCGCTTGACGACACCTAAAAGCAAACAAAATAACCAATCACTCAGTCAATCAATCAATACTCGTAAATTAAACTTTAACCTTAATTGGCATTAATATATCAAAACAACATAAAAATTATAATAAACTGTATGTCGGCACTAACAGTAACCCATGTACTTATTTTCTTTTTATAAAGCTGCAGTCATTTACATTCCCCTTTAACCAATACATAAACAAAAAATAATAATGTCATGTCATTTTGTTAAGATTATCATGTTCAAACCTTTCAATATATTCGTTGAGTTCATAGGGTACAAAGTTCCTCATTTTTCTACTAGAAAGCGCTATAGAGTTTAATGAGATTAGATAACTAACATTTAACCTCCTTGACTTCCATAGTCAAGGAACAACTAAATTCGACATGCAAGCTACCCTCTGTGTGTCAAATAACAAAGCTTGCACCCGGCATCCGAGGCCATACGATATTAATATTATTATTAATATTATAATTATTATTATTATTATTATTATTATAGGGAACACGCCTCCGTGGCTTAGGCGGCAGCACGCCGGCCTCTCACCGCTGGGTCCGTGGTTCAAATCCCGGTCACTCCATGTGAGATCTGTGCTGGACAAAACGGAGGCAGGCAGGTTTTTCTCCGGGTAATCGGGTTTTCCCTGTCAAAATTTCATCCCAGCAACACTCTCCACCATCATTTCATTTCATCTGTCGTTCATTTAATCATTGCCCCAGAGGAGTGCGTCAGGTCTCGGCAGCCGGCACAGTCCATATCCTCGCCGCTAGATGGGGGCTTCATTCATTCCATTCCTGACCCGGTCGGAGACTGGAAGCAGGCTGTGGATTTTCATTTTCATACTAGTTTCATGTTTTTAATAAGGAACCAAAATGGCTACCTCTTATACATCGGTAGTCCTACTGTCTCAGAAACAAAATGGCAGTCTCTGCTTAAACAGCACACCAGCTAGCCACCACGAGGCAAGTAAACTGATATCACACTTCCTGCTGACGAAGACATTCCTGCCTCGTCAGCACCAGCAACAGCTCTCACGAGTCCTCTGGCTAGGTACAATATTCAGTCACCAGTGAGCTGGACTGTGTGCGTGTTAGCGTTCAAAACATGTGTGTGTGTCTTATTATTATTATTATTATTATTATTATTATTAAACATTTTACTATAATAATAATTACTAGCAAGCGGCCATCCTCAATACATGATCATTTTAACCACATACTTTCATCCTAAAACACATGACTTTACCCAGTTCAATATTTAGTTTATAACATTTCAGGCCAATGACCTTACCGTTTTGGCTCTTTGCGTACATGCACATGACTTGGTCGAGCAAATATTATAGGTTTCCATATTCTAAAACCATTTACTGTGCCAGACAGCAGTCTCGCTTATCACCGTTTACTAGCATGTTAAAGATCCCCTTCAGGGGTAAAAAAATCCTAGCACACTTAACACATTTTCAGATATTC
The DNA here is from genome assembly GCA_946902985.2 of Meconema thalassinum. Classification (NCBI taxonomy): domain Eukaryota; kingdom Metazoa; phylum Arthropoda; class Insecta; order Orthoptera; family Tettigoniidae; genus Meconema; species Meconema thalassinum. The sequence goes on along the minus strand of OX336389.2, from coordinate 15,206,612 downwards.
GCCTCTATCCATCATAGGAAATATCACAAAACCAACCGTCATAAGCTGCCCCCGCCATCCCACCAAAATAGCTATTCATTTCTTCCGGGCCCGGTCACCGAGATCGCCAACGTCTAAGAATCACTTGGTCATATCCTCCAACCGTCTGTTGTGTCAGAGAGTGATCTCGCTCATCACCGTTAACTAAAACGTTAAAGATCCCCTTCAGGGGTAAAAAATCTTAGCATGCTTGTCACATTTCAAAATATTCGCCTTCATTCATTCGTCATAGGAAAAAATATCGAAAAGCGACCCCTTGTTTTACCATACATCGCCCCCCGTCGAAATAGCCATTTCCCACATCCACCATGGTCAATCATAGCCTCGTTGTAACATACGTCAAGCGCTATGTCAAACAAAATTTTTTGTCAACGTGTTAGTTTCCAAAATATAAAAATTTCAAACTTCGAGTGTTTGCAAAAAATCTAAAAATATAAAATAGTTTTATTATGAAAAATAAAGGTCATAGAGACCATTCGTTTCAACTATGGCACAACGTTTTATCGTGTTTGGTTTTCAAACTATCACGTAATTTCGAAAACAAAATTTTTCAAAAAATTTTTGAAAAATATAACGAGTGATCTATAGGAAAGAGGACGTCAGTTCGAGTCCAACAACACCTCATTTGTTAAAATCCGACCATCCGTTCGCCAATGATCACCAATGTTCGCGAGAAAGTAGGCTATCATTTCTATTTTCCTCCTAAACCCTTGAAACTTGCTCCCCTCATAGAGGGCATACCCGCCTTTCATTAACGTCAAACAATACTTTTCCCAAAATTCACCGTTTCCAAAATAGTGCCAATCAAAAAAAAACAGAATTTTCAAAAATTTCTTATTAAAATACCAACACACAAGCTTAGCCAAGAGAACGTCATTCCAACGCAAACAATACCTCGTTTGTTAAAATCCTACCACGCGTTCGGGAAATATCGGCAAAGATTTATATGAAAGTAGGGGGCGACTCAGAACCGGCGAGTCAGCACTACTGCACAGTTTTGGTCCTAGAGACTTGAATTTTTTTTAGGTAGAGGGGGTCAGGGCCATTCATTTACGTCAAACAAATTTTTTTGTAAACTCTTTAGTTTCCAAAATATAAAAATTTCAAAATATAAGTGTTTTCAAAAAATCTCAAAAAATTAAAAGTTTTATTATAAAAAATAAAGGTCATAGAGACCATTCGTTTCAACTATGGCACAACGTTCTATCATGTTTGGTTTTCAAACTATCGCCTACTTTCAAAAACAAAAATTTTCAAAAAAAATTCAAAAATATGACGAGTGGTCCATAGCAAAGCCCCCGTCAGCGCGAGTTCAACGACGCCTCAGTCGCGAATCTCCGACCACGGGTTCGGGAGTTATCGGCTCGCATTGGGAGTAGTGGGGGGGGGGGGGGGGCAGCAAAACTGTCATCACTCCCCTACTACGAAGGCATCTTTTAGAGTCGTTGACATTCATATAATAATGGACACAGCTTCAAGCGTGTTGAAATTCACAGATTTTCCACCTTTTTCCACCAGTAGACTATATTTTAAAAAATGGCATTGTCTGCAAAAACACATAAACTGGCGTTGACACTAGACACGTGTCTTTCCACTGAAGCTAAACAACTTCACACGCATTAGATACAATATCGAAGAATATCAGCTTAATCTTATTTGTTTTACAGTCGGCCTTTGCACGGCTCGTAAATACAGTATTTCACTGTATCTGTTGAATATGACGACCAGATCCTCCACTAGGGTCTTACTGGTACACAACTTATTTGTCACTTGTCAGCCATTGAAGCACGCTGTAACCATGTGGTCAACACTTCACTGAATAGAAATATAATAAGATTCACAATCTTGGACGAACTTTTTGCGTCACCAGCACACTTCGTGCTATAATTAATATTTTCAGTCGTATTCACTTTACACAATTTAAACGTCGGTGATACTTTAGACTTGGTCACCTGGGACCTTCACAATTTCACATCCGCTCGCCATGCAAGCGGGGATTAAAGTCATTCCTTCACGGAAGTAGGTGTGCTCAGCTCGATCACTTCCGAGTCATTTAGCGTCTAAGTTCATTCCTTCCGCGTATCGGCGGTGTTATACCTTCGTTCTTAAACCATAAATAAAATATTAATAGCCCATGAAAAATGTGGCTAGTTAAGCTGAATGACTGATTATTTTAAATTCAGGTTGCACATCAAAGAGAACTTCTTTGATCATGTAGGGTAATATTATATTGCTTCTTAATGAAGTCAAAATAACATCTAATGTAGTGGCATGCATCTGTGGGTGCTTTCACAATTCTTGAACATTATACATTCCATGGTTCGAATACAAGCTATCACCAGCATGAGCTATTTCAAAGAAAAATGATGACAGCATTTTTCTTTGACTCAGCAACAGTTCTTAATTCTGGTGATACATTCCTGAATCTCCACTCTCGGTGGTCAGACAAATAAATAAGTTAGTCTTTCTTCGTAGCTGATTTGCTAATGGAGTTCACATCATTATCCCATGCTTCCCATTCCTTCATCGATGGAATGTAACATTCATCCTCCGAATCGGATTGTTCTGTATCTCCCCTAAATTCAATATGATGGGCATGTGCTCCTTCTTCCATCTTCTTTCCATGGATCTGGTGCATATCACTCATATACTCTTGCCATTTCTCCCGTTTCTTCTCAGCTGAAACGTCAAAGTCGGAGTCTTCATCATCGGTTGTAACTCCAAAATTATTAACATTGTCAACTTGCTTCAGACCATATCTTCGGCTTATCTTCTCCAGGTGGTATAGTGCTTCAGACAGTCTCATCTTCGGAATATAACCATCATCATCATCATCATCATCAGATTCTAGCTCTTCTTCGCTTGACGTAGCTTCAAAGTAGTGAATATCAGCATCATCCAAGTTGGAGCTTCCAGAATCAATTTCTTCCTCTCGTTCTCTCAGGCGTTGATCTCTGGCATCTACCATCCTCTTCGTAATCTCTTCGAACTGCTCGTCGGACATCGACGGTCTCCTCTCCACATAAGGTACTGTACCCGATAATCCGGAAAGGATCCTGTTGGAATATCCATTGCCCCCGCTGAATTGCCTATTTCTAACTGCACCGGCATTTACTACATTAGAAATCGCTTCATACATGGCCTTTAGGGATCTACAGACAGCAGTTACCAGAATATTGTGGATCAACAACCAACTACACGGGGCACTCACCTTTACTTACCTCTCGGGGACTGGGACTTCAGCTTCGCCTACAATACATCCACAATATTCCTCACCTTATATTTAAAATGAATCACACTCCAACAACAATGGAAAACAATCTGAACTAAATTTATTAACAATAGGGTAAACTAATCTAGTATAAACAAAATAACAATAAACGAATTTAACAATAGACATTAAAATTAAAAGCACGCAATCATTCACACCTCCTTTCAACTCTACATCCTACTACAATGCTGTATTAAAAATTATGAGCACAAAATCTTGGCTTGTTCTAGGCCTACACTGCGTAAAAATAAAAACGTTTAATGAAGTCTCTTAATGGCATTCCAGACACATGGTTTCATTCACAAGTCTGCGTTGTAACGCACGTGCAGTAACTTTGTTTCATCACTGAAATACCGGCACCACGCCGTACTCGAAAATGGTTTATACAATTAATACAAGGCGGTGAGTTTACACCTGTTCATATTATGTCATCGCTCTCCAATGCTAACGGTGAATCATTCTCGCTAGCCCATAGAGACTGCTTGTGTGTGCATTTATAAAAACACGTAAAAATTAACATTTAGATCTTACAAAAGTTCACATAACTGCTCTGTTTCTTAAACAATCATTCTAAAAAATGTATACACTCTTTCATTCGCACCCCGTAATTGTTCTAGACCAATCCGGTTCCATATCTGCTCTTAACAATGAACAATCATTCATTCCCAAAACATCCGCTCATAAACACACACTGTTCCAAAACAATTGATTAATAAATCCTACTAAATTATTTAACTAATTAAATCGTTTCCACAAAAATTATTTACATGTAATATGTTAATAATAATATCCATTATCTAGTGTTGCTAACGCGACACTTTCGAGATTCTGACTTCTCGGTTACAATATAACTCTTAACTAAATATATACACTGGTTTTTCACATAACCATCCTTCTCTAACGTTCTGTAGCTTTATATACTGCTTACACATCGTCTTATATAGGTTTCATTACACTGTTGGTATAATACAGTCGACTAATTAAGGTAAACTGTACGTAATTACATAACTTTGAGTTTAATAAAATTTAATAATTTTATTATAGACATGAGAAGACAATCTTTCTCAAGTTGTATTTCCGCTGAAACCCTCCTATTAACACAGCTAAATCGTTAATTCACACAAACTGGACTACTTGTATACAACGGCTCTTATCATGGTACATGCCTTTTTTATCAAAGAACAACAATAATTTGACTTCCTTAAAATGCGGAATTCCCTCGCATGAGCACTCTTCATATCTCTACAAATCCTCATATAACAGTATATATGGCATAAACAATTATCATCTACTATGTTAAACAATAACCAAAAGGGATTAATTGTTATTAACATTTCTTATGTAGGTCAAATACTGGCATGACCCTCAGTATCATTGCACATGACTACTGGACTACAATTATACATGCGTAAGTTCTTCAAACGAAACTTCCAATTGTAATGAACGATATTAGACAGTCGGGATTAACCTCCTGAAATTTACTCCACAACAAGATAATTAACTGTTAACTCGTCTGTCGCAAATACATGTAATAAAAATAATACTCCTGTCTCATCTCACTTGTCAAGCTTTAAATTGTTTATCGTTGTAATATCATGTCGACAAAATGACGTGATGTTACACAAATAGCATAAAATAAAACACATGTTATTTATAGTGTCAGATAGAATTCAATCTTGACCGGGATAAACTAGCTTTGAATTCCTAGCCAAAGATTTGAATAATCTTCGATAGAAAGGTATTTCCTCTAACATATTAAATGAACAAAGCTCTTAGCTTTACAAATAATAAGAAAGGTTTGTCAATGTCGTAATGTTTTTCCACTCTACACAAAGAATGTTCATAGGGATTAAGACTTCGGTCTAATCAAACGACTAGTATTTCTTAGATCGTCGATAGTTTATGTACAATAATGATATAACAATATCATTCGATGTTTCTTCTTTTCTTGAAGTTATATGTTGTTACACTAAAGTGCTCAAATTAAATTTAATAAGAATTTTATTTGAAGCTATGACACAATGTCAGAATACTTGGTTCAAATGAAATTATTAAAATTCGAGAGTCGAAACGACTAGTCTCCTATGAGGCAATATGATTCCTCAAACAAAATTTTAATGTCAGTTCCACAACTGATCCGTGGAATAAAATTGAAAAATAGATGAAATGCAATCATCTTCTAAATATTCTTGAAGCATAAAAACTTAACACACTTCTGAAGTGTAAAATACATAAAAGCACTGAAATACATGAAATGAGAAAATATAGAAAAATATGGAATACGATCGCTGGAAATATGGAATAAGATCGCTGAAAATATGGAATAAAATCGCTGGAAATATGGAATAAGATCACCGGCTCAGAATGTTACTAATCAAGCTCTATATAACAATTGAGATACACTAATACCTTATTTGGACGAAAACTTGAAGATCTATGTAAGTATTCCCACAATACTTTAGATGTTTCCTCAGTACAAGACAGTGAGATGGATCTGCATTCGAACCACGGATCTGCGACCTCAGAGATAAGAAACGTCCCTCTCTGGAATTCACCAACATTCGCCTGGGCTCGAACGACATCCTTCTGGCAAATTCTTCTGTGTTGCTGGGCTACCTTTCCCTAGCAGCTGACAAATCTCTTCTGTAAAGTCTTCATTCTCCGTCGTAAATATGCATCAGCTTCATCATTGGAATATAATTATGGAAATATTCATATAAATGGTGAATGAAATATTTCCATTGCTAATTGATGTTATGTTAGTGTTCGTAGACTGACGAAAATGCACAAGATGGACCGTACACTACGTCTGTATTCAAGAATACGTTGTCTAACGAAGCTCCATCGTTGTATCTTAACTCCTGTTATCGAATATGTCTCTGGCGCATGACTATTTAGTTCATCATATCAACAATATTAATTATGCTGAATGATAAGGTTTGAAGAATAATAATAATCATTCTGTTAATGTTTATGTGTTGCGCCAATATTAAAAGTTCTCCGCTTCTGTTCACTTGAACTGCGTCGCCAACTTCACGTTGCAATTTATAATGATATTCAGCTTTATTTCCAACACATTTGGAAATCTAACTTAACAGGCTTATATTGTCGAAACGGTGAATTTTTTAAACGCTCGACTTTTCACAATATATATAAAGCGACCTGTTCTTTATATATATATGCTTATTTAACTTCAGATCTCAATTATATAAGAGATATAATCAATGCAATGTTCCTCGCAACTTCACGTAGAATGGAAGTGCGGTGACCTCCTACGTTCCACCTAGCTATCCTCGCGTCTCCACAAGTCAACAGTCGTCGCACTCGGACTAAGCTTTGGGATCTCCGTCATCCCAGTAAAAACACTTCCTTACTCTTCAAAGTCTGCTGGAATAAGAACCTCGATACTTGGATCTCCCCCTCCAAGTCGAATTTTTGGCGGCCATATCAATCTCCCACCATAATTTTAGCGCGTAGATTACTAATGCTTATTACTGCGTAGATTAACCGATCTGCGGTTTTTAAAGTATCAGACATAATTTCTCTTAATATTCTCTTCATTACCAAAGAAGAAAATCTTCTTCTAAGGGCCTAAATGCATAATTTCATCATATTGTGTAATTAAAGTTGATCCCGTCTTCAATAAGACCTGTTCTCATTGGCTCTGGGCTGGGATCCAATAGCATAATTTATAACAATATTTATAATATTAATGTCTCAACTCTCTGTTGCTATGCTAAATATAGCCTTCTAGAAGCGTCCATTGTGCAACACATCACTTGATCGGGCTCTCCCACTGTCTCGAGCTTGTAACACTACACTCCTGTGTCACACTTCCAGAAATTATATTTGCTAGTTAAATTTTATCATGGGGACGGAAAATACTCACATTTTGTCCCTAAGTAATTCAATTTACGGGGGCATTCCTCCGTCATCTCAATTTAAAAACAGTTGCAAATTGTGTTTAATCATTCTAATTCAAGACTTTTGATATGTCACTTGAACTCGTATATTGAATTATTTTAGCCGATTTTCTTATGATACTTTTTTAAATTTTTAGCATTGAATTTTCCTAACATAACGTTATTTTCATCATCAAATAACTCATAACAGTTATTCCCATAAGCATTAGTTATGCGGAACGCTCTTTCTTCTTGGTTCTATTGCCGTTATCTTCATCTGACCCGTTCCGCTTCTTCTATTCTTCTCTTCTTCAACGTCTTCTTCTTCTTCTTCTTTTCTTGGTTCTTCAACGTCTTCTTCTTCTTCCTTTCTTGGTTCTGTGCAGCAGTATATCCTCTTCTTTCTTCTACTTCTTTTGGTCAACGTAAATGGTCCCTCCATATCGTCTATGAGAACCATTTCAATTACCTTCTCCTTTACTGGTGCTTGGTTTGGAATCAACACTCAAATCCTTTTTATCACCATTTCCAATTTCCTTGTCTCTTAAATCTTTAAGATATTCTTGTCATTCCTTATGACGTTCATCATACTTCTCCTTCGTCATAATTTCATCTTGGGAGTTTCTGTTACGATTATCGTTTTGGTTATTCCTATTGTTATTCCTGTTATAATAACCATTATTATTGTATCGGTAGTTATTATTATTGTAATAATAACCACTTCTACAGTTGCCATTGCTATTGTCGTTATTACGTCCTTGCTGTTGCTGATATGGACGGCCTCCACGGAATCTCCTGTATCTGGGTTTTGGTCTACGATCACGGAAATAAGTATTCCTTTCAGGACCAATATTTCCCTTTTCTGGTTCTTTCGGATTGTCTGTCTTTTGTGTTTGGTCAAGATATACTGTGTTAATGTCTTTGTACTCTTGCCTTTGGTTCTTCGCAACAACTTTTGGCATAGGGCTCGTGTAATCGAGTTTTCTGAGCAATTCGTCCATGCTTGCTAGATCGTTGATCCCTGACGAGATAATTAGACGTCTGACTTCAACAGGGGCATCCTGGCTATCGCGTCTATCAACTGAGCTGTAGATAACGGGGGTTGAAGGAATCTGAGTCTGGCTAACTGACTCGTGAAGAAGTCTGCGTAGCGTGTAGGAAGAGTTCCTGAATATTTTCGTGAGTATACTTCTGCACGTAGGGAGTTTTGTGCTTCAATAGACCAGAAACGCTTTATTAGTGCTCCTGCGAATTCATCGAAGTTCATGAAGCTATATCTAAAGGCGCAAAACCATTCAATGGGCCCATCTGACAGATAGCGTTCTACGATCTTCATTTCCTTCTCTCTTGGAATATGCGCTTCGATCAAGTAATCTTTGAGATTTCCGATGCACTCTATCGGTGTGAAACTATCTAGGTTGCTGAACTTGCGCGGTTTGTCTTCAAAGTTCCTTATGACCGTCACGTTTCTTGGATATGAATCCTGAAGATTTGGTCGAAAATCTCTATTGTACCTTTCGGGCTCTTTACTCCTCTCCTCTAAACCTTCCGTAAACCTGAATAATCTTTCTTCCGGCCTTATTTCCCTTTCTTCCACTTCTAGGCTATTTCTTCTAGTCTGATTCCTCGAATCTTCAAAATCTATCTTCTCCCTTTCCTTTTCTTCTATCTCAGCGATAATCTTCTTCAGCTGTTGGCCTACTTCAGTATTTAAATCTTCCTTATACGTCTCAATCTTGGCAACATCTCCTAGATTAAGATTTTGTAATTTCTTGGATACGTATTCTTCTAGTTCATTAGAATTCTCCTCACTCATGGCATTAACGTTAGTGACAACCTTGTTTAATCGTTCCTCTATCGTTTTAGTCCTACTCTCTAACGATTCTTTCAAAGCTTGCACATCCTGACTAGACTGAGTTCTATCTTCTACTTGCTTTTCAGTGAGCGTATCAATCCTTTTACCTAAATCTGTTCTTAATTCAATAACCTCTCTATTAATTTCTACTTGGGAACTGGCTAATTTCTTTTCTATGTTATCTTGGATTTGCTTAACATGTTCCCCACTAGATTTGTTCCACTCGTCTTCCCCTACAACTACATTAGCTTTTAACATTGCAGCTATGTCCTCCTCAATATCTGCCTTAAGAATTTTACTATGGTCAATAACCTGTGTTCGTAAAGTTTCTACATTACCTATTAATTCGAGCAAAGAAGCTGTAGTTTTTAACGCATCGTTAACAAAAGGTGACGTTAAAGCAGTTATATTCTGTGTACACAATTCTTTAGACACCTCTACCTCTTGTCTAATCTTATTAATGTCCACCTGGAGTTTTGTTACATCTACAAATACCGTATTGACTTCTGTCTGTATTTTACCTAAGTCAGACTGTACATCACTGACATCTGACTGCATATTATTTATGTCAACCTGAACATTGGTGACATCGGCTTGGACTGTATCTACTTTAGATTGGACATTGGATACCTCTAACCTCACATTACCAATATCGGACTGTGCATTAGACACATCCGCTTGTACTGAGTCTACTTTGGATCGGACAGTGGATACATCTACTTGGACTGTATCTACTTTACTTTGAACATGGGATACATCTGACCTAACATTACTAACATCGGACTGTACTATGTCTATCTTTGTTCATACACCACTTACATCATCCTGTATCTGCTTTGAGCTGGCCTGTAATCACGTGACATTTGCAATCATTTTAGAGGCACTAGTATGTAAACCCTCTAAAGAAGTCTGAACTTCCTGAATGTCAGTTTCGAAACTCTCTTTGACACTTTGTGCAACTTTATCTGTAAGAGAATCAACAACTTTAGCAATCACTGTGTTAAGATCCACCTTTCGTTCCCGCTTAAGTTGTTCAAGGTCCTGCTTCGCTTCCTGAAATTTACCTTCCATATCCACCATATTCGCAGATAAATTCTCCTTTATCTCACCTTTGACAACATTTAAACTGCTCTGCATTTGCTCCTTCCAATTCTGCTGCAACTTCGTCTGCATCACCTCCAACATTCTCTTTACATCCTCACTTGCCATTGGAATAACCCTTTATATAATGCTGTAGGGACATAAACAACAACAGAGCAAAATAACAACATCTGAGCAACGTCCCATTCCATATATATTTTTGAGCACCTTAATGTATAAAAGTAACTTAAAATTACCTTAGCATTAACTTAAAGTACACCCTATGTTGAATATACTCACTCAAAATGTTCGTTCTCCTGTGATTCACCTTAAATATACTACCACAAAGAAATTCTACCATTACATACATCAAAACAAGTTAGCTTTAGTTTTGCACATAACCTTAGCAATCGTCATGTACCGGTGAAATAAAATAGATATTCAGACCGTAGGTCCTTTTTCGAAACTGTCTACCTACTACACCTCTCTCAGGTTTCTAGGATCTGATCTTTATCTGAGTGTAACCTTCCTAATGTCAATTTAAATTAAGCCAATATAATTACCCTCACATCCATCCGAAATTGGATAAGACATCCCACAAGTCTGGTAATTATTTCTTTCACTAGAAATGTTCAAACCAACTTCCTTTAGAGACACTACGAAGCTAATTTCGTAGCCCCAAAGTTCATAGACGCCATTCCTACTGTACCCGATAATCCGGAAAGGATCCTGTTGGAATATCCATTGTCCCCGCTAGATTGCCTATTTCCAACTGCACCGGCATATACTACATTAGAAATCGCTTCCTACATGGCCTTTAGGGATTTACAGACAGCAGTTACCAGAATATTGTGGATCAACAACCAACTACACGGGGCACTCACCTTTACTTACCTCTCGGGGACTGGGACTTCAGCTTCAACTACAATACATCCACAATATTCTTCACCTTATATTTAAAATGAATCACACTCCAACAACAATGGAAAACAATCTGAACTAAATTTATTAACAATAGGGTAAACTAATCTAGTATAAACAAAATAACAATAAACGAATTTAACAATAAACATTAAAATTAAAAGCACGCAATCATTCACACCTCCTTTCAACTCTACATCTCACTACAATTCTGTATTAAAAATTATGAGCATAAAATCTTGGCTTGTTCTAGGCCTACACTGCGTAAAAATAAAAACGTTTAATGAAGTCTCTTAATGGCATTCCAGACACATGGTTTCATTCACAAGCCTGCGTTGTGGAACGCACGTGCAGTAACTTTGTTTCATCACTGAAATACCGGCACCACGCCGTACTCGGAAATGGTTTATACAATTAATACAAGGCGGTGAGTTTACACCTGTTCATATTATGTCATCGCTCTCCAATGCTAACGGTGAATCATTCACGCTAGCCCATAGAGACTGCTTGTGTGTGCATTTATAAAAACACGTAAAAATTAACATTTAGATCTTACAAAAGTTCACATAAATACTCTGTTTCTTAAACAATCATTCTAAAAAAAAATTATACACTCTTTCATTCGCACCCCGTAATTGTTCTAGACCAATCTGGTTCCACATCTGCTCTTAACAATGAACAATCATTCATTCCCAAAACATCCGCTCATAAACACACACTGTTCCAAAACAATTGATTAATAAATCCTACTAAATTATTTAACTAATTAAATCGTTTCCACAAAAATTATTTACATGTAATATGTTAATAATAATATCCATTATCTAGTGTTGCTAACACGACACTTTCGAGATTCTGACTTCTCGGTTACAATATAATTCTTAACTAAATATATACACTGGTTTTTCACATAACCATCCTTCTCTAACGTTCTGTAGTTTTATATACTGCTTACACATCGTCTTATATAGGTTTCATTACACTGTTGGTATAATACAGTCGACTAATTAAGGTAAACTGTACGTAATTACATAACTTTAAGTTTAATAAAATTTAATAATTTAATAATTTTATTATAGACATGAGAAGACAATCTTTCTCAAGTTGTATTTCCGCTGAAACCCTCCTATTAACACAGCTAAATCGTTAATTCACAAAAACTGGACTACTTGTATACAACGGCTCTTATCATGATACATGCCATTTTATCAAAGAACAACAATAATTTGACTTCCTTAAAATGCGGAATTCCCTCGCATGAGCACTCTTCATATCTCTACAAATCCTCATATAACAGTATATATGGCATAAACAATTATCATCTACTATGTTAAACAATAACCAAAAGGGATTAATTGTTATTAACATTTCTTATGTAGGTCAAATACTGGCATGACCCTCAGTATCATTGCACATGACTACTGGACTACAATTATACATGCGTAAGTTCTTCAAACGAAACTTCCAATTGTAATGAACGATATTAGACAGTCGGGATTAACCTCCTAAAGTTTACTCCACAACAAGATAATTAACTGTTAACTCGTCTGTCGCAAATACATGTAATAAAAATAATACTCCTGTCTCATCTCACTTGTCAAGCTTTAAATTGTTTATCGTTGTAATATCATGTCGACAAAATGACGCGATGTTACACAAATAGCATAAAATAACACACATGGTATTTATAGTGTCAGATAGAATTCAATCTTGACCGGGATAAACTAGCTTTGAATTCCTAGCCAAAGAATTGAATAATCTTCTATCAAAAGGTATTTCCTCTAACATATTAAATGAACAAAGCTCTTAGCTTTGCAAATAATATGAAAGGTTTGTCAATGTTGTAATGTTTTTCCACTCTACACAAAGAATATTCATAGGGATTAAGACTTCGGTCTTATCAAACGACTAGTATTTCTTAGATCGTCGATAGTTTATGCCCAATAATGATATAACAATATCATTCGATGTTTCTTCTTTTCTTGAAGTTATATGTTGTTACACTGAAGTGCTCAAATTAAATTTAATAAGAATTTAATTTGAAGCTATGACACAATGTCAGAATACTTGGTTTAAATGAAATTATTAAAATTCGAGAGTCGAAACGACTAGTCTCCTATGAGGCAATATGATTCCTCAAACAAAATTTTAATGTCAGTTCCACAACTGATACGTAGAATAAAATTGAAAAATAGATGAAATGCAATCATCTTCTAAATAATCTTGAAGCATAAAACTTAACACACTTCTGAAGTGTAAAATACATAAAAGCACTGAAATACATGAAATGTGAAAATATAGAAAAATATGGAATAAGATCGCTGGAAATATGGAATAAGATCGCTGAAAATATGGAATAAGATCGCTGGAAATATGGGATAAGATCGGCGGCTCAGAAGGTTACTAATCAAGCTCTATATAACAATTGAGATACACTAATACCTTATTTGGACGAAAACTTGAAGATCTATGTAAGTATTCCCACAATACTTTAGATGTTTCCTCAGTACAAGACAGTGAGATGGATCTGCATTCGAACCACGGATCTGCGACCTCAGAGATAAGAAACGTCCCTCTCTGGAATTCACCAACATTCGCCTGGGCTCGAACGACATCCTTCTGGCAAATTCTTCTGTGTTGCTGGGCTACCTTTCCCTAGCATCTTGACAAATCTCTCCTGTAAAGTCTTCATTCTCCGTCGTAAATATCCATCAGCTTCATCATTGGAATATAATTATGGAAATATTCATATAAATGGTGAATGAAATATTTCCATTGCTAATTGATGTTATATAAGTGTTCGTAGACTGACGAAAATGCACAAGATGGACCGTACACTACGTCTGTATTCAATAATACGTTGTCTAACGAAGCTCCATCGTTGTATCTTAACTCCTGTTATCGAATATGTCTCTGGCGCATGACTATTTAGTTCATCATATCAACAATATTAATTATGCTGAATGATAAGGTTTGAAGAATAATAATAATCATTCTGTTAATGTTTATGTGATGCGCCAATATTAAAAGTTCTCCGCTTCTGTTCACTTGAACTGCGTTCGCCAACTTCACGTTGCAATTTATAATGATATTCAGCTTTATTTCCAACACATTTGGAAATCTAACTTAACAGGCTTATATTGTCGAAACGGTGAATTTTTTAAACGCTCGACTTTTCACAATATATATAAAGCGACCTGTTCTTTATTTATATATATATATATATATATATATATATATGCTTATTTAACTTCAGATCTCAATTATATAAGAGATATAATCAATGCAATGTTCCTCGCAACTTCACGTAGAATGGAAGTGCGGTGACCTCCTACGTTCCACCTAGCTATCCTCGCGTCTCCACAAGTCAACAGTCGTCGCACTCGGACTAAGCTTTGCGATCTCCGTTATCCCAGTAAAAACACTTCCTCACTCTTCAAAGTCTGCTGGAATAAGAACCTCGTTCCTTGGATCTCCCCCTCCAAGTCGAATTTTTGGCGGCCATATCAATCTCCCACCATAATTTTAGCGCGTAGATTACTAATGCTTATTACTGCGTAGATTAACCGATCTGCGGTTTTTAAAGTATCAGACATAATTTCTCTTAATAATCTCTTCATTACCAAAGAAGAAAATCTTCTTCTAAGGGCCTAAATGCATAATTTCATCATATTGTGTAATTAAAGTTGATCCCGTCTTCAATAAGACCTGTTCTCATTGGCTCTGGGCTGGGATCCAATAGCATAATTTATAACAATATTTATAATATTAATTTCCAAACACGCTGTTGCTATGCTAAATATAGACTTCTAGAAGCGTCCATTGTGCAACATATCACATTATCGGGCTCTCCCACTGTCTCGAGCTTGTAACACTACACTCCTGGGTCACACTTCCAGAAATTATATTTGCTAGTTAAATTTTATCATGGGGACGGAAAATACTCTCATTTTGTCCCTAAATAATTCAATTTACGGGGGCAGTACATCGGCGACAACTGTCATGCGATGACTCTGGTAAGGTTCATCCCTCGAAGTTTGAGATGAATCATCAAATTCCTTTCTTCTGTTTAACTCCGTGTTATAAGCTCGACTTTCTAAGGCTTTTGCATGCCAGTCATTCTCTGGTCCTATTGCTCCATCACTAGGTTGCACTGAGTTTTCTTGAGTGGTATTCCTGCATTCTTCCTTGATGCTTTCTTCACTCTCTTCATCAGTGTTTTCTTCGTTAGCTTCTTCCGAGCTCTCTTCTTTAATCTCAGTGATTTTTATGCCCTCTGCATTCTGCATATCTTGGGCATATACATTCGCATTCCTAGCTTCATCTTTTTCATGCACATCCATCGGAATAGGATCAAATGGCTTGAAACAAATCGTATTCTGACCCATATCGATGATTCCATCATGTGTCCTCATATAATCAGCCCCTAAGATGGCTTGATATCGTAAATCTCTCAACACAAGGAATAGATGTAGGTACACGTGGTTAGCAATCTCCACGGTACAATAAACTTGCACAGTGCATTTGACACTCTTGTCTGGGATAATTCCTCGCACTTTCACCGTTGATACTGGCAGTTCAGTCAACTTGGTGTTAATCTTTAGTATGGCATGAAAATCTGCTGCCAGAACACTGATCATGGCTCCTGTGTCTGTCAGTAATGTTACAGGGTAACCGTTAATTTTGCCGGATATAACTGGTAGTCTCGTCAGTTGTACGTTGTTCGTCGTTTGCCTCTCATAGAGTAGGTCTTCCTGGAGGGGTTCCCAAAGAAGTATGACAGCCCTTACTTTGGAATTCGTCTCCTCAGACATCATTGAGATTTTGGCGTTTTTGTTTTGTTTACCCTTACCATTATTAGAAGTACCAGGTTGGTTAGGGTCTAATCGTATCTCATCAAGATCTTCTGGAGGTTCCCTCGGTGTTCGAGTTTTCTATCTCTCTTCTCTCGTCTGGCGAAGATACTCTCGACTTTCTTGAGCTCTTCCTCTCCAATCTTGGTCAATTTCTGTTACTTGTAATCGTGGATCTCGGTCTCGACGATATCCTCCCGAGTATCTGTAATCTCGACGGACATTACCTCTCTGTTGATTCTGATGATCCCGTCGTTGATTGCCATTATAATTTCCTCGGTCTTCATTCGAGCGTTCGAAACGACGTTCCCAATACGTTTGGTTCCTGAACCTATCGTTTCGATCATAGTTACGGTTATACGGTTGCCGGTTCCAATTTCTCCGGTCAGGTCCTAGATTGTCCTGCTGATACCGTGTTCCCATATTGGACATAGGTTCAGGTGTTTGACTGTTCTTGTCGACAGTGGTTATATTAACTTGTCGATTCGCCGGTCTGTTATCATTGCGTGGTTCACCACGAGGTCGTTTACTAGGAAATTGTTCGTTGGTTGAGTCGAGTCTTCTCAAAATCTGATCGCATTGGACAAAAGATGTTGCGTCAGTGGAGATCAAGACTCGTTGAACGTCTGCGGGATTTTGCCTGATTATCGTTTGGATCAGATCCGTTTCCGCCAGTGGGGGTTGAAGGCATCTCAACTTAGCTAATTGAGACGAGACGTAATTAGCATAGCACGTTGGCTGAGTAGAGCTGTACCTCTTCGTGTACATTTCGGCTCTTATCCCCTGCTGAATATCCGAAGACCAATATGTGCGCAATAAAGCTTCTCTGAAATCACGGAAGCCAGTGAACCAGTACCTAAAAGCGCAGAACCAGGTGCTGGCTTGACCTTCCATCAAACGCTCTATTTTCCGGAGTTCACGTTCCGGTGTTACCATCGTATCACGCAAGTACGCTTCAACATTATTTAGGAATTCAACGGGTGTGACGCCACCTCCACTTCCTGAAAATCTGGCAGGTTGTTCCTCCCTTGAACGTATGATCATCACGTTCTGGTTCCCCGAACTACGTGTCGGTGTAAAGATCGGTGCTTGACAATAAGCTCGGTTGCTCCATGGTAGTTGGATAGCAATTACCGGTCATAGTAGTGACATTCGGAGTAGTAGTCATAGTAGATAATCCGGTTGTATTGATTGGCATTTGGTAATCGTATTGCAGTGGATTTCCCGCGGTGGAAATAACATTTAGTGGTGACTGCCAATAATGTGACGTACTGGGTTGCCCTGAGGTTGTGGTAGGGTATGCCTCAGCAGTCATCATCATTTGTGGTCTCACTGTTGATGATGTTGTAGGAATTAACAGAGGTGTTACAAATGTCGTGGATTTCATTTGAGCTTCGATCCGTTCTAATAAACGCTGCTCAAGATCCTGCATGTCAGGCGAATTAGAAATATTGCCTGGCGAACCTATTGCATTTATTTGTAGCTCGATCCTCTCTATCTTCCCACGGAGACACTCGTCAACATCGTGGACGGTCTTCTTAATTTCGCCCTGATCCTTCTCATTTTCCTCCTTAGCTAAACTCATCTCCCTCATCAATTCCTAAGAATTTTCATGAGTTTCCAGCCTTAACCCTTCCGTGTTAGCAGTAAGTTCTGCCATAGTATTCTTACTGTCGGCTAAGTTTTCTCGAAAACTGCCCATGTCTTTCACCACTGTTCTCATATTATTGTGAACAGCAGTGGCTACGCCCCTCATAACTCTGATACTAGTGCTAACAAGTTCGACTTGTAGTCTCATCTCTTCGGTAGCCGTTTGAGTTTCATCCATCCGTTCCTTAATAGCAGAAACTCTAGTTCCTAATTGCTCCTTCACGGTCGCAATCGCAAGTTGGAGTTCACTCCTCCCTTCATCCATACGATCGCTTACCTCTTCAATTCTAACGTCTATTGCATCTAACCGTGTCTGCATTTCCAGTCTACCTGCATCGATAGTATTGGTCAGGGTTTCAAAGCGTGTATCAACCTTCCCTAACGCTGCGACAAGATTAGCATTTGCTTCTGCCCGATTCGTTTCCAAATCGTTCCTGACTTGAGTTAGTGTACAATTTAAAGCGACAGTGTTTTCAACATTGGCATTCATAGATTCATTTAATGCTTCAACATGATTATCAATAGTTTGATTAATTGCTGCAACATCAGTATTAATAGAATCACTTAATTCTGTCCTAACATTGTTTACATTTGTGTTTACATTGGTTATGTCAGCCCTAACAGTGGTGATATCATCCCTGACAGTAGGCATGTCTCCTCTGACCTCAGTCAGTGTGTTGTTAAGTGTGGTGACTCTAGTGTTTATGTTTTCGTTGAGGTTGGCAGTATTAGTCGCCATAGCCTCATTTATGTTAGCAACATTATCAGTTATGTTGCGCCTAACTCTACCTAATGTTCCATTTACCTCAGTCACATCTGCTCGGACTAAATGTAGATCGCCTCTCAATGTCGCAGTATTTTCATTAAAATCAGCTCGTAATATGGTAATGCTTGCCTCCATATTGGCATTAATCTGACCCACCATTAGGTTCATCATCTAATGGAACCGCTCTCCCTCCATTACACAAATACAATTGATGAGATGAGGAAGAAACACCTTACACCCAGCGAACACTACTTTATGGATGAGTGGCCATGGTGGAAAGCTTGGCCATCCCCAATAAACTCCCATGAATTCTGCTGGATTCGACGACAAAGAATGATTCTACATTTACATTTAACAACAAGCAAAGCAACACAAAACAAGTTACATTTACTACGGATGAAGTACTGGCAACATAAAATACCTCGACTGAATTTTAACTCTGTTAGACTTCACCCCATGGTCTGATATCTAAACAGAATGCCATGTGACCTTTTGTACGGCTGTACGCCATCTAAAGTTCGTCACAGTCCAGACAAATTTGTCAATAATCAAAATACACGATCCTCTAAAAATGACATGTTGCTCATGGCCTACATGTCCACGTCGGCTTACCAGGTTGGGCGCCAAAGGAATAGAGAAGTGGTTATGTGCCCGTTGGACGAGGTTATCTGGTTACCACCAACCGTAACGTGGCCTCCCAGATGACCTCTACCTCGAGACACATTGCCGGAGAGGATCGGAATGCACTTCTTGGGACTAGCCGGCACAAGACTCTGCTTCCCTAAGGATCAGGTTCCTATCACAGTGATTGTCATAGACGCCCAAAGAAAATGCACCCCCAAAAGGTCAAAACTACTAAATAATTAAAATCCAGACTTAAGACATACTCATGGTTGGTTTATTTGGAAGGTCAAACCCCTGTCCTACGGTCGGAGGGTTTGAAAAAACGGCTATTCCGTAGCTAAAAAGCAAAGAAAAAATAAAACAACTCCTAAAATTAACGTAGAATCCCCTCGACAGGTCCTAAATACAGCAAAACAAAGCAAAACTGGGGAAATGGTACCGCAAGAAAAATCGTTATACAAAAAAAACTGATGCTTCTAGGAAGATGGCATCATGGCATCAAAACATGTCAAACAGGACAGCAAAGTTAAAGGACTGGTACCATCCCATATTTACATTTATACTATAATTATTTGAACTACTCCTGCTTTAATCTGATCAACGGCGTTAGACGTCCGTGATACACAAACTATACAAAAACTAATTATTGTCAGTCATCATTTTACAGTACACTGGTACAATTATATACAAACAACAAAGATGTTTTATATTACAAGAGGCAGTAGGGTAATAGTGGGGAACACATCGGTAAATAAATAAGTGGTACACACAAATATTGGTCTGCTCGACTACAGGTACAAGATCAAAATGTAACAACGATTAAGGTTTAACTGTATTATTAGCATCGCCGGTTTAGGAAATAAATAGATGATTCATGATTTAGTCCCAAGTTTAATGTCGTAGATTTATGAGTCCATTGATTATTAAGATAGTTGACCATATGCAAGGCGTCGCAAGAGCGTGCTACCTTCACGTGGTACACCTCAACAAAGAATACGTGGCTCGCACGTTAACAATAACACAATCGGTACTCGAAAGAGACCATACCTTTTCCTCCTCGGTCCAAACTTGTTCTGTAACATAGATCTGGCCGGCTTTCTCTAATAAACGAGGTAACCAACCCTGCGTCTATTAAAAACACGGTAAATAATCATTCACTTACAAGTGAGAATACATAATAGCCTTAAGGGTCCAACTTATCAAATGGTTGCTCAAATTCATTATACATCATGACGAAACATATTGGGGCTCGCTCACAAATACCTGCGAGTATATTAAAAAAATAGCATTACTTATCAGTACACCTGTACCAGAACAACTTTACAAAAATCGATACTGAATCAAGGTCAATAGCATGAGCATAAACAAAGCATAGCCCGTAAGAACATTCCTAGCAAGGTCTAGAAATAAAGAAAATAAAAATGAAGTCGATAGTCAATTGTCTCACAAGAGAGATCGTAAGTAACTTTGGGCAATGTCATTGACGTGGACTGGACAAGCACCTGTCATTGTGCTCCCAGCGCTTGGCACTAAGCATCATAGCGCGTCAGTGAATCTCAATGAAAATGTCTATCACTGATCTTTCAATACATTAAAGCACAGTAAATGTAGACTGTAGCAATCACCCTAAAGGATTATACACATGTAAAGGAAGATACTATAACGTTAAAGACGAATCAATTACAAGTAGAATGATATGTTTGGCTTCTGAAAACCAAATAGACGTAACAGAAAGATATTCCTCTCTCTTTGAATGGCTTTGACATTGTGTAGCGCCACTGAAGCTCACAGCGAATGAGTGCTGCGTACAAAACATGTTTAAATGATAATAAAATACTGGTTCACACCTTAACCTTAGGTGGAACTAATCGAAATGATACGAATCGTGTAACATAAACTTTATGAGTAAGTTCATAACATTACTTGACTCATGTACAGCGATGTGAATTATCTGAATTCTAGTGGCGAACTGCTCACTCTTTAAAAATGTACCTTACAATAACAACAGGCTGGATCCCTTCCATACCTAAACGATACACTATAATGTTAAATAAAGACGTCAGTGGCGTACACAAATAATAGAAATGGGGACTTCAAAAACTTTGACCAAATATCAGCTTGAGCTGGATTAAAAACATGCCCCTGTCACAAATGACTAAAGTGATGTTCCGTCATGCGGAATTACCTTCTAAGAACAATATGGCACCATGTGGAGACACACAATCTGGTGACTAACTCAGTATAGAGTAACGAAATGTAAAGAGAAGCATTCAGAAGCGAGAAAAATCACCTTAAGGAGGTGGTCAAAAAGAATGAAAGAAGCCTACCTTGATGACTGACAATGAGTTACGGATGCTACAGACTAATCCACCCATGACCATCCACCGTACAGAAATAGATTAGGAAATCATGACTCACAGCTATTGCAGATAATTATCCAGACACGAGGATTGAGGATTTTGCCTTTCATCCAGACAAACCACAAATATCTTCTCTGCTCGGCCACAAGCATGGTTATCCTCGGGTGGTCATCCATTGTTGTAGTGTGGCTTGGTGTTCAGCGTTCCACCCATTCGGATGTTTAAGCCATAGCCATCTTCTTCTTAGATATAGGATTATTACGCCTCAGCACGTGGTGAAATGAAGGCATCTTGTAGAGTCGTTGAAATTCGTATAATAATGGACACAGCTTCAAGCGTATTGAAATTCACAGATTTTACACCTTTTGCACCAACAGACTATATTTAAAAAACTGGCCTTGTCTGCAAAAACACATAAACTGGCTTTGACACTAGACACGTGTCTTTCCACTCAAGCTAAACAACTTCACATGCTTTTGATATCATATCGAAGAATATCAGCTTAATCTTATTTGTTTTACAGTCGGCCTTTGCACGGCTCGTAAATATTTCACTGTATCTGTTGAATATGACGACCAGATTCTCCACTAGGGTCTTACTGGTACACAACTTATTTGTCACTGGTCAGCCATTGAAGCACGCTGTAACCATGTGGTCAACACTCCACTGAATCGAAATATAATAAGATTCACAATCTTGGACGAACTTTTCGCGTCACCAGCACACTTCTTGCTATAATTAATACTTTCAGTCGTATTCACTTTACACAATTTAAACGTCGGTGATACTTTAGTCTTGGTCACCTGGGACCTTCACAATTTCACATCCGCTCGCCATGCAAGCGCGGATTAAAGTTATTCCTACACGGAAGTAGGTGTGCTCAGCTCGATCACTTCCGAGTCATTTAGCGTCTAAGTTCATTCCTTCTGCGTATCGGAGGTGTTATACCTTCGGTCGTAAAACATAAATAAAATATTATTAGCCCATGAAAAATGTGGCTAGTTAAGCTGAATGACTGATTATTTTAAATTCAGGTTGCACATCAAAGAGAACTTCTTTGATCATGTATGGTAATATTATACTGCTTCTTAATGAAGTCAAAAGAACATCTAATGTAGTGGCATGCATCTGTGGGAGCTTTCAAAATTCTTGAACATTATAAATTCCATGGTTCGTGTACAAACTATCACCAGCATGAGCTATTCGGGCTCAATACCTTATCCCAAAGCATATAGGTAATACATGGGTTATACTATACTTTTGACTACCTAGTTTTAGCTACCTAAGTGTAGTTTCTCAACATTAACAGTAGAATTGGGAGTGGGAAGTGTAAAGTAATTAGAAAAGTACAAGCAGTGTCCATACAATATTTTGTATTTTTAAGTCATTTTAAATACAGTTACAATATTTACACATATTACATTTTTTCTTGTTTTAGGATTTTGATATCCATAACGTAACCCTTTAAGCAATGAGTAATGGCCATAGGCATGAGTACCTATACCATTAGTATCAATTACTCTTTTATCATCACCAGGACACAAAGCAATTTTGTTTAGTCTTATAGATGATATGTCATGTTGTTTAGAAGCGATAATGTTCATTGGTATTCTTGTTTTTCATGACACAATCCTGATAATCTTGAAAGCTTGTACAATTTTTGACAACACCTCTACTAATACCTTTAATCTTTTTGATTTCTTTACCATTTATGTCTAAAGCATACATTTTAGTTCTAAGTCCATCAAATGCTTTAATAATTTGTCCACAAGCCTCGTCTTTAAATTTTCCCAACGTTTTCTTGTTTGATGTAGAGTAACATATATGATTAGTAGGATAATCAGATGTGTCCAGGTGTTCTAGGAAATCCAACTTGTCTTGAAATACATCTTGGGTGTTAACCAAATAAATGAACGAGTCGGTATCCATATGCATGAGTTTAAGATTGTCCATGCCATAAAAGGGTAGCAGGACATCGTACTGTAGTGGTGGGAATACATGAGAGTTTTTGAAATATCCAGTATACACATTCCAATATACAGGGTCTTTCATATAAAGTAAGAACGCCAAGCGGTGGTTTTGTTATCTGCTGCTGCGGTGGCCTTGACCGAGCTTGTGGCGCGCCACGGCCCCCTGCTTTAAGCGTGTGTACAATCCTGTATGAAATATTACCTTATAAAAGATGCTGGAAGTGTCGTCCTTCCTGGGTTATACAGGCATTGTATCTGGTAACCACATTCTGGCTGACGCGAGTGAGTTCTGCCACTGTAATATTTCTCATTTTTAATTTTATGCTTATTTACAATTACGTGAATCTGTGCTAGTGAAGGTGGCACTTCATCAGGAAACTGCTGAACAACTGAATCACGTACCCGCCAAGCCGACTCGTACTTAAAATAAGTTTTACATACAAAAATACGATGTTGTAATGATAACTGTTTAGGGGCAGATCACCACGCAGTTCCGCCCCTTAAATAACAATAACTAATGATAACTGTCTCATGTTAACATCTGAGGTTCCGACTGGCGACTGAACACCTGCACGTTTATTGCAAGTATTATGCGCGCGCTTTCAATACTACAGCAGGGGGCCGTGGCACGCCACGAGCCCGGCCAAGGCCACTAGAGCAGAGGTTAACAAAGCCGCCGCTCACCGTTCTTACTTTATATGAAAGACCCTGTATATAGGCTTATTGAATACAATGATACGTTTAGCCATGTGGAAAGCAGCTAAATTAGGACCATAAATTGTTCTGTCAATAAATGTTAGGTTGTCCGTCTGCAGGTGTCCGTCCGTCGTGTCTGTGATGCGGGCAATCCAGGTAACGGGCTCGCAGACTCCTAGGTTGGTGTCCCGGTGAACCGTAATGTCGTAGTCGTTCAGGTTGGACAGGCGGACGTACGGCCGAGACGTCGTGTTGATGAGAGTCTTTGCAACTAGCAATTCTTTTGTCTGGATGTCCTCATATTTTGGCTCGATGACAGCCGCCACTCCCTCAGCAGTTCCGTCGACAATTACGGCAGCGCTGACCTCAGTCCTGGCGGGAACGATGACGTCATCTCTCAGCCTTACTCGTCGTGCGGTGATGGCCTCGTGTGCTGGTTGCAAAGCAAGTTCCTCACCTCCGAAGTGCAGAGTGTTGGTACTCAGGTCCAAGATGATGTCGTTCTGGTCCAGAAAGTCCAGTCCGATGATCACTTCGTTTGATACGTCAGCCACAAGCACTGGGTGCTTCACCACCCGCCGACCAATGACGAACTCCAGTGATGCTTCGCCATGTACCGGTGCAGTCTCTCCAGTCGCGGTTATTAGTTGGAGGTTCCTTTGTGTGGGTTGCACTCTCCACCTCGGGATCACGGTGGGATTGACGATGGTCCTCGACGCTCCCGTGTCGATCAGCATGGGCCAGCTCACTCCGTTGACGACTCCGTCGTCATCAGGCTGCTATTGTCCCTCCGTAACTTCGTCACATGAACTTGGGTTGCCGGGGCTTAACGACTGTCACAAGCCAACCTTTGCCCCCCAAGGCTGGCTAATACTCGTTTCCCTGGGCCGGACGGTTTTCAGACGACTGATTTCCCGTCGAATACCCTCGGCGGCGGCGATCACCGCAGTCCTTTCTCAGGTGGCCTTTCTTACCGCAGGTCCAGCAGGTCGGTAGTCCTCTTCCGGGCCGCCTCTCCGGTTGTCTTCCGGCTGTGTCGTTGCTGGTGGTGCCGCGACTATTGAAGAAACGGCTTAGCGCCTCCATCAATTCGTCGACCAGGGGCTTGGTCTCGTTGGTTTTTGCTGGTTCGTCGACGTCCACTTGACGCATCCGCGCGTGCATTCTAGATTCCTGTTTTGCCGTCTCGAACTCAAGTGCGTGGCTCAGCGCATCTGCCGGGTCTTATTGCGCGCGAGTCGCAGTGCCTGTTGTGTGTCCGAGTCCCGTAGCCCGTCGGTGAAGGTCTGCGTCGCAATCTGTTCCAGAAAGTCGGCCGGCGCTGTTGGGTATGTGAGCCTTACGAGGCGTGCGAACTCCTGCAGGGTTTCCGCGTTCTTTTGTACCCGGGTCCGGAGCTGCATCTGGTAGGCCTACTGAAGATGGCTATATCCATATCGGGACTCCATATGGGCGATTAGTGAAGCGTAGTCCTTGGATCCTGTCGGGATGGCCTGAAGGACGTTAAGGGCGTCCCCTCTCAGCGCTACAATGAGAGCTGTAGCCTTTTCCGTGCTGTTCCAGTTGTTTATGGAACAGGCTGCCTCGAACTGACGTAAGTAGGTGCTCCACGGGACCTTTCCGTCGAAGGTTGGGGGCGTCACTCTGCTCTGTCCCGTTCCTGATATCCCCGGTGTACCTGTGGGCGGGCGTCGGCGCAGCTCGGCAACTTCCTCTTGAAGAGCGTTGAATTTCTCTTCCACCCCCGTCAGTGGGCGTTTATGCAGTTCGGCAACTTCCTCTTGTAAGGCGTTGAATTTCTCCTCCACTCCCATCAGCGGGCGTCGGCGCCGCTCGGCAACTTCCACTTGTAAGGCGTGGAACTTCTTTTCGACTGCCGTGACTTCCTCACGTAGGCCCTGTTCTAATTTCTTCAGGTCTTGTGCTAACTTAGACTGGCCATCTTCCATCTTCTTCTGGCCATCCTTCAGGTCCTTGGCTAAATTCTTCTGGCCATCTTCCATCTTCTTCAGGTCATCCTTCAGGTCCTTGGCTAGTTTCTTCCGGCCGTCTTCTAATTTGGCAGTTAAGTCTTCGGCTAGATTCTTCTGGCCGTCTTCCATCTTCTTCTGGCCGTCTTCCATCTTGGTTTCCATGCCAATTAACATTTCTAGCAATGCTGCCAATTGCGCTTCCATTTTAGATGTTTGCCTTGTAAAGGGCATGCACTCACAGGAAAATTAGAGAACTGTGGTAAAATGACCTGCTCGGGTTTTGAAACCAGGACCTTCAGGTGTTGTGCTTGTGCTTGAGTTCGTAATACGGCTTCTGACACCAGTTGTAACGTGCCACCCTGTAGTGGCACTTCCGTTAACTGGATTACGGTGGGTAGAAAGCACAACACAAATTATTCCTTTAAAGAAACGTATTAGCTTTATTGCGGGCCAGAAAGATACACCACAAAAATAGCAAATACAAGCAATTAGTATCTCACTCTAGTTTCCTCTCGTAGGGAACACTTGCCTTTCACTTGTCAAGAAGCCACAGAAGTTAATCCCTCCTAATGAGACCGGTGGCCTCGATAGAACTACCTGCAACACTTCCTTGAATACGCAAGCTACCGTTATTTACATTAGCCGGTCACTCACCACTACACTCTGCTTCGCTGTCCGCTGGCTAGGGAAACAGCCCCCGGTGCTTTCGCAATTCACAACACTAACCTCTGCTGCACTGGAAAACACACTCGCTCAAGACACAGTTTCTCCGTAGGCTTCACACTCCTTCACCCACAACTGTCGCTCAACGTAAAAGCTTGCACTAGCTCGAAAAACACTCTCCACCCCACTTGCCAGGTCGCTCTTATATAGCCGGCTGGTGACTCAATAAATGCTTCTAGATCCGTCCAGGATTCACGGCTTCTCGAGATTTCCATCACTGGCTGGGTCACGAATATTCTGGACCATCCCTTTTGTCCTAGTAGCCCTGTTGCGGAAGGCGCACGTAATACACTGAGGCAGAGCACAGCCCGGAGGCAGCTGTGACTCATGCGGCGAGGCGACGAAACACACTCACAGCCGTAAAAATATTGCTAAGTTAATGGAAGAGTTGAATAAATTAAAAGGAAACGGAAAGCAAAGCAAGGAAACTTGGTCGACAGTGGTTGCTGGTAGTGTAAGATTGAATAAGCTTAGACCAGTACATGTAACTGAAATTCCCGTCTCAAATTCATTTGGAGCGCTCGTCGAAGAAAATGATGACTTTCTTCAAGAAGAAAGGAAGAAAGTGACAAACAGAAAATCCTGGAAGATGCGGATATTTGCGGATAGTCACGGGCGAGATGTAGCAGCAAGCGTATTGGAGAGAAGCGGAGAAAGGAGGTCACTTCGACAGTAAAACCAGGAGCTCCAATTGCAGTGGTCACGAACGGGATGGTAGGAGAGTGTGCGACCCTCACTTCAAAGGACTATGCAGTAATCATCCCTGGAGCAAACAACGTCTATAGAAACGAGAGTAAAAAGGTAATCGAAGATTTAAAGGGCACATTGCCATCCATGCATAACACAAATGTCATTATTGTAAACATTCCGCAGAGATACGATTTAATTCCCAAATCATGTGTATATGTAGAAATAGAGGCTACAAATGGAAAAATTCGTAAAATTTTTAAGAGTTTCCCAAATGTCCAAATTATAGATGTAAGTAAATTAGACAGGAAGTTCCACACTCGACATGGCCTACACTTAAATAGGTTAGGAAAAGAGTATCTTAGTGATGAAATCTGCAAAATTGTAAATTCAAATGGTAAGAATAGTTCAACAGTAATATCTTTAGAGTGGAAGCAGGGAAACTTGTAAAAGAGGCCAAACGTGTGGTTTGGCATTCAGATCTTTCGATGTCAAATTTAACTGAGTGCAACAATGGTATTTCGGATTTATCTAGCAACAATAATAATAACAATTATGATAATAATAATGTAAATAAATCACCAAAACAAGCTTGCAAAAGTAACAAATTTAAAATTTACCACCAGAATGTTCAGTCTCTCTATAATAAAATTGATTACATAAATCTAATGCTTAAAAATGAACTTAAAGACATCTCAGCACTATGTATTTCAGAACATTGGCTGAAAGAGGAACAACTCGAATTAATTCAATTTCCAGGGTTTATACTAGCTAGTAAATACTCTAGATCTAATATTAGCCATGGTGGTACTTGTATCTTCTTAAGAAATAATTTAGATCATGAACATTTAACAGCTCATGATTATCTAAATATGGAACAGGATTTTCAATTCTCTTCCGTAAAAATACAGCAGTTTAAGTTAATAAGTGTATGCGTATACCGTTCTTCGTCAGGAAAGTTTCGTTTATTTATAGATAAATTAGAATTGTTACTCATTTTTTTTTGCGTATGGCTTTTAGTGCCGGGAGTGTCCGAGGACATGTTCGGCTCGCCAGTTTTGTAGCTGCTTCGAGACGGACACCCAATGGGTGAGCTACAAGTACCGTTGGGGAGGGAAGGAGGGAAGTTGGAATGTAAGGGCGAGGAGTTGGAAGGTAGCGGCTGTGGCCTATAGTTAGGGACCAACCCCGGCATTTGCCTGGAAGGAAGATGGGAAACCACAGAAGACCATCTTCAAGGTTGCCGGCGGGGGGATTCGAACCTCCTCGCCTCCCGGATGTGAGCGACTGCCATCAGTCATGCCGTAACCACCACGGCTAACTCACCCGGTGTTACTCAATAACATGACCAAAGTAAATTTCCATATAATAATTTGTGGGATGTAAATGTGGATTTCTTAAAATGTGATAGAAATTGTGAATTATTAACACAGTGACTAATTTCCTATGGCCTGAAACCTGCAGTAAATACCCCAACAAGAATAACAAAATTTAGTAAAACCACTCCTGATCAAATTTTTATAAATACAGATAAATATCACCATTCAATATAAGTCTATTGTCCGGGTTTTAGTGACCACCATGGACAAATACTGAGTTTTGAAGTACCCCAAACAATCAATAATAATGATAATGGAATACAATCAAAGTGCAGGTCATTCCCTGAAACAAATGTTACATATTTCAACGACTCATTAAATATGGAAACAGGGTCAGAAATTTATAAACTAGAAAATGTAAATGAAAAATTTAATGCATTTAACAGTACCCTGAAATACTATTTTGAAACAGCATTCCCCTTTAAACAAAGGACAATTCAAAATAACAAAACTAGCAATTGGATAACAACAGGGATTATAAATTCATGTCAAAGAAATAAATTTCTACACAAATTATATAAACAATACCACACAACACCTGAATTCAATTTATACTACAAAAAATATACTAGCATATTGAAAAAATGAAAATCCACAGCCTGCTTCCAGTCTCCGACCGGGTCAGGAATGGAATGAATGAAGCCCCCATCGAGCGGCGAGGATATGAACTGTGCCGGCTGCCGAGGCCTGACGCACTCCTCTGGGGCAATGATGAAATGAAAGACAGATGAAATGAAATGATAGTGGAGAGTGTTGCTGGAATGAAATTGTGACAGGGAAAACCGGAGTACCCGGAGAAAAACCTGTCTGCCTCCGTTTTGTCCAGCACAGATCTCACATGGAGTGACCGGGATTTGAACCACGGACCCAGCGGTGAGAGGCCGGCGATACTAGCATATTAAATAAGGTAATAAGACTAGCAAATAAAATGCATAATGATAATTTTATTTCCCAATCATCTAATAAAACCAGGGCTATGTGGTCCGTGATAAGGAAAGAAACTGGAAAATCTGCTAAAATACAAAGGACCAGAAATAATAAAGTGATTAATAATCCAGAGGAAATAGCAAACACTTTTAATGGTTATTTCCTGGAAATTCCACAAAAATTATTAAATAAATCACAGGTAAATACACTAAATTCTAATAATAAAATAAATAAATAAATAAATGCAGTGATTCTTTATTTATAAATCATGTCACAAGTGAAGAGGTAAGAATAGTTATAAAAGAGCGAAAAAATAAATTCTGTGCTGCTATTGATGGCATCTCTGATGCAATTTTAAAGAAATGTGCAGAAAATATAATAAATCCACTTACGCACTTAATAAACAGTTCAATTCTCTCAGGAACTTACCCGGATATTTTGAAGTAATTAAAAGTGATTCCAGTGCACAAAAACGGTTCAAAATATGAATTAGATAACTATCGTCCTATTACCTTACCAACTGGTATTGCAAAAATTGTGGAAAAAATCATGAATAAGAGACTGATAAGTTTTATAGAAAAAGAAATACTATCAAACTCACAACATGGATTCAAAACGGAAAGATCTACACAGACAGCAATTTATGAATGTAGTAATAGTATACTGAAATTAATTGAAAATAAGGCACATGTAACTGGCCTATTCTTGGATTTATCGAAAGCATTTGATGTTGTTGACCATAAAATCCTCCTTACAAAACTAAATCAATATGGTATTAGAGGTCTAGCTAATAAATGGATAGAGTCTTACTTAACAAGGCGTAAACAAATAGTCAGCTTGAGACACAAGGATGATGGAACCAAATTACTTAATGAAGCATTGTCCAATGAGGGAATTATTAAATTAGGACTACCCCAGGGATCGGTTTTGGGCCCACTACTCTTTCTTCTATATATCAATGATATAACACAGAACGTTCATTCACATAAGGAAATTTTGTTTTCGGACGATACAACACTCGTAATGAGTGGGGAAACTAAACAGGTCTTACAGCAGTCTGCTGACTCCGTTACAGGAGAGTTAACCAAATGGTCACAAGATAATAATAAACTATAAAAAACAGTATGTCTAAATTTCCACACTATACAGAATAGGAATCCTGCGAAGCCCAATGTAACATTAAATGGTCATCAAATAGAAAATAAATCAGAAAAAAGTTTTTAGGACTATGGATACAACATGACTGGAAATGGAATAAACATATACAATATCTGAATACTAAACTGAACTCGATGAGCTTTGCGTTACGTATTTTGAAAACCTGCATTAGCATGCACACATTAAGAAATACTTATTTTGCTTATTTCCATTCATACTCAAGATATGGGGTCATATTTTGGGGTATGTCGCCAGATGTACTAAGCACGTTTAGGATACAAAAGAGGGCGATTAGAATTATGGCAAATGTAAACTCTAGAGAATCATGTAGACCTCTGTTTATAGATTTAAACATTCTCCCACTGCCCTGCATATATATCTTCGAAAGTATTATGTTTTTTTTTTATTAATGAATAAAGATGTTTTTCTTAAAACAAACAATGATGATCATAGGCATAACACAAGACAAAATCAAAACATTCATATTTCACACACACAAGCATATATCCAAAAGGAACTTTTCACACAGGAGTTAAATTATACAATA
Organism: Meconema thalassinum; assembly: GCA_946902985.2. Lineage (NCBI taxonomy): Eukaryota > Metazoa > Arthropoda > Insecta > Orthoptera > Tettigoniidae > Meconema > Meconema thalassinum. The sequence continues at coordinate 15,175,231 of OX336389.2, read as the reverse complement.
AACTATCCCAGTATATAAAACTAGCCCCAAAAATAAAAATCTTTGATAGAATGTTGAAAGCTTATCTTCAGTGCCATTGTTTTTACTCTGTAGTTGAATATCTTAGTGTATAGGAGCGATGAAATCTATAATTATATTTTACTTTTCAATTTGAATTGTAATACCTAGCTGTAAGTTGTTGTATTTATAGAATTAAGTTTTCATATTATGATAATAGAGTAAGGTGTAAATAGTTGTCCAATAAGATTGTATCTCTTAAGATCTGTTATTATAATAAGTTTTAAATAGTTCTAGTATTAGTAATATATACCTGTTAATTCTTTTATTTTATAGATGTAAATTCTGACGTGTCCTATATCAAAAATGTATTGTATACATGTAATTGATCAAATAGATTTAATAAAAAATCTAATCTAATCTAATCTAGGGCAAAGGGATGATTTTAAATTGTATTAAAACTCGGGGGAGACAGGAATTGCTTGATTTGTTGGATGGTTAGCAGGTAGGTTTGGTGTTGAATATCGGACTGGTAGCAGGTTCTTGTAGAGTAGATATTTACCCTGCGAAGTCAAATGAGGCCTATATGACTTGTAGTGGAATGGCTGGGATATCGCAGAGCGAGGTGATGGTGGTTGGTAGGGTTATTGGAAATTAACTAGGGAGCGGGAAAGGATACCTGACTGATGAAACTCGGCTGTCCTCAGCTGGTGTAGGCATGGCTGTCTTGGTACGGCTTGGCTCGGCGAGACTGTACTTGGCTGTCTAGGTGCGGCTTGGCTCGTCGTAACAGTGAACAACCCGTCCTGTCGTCAGTGTGTGTAGTGGTGAGTGGTCCAACCCGCTCCTGTTGACCGTATTTATTTGGCATCGTCACCTTTCGGCTATTGCTATTTGCATCTTTTGGAAAATGATGAAAACTTATATCCGCAGCCCTCTTATTCATCGACTTACAGCCGTAAACTGAGCAATATACTTTGCTTTTACTCATTTTGCACTCTATCAACGAGTAAAGTTATTACTTATGTATAAAGACACGAAGAATTTACCACGATCTGCTTACCAATACAAGGAAGCATATACAATCAGTCACCACGTGACAAATGTACCCTACTTGGTAAGTTTCTCATTTTTACCGCTAGATGTCATATCAGATAGCTGGAGTTGCCAATACAGTAGCTTGAGATGTAAACTGAGCAATATACTTTGCTTTTACACATTTTGTATTCTAACAATGAGTAAAGCTCATTAATTGTGTATAAAAACACGAACACATTGACACGCTCTGTTCACCCATACAAGAAACAATACAAAGTGACACCACGTGGTAGATTTATCCCACTTTGTTAGATTATTATTTTCACCGCTAGATGGCATGTCCGATAGCTGGAGTTGCCAATACCCTAAGTCACACTTAGACCCCCTTCACACGAAGCGACTTGTGACGCGCGACTCAGGTCGCGCTACACCCTCATTCAATGGTCTTATATGACGATATGCACACGGAGCCGCGCTACTCGCCGAGTTGCGCGCTACCGTCGACCATGCGCGACTCGTGAGCGTCTTGATGAGTCGCGCGACAGCAGTCAGTCAACGGAATTGATACAGTCCAGTCAGACGTGGAGACCAGTCGTACTACCTAACCATGATGGATTCTATTGAAATGGACACAGAAAAATTTATTTTGGAATTAGAGAAGCGTCCTGCGATATGGGACATGGGTACCGACATGTATGGAGACCGGGACATGAAGAGACAGGCCTGGGAGGAGCTAGTGACGCTATTCATGGAGAAGGAGGAAGCAACAACAGCAGAAAAGAATGAGTTTGGTAAGTAAAGTGTTTATTTATTATTATACAACGTCTTCTCTGCTAAGATAATAATTTGGACATATTTTGCCAAAGTAGGTCTATGTACTTTCAATGCTTGTTTATTGCATCATATTGCCATTCAAGTTCACCTTCTTTGCTTATAAAATAATTAGCAACATTATCTCGCACTGTCAATGCTTGGCGATTTCCTCTACTGGCGTTATCTCTATCGATCATCTCAAAATCTGGTGTCACTATAGCATCTTCAAATTTGTAACCATCTCTTATTCTAACGAAATTATGCAAGATACAACACGCTTGGACTATATTGACTGCAAAATCTATATTGACGTTGAGTGGACGATGAAGAATTCGCCATTTATTTGCGAGTATCCCAAAGGTACATTCAATGTAGCGGCGAGCTCTAGATAATCGGTAGTTAAAAATTCTCTTCACTTATGTTAGATGTTTTCCACCGTACGGTCTCATTACATTTTCAGACATGGCAAATGCTTCATCCCCAACAAAGAGAAATGGTACTGCCACATTGACTGTTTCTGATATTTTTGTTGGAGCAGGAATGCCCAAGGTATTATCTGTCATTCGTCTGTAGAATGGTGTCTGCTTGAAAATGGACGAATCGCTTGACTTTCCATATGACCCAATATCTACGTAAGTAAATAAATAATTGGCATCACATACTGCTAGTAGTACAATTGAGTGGCTCTGTGCCATAGTTGCCTAGCCCACAAATTTCAAATATGCTGTTAATGTGCTACAATGTACTCCTAATGGCTGCCTCTATCAGTGCCAGACTTGCCTAATACATTCCAGTTGCTTGATTGGTGCTGCCATCTGCAAGTATGTTAGGCAACTTCCATAACCTTCAGTTCCTTTAGTGCCAGCTGTGCCTATCCCACAACAAGATGGCTGAAGAGAGATGGATTGTAGAAATGCTCCTGGACGAAAATTACGATATCAGCGACAAGGAAAGAGATTGTGAGAAAATCTTTGCTGATTTGCAATCCTCAGGTAATTTAGAATATGCACATATACTAATATTAGTAATTACTATGTTGAATGGTTTGTGATTAATGAAGGAAGCATGTAGTTGGTTAGGCATTTCTAGCTCTGACTAAAGTAAATGAAATTGTATTGTGCTTAGGCATAACATATTTATACGTTAATGGTGATTATGTTACATATAAAATTTGGTACTACTTCTAACATAATGAGTAACTGTAGAGGATTGGCCCTAGTTATCAACATATTAGTATAATTAATTCAGAAAGTCCATTATAAATATTATGTTGGTTAGGCAAGTCTGGTTCTGATCTACCGATATATTTTCAGATGTACAAAGACAAGATGGGCCTGCAGTTGTTGTGTCTGTATGTGATCCTGTTTCACAACACTCAGGTAAAATTTCTTTAAAACTGTGTTAGGTTTAAAAATTATATTTATTTGAATTACTTTTTGAATCATATCTTACAATGAAAATATAAGTGCAGTGGAGAAATATTCTAGAGACCTGCTGTTGACAGCCAATGTAATTTGGTTACAGATACTCAAAACAACAAGGAACTGTGTCTGAAGAAGTATCTCATAACGTAGTTCCTGAAATACCAGACATGACGCTGAATGGAGATGGGAATGATCAAGTAGAGCATGTTGACTTACCAAAAAGAAGGAAAAGACCAAGACAGCCAGAAAAACACAAGACATTTATTAGGAAGTACAAACGTGACCATGGTGAGGAGTATTTATCCGTTACTGGAAAATTAGTACCAAAAAACAGAGTTCCTTGGAACCATGTGGTTGCCAGCTACAGTGTCATAAACAAATTTCGGTCAGACGACAGCAAATTTTTGATGGTTTCTACCAAATGAGTTGGTCTCTCAAAAATGCATTTATCAGCGGGCAAGTTGAAGTAAGAGAAATCCAGAGACGATATACTACGAAAGTGGAATCTCGACGAAGCAAAACTAGAGTTTATAGACTCCAGGATGAGAATGGTGAAGATGTGGCAGTATGTAAAAATGTCTTTAAAGATACATTAGCCGTTCGGGATGGTACAATTACTAATGCTCTTAAAAGGAAACAAACCAGTGGTACCCCGGAGAGTGATAAAAGTGGCAAACATACACTACACAACAGAACGAGCCCTGTTGAAGAAAAGAGAGTTTGTGACTTTTTAAATAAATTCCCAACTTATGAGAGTCACTATTGTCGTCGAGACAGTACCCGTAAATATTTATCCCCAGATCTGATATGGCTATAATGTTTAAACTCTACAGAGAAGAATGTTCCAATCATGGATACAAATCTGTGTCGCTTTACATGTTTCGCCATATTTTCAATACACAGTTAAATTTACACTTTAAACAACCAAAGAAAGACACATGCAACACATGTGATGAATTTCAAGCAAAGATGATTGGATTATCGGATGGTCTTGAAAAGCAGAAGCTACTTGAGCAACATGAACTTCATCTGAGGAGGGCAGATGGCATCCGCGATATGAAAAAAAAATGATATTGAGGAAGCTCGTGCCTCAAATGGTAGAAAACAAGTTCTTGTTTTTGATCTTCAGAAAACACTCCCTACTCCATTATTAACAACGGGTGTAGCCTACTATAAACGGCAGCTATGGGTGTACAACCTTGGAGTTCATGATTAGGTTACCAACTGTGGACACATGTATGTTTGGGGAGAGCATATTGCTTCTCGTGGACCTCAAGAAATTGCTTCATGTCTTTTATACCATATCAAAAACTGTCTTCCGTCAACAACAAGGGAGACTGTACTGTACAGTGACAGTTGTGGTGGTCAAAACCGCAATATCAAAATGGTTCTGATGCTAAGTTACATCATTCAAAATTCAGAAAACATTGAAGTGATACATCAGAAGTTCTTTGTACCTGGTCATAGTTTTTCCACTTCTGATCAAGACTTTGGAATTATAGAAAGAGAAAAGAAATACCATCCTCACATTTTTCATCCAGAAGATTGGTGTGCTGTAATAGAGAAGGCTAAGAAGCAACGGCCAAGGCTTGTTGTCCATAAAATGACTAGTGATCTGTTCTTCAGCACCAAGGCTTTGGAACAAGGTGTAACTAACAGGAAAGCAAGTACGCACAAGGAAGAAGTGGAATGGTTGAAGATGCGAGGGCTTAAGATCCAGAGAGAGTACCCAAAGATCCTGTTTTATAGCTACAACAGCCATGAAGAAGGATTATTCAATACTGTTGATCTCGCAAAGAAATCAGTTCGGGGTCGGCCCACCCGTCAGTTGCCAAGTTCACTGGAGCTCCTCTACCCCACAGGCAGGAAAATATCAAAAGAGAAATTAAAAGATTTACCGGATCTGATGAATTATATTCCACCACAACACCACCAGTTCTATAGATCACTCCAGCAACAAGAAGAAAGTCATGTAGACGAAGATTGAAAACAATAAGGAGACACCGTAGCTTATGTAATATGTATTGTTAAGAACAACCAAAAGTATTAACTTGTGTCATAGAAATTCCTTTAGAGGTAAAGACTGAACTAATTACAGTAGTTACTACTGAAAAGAGCATTGCGAAAGTTCCTTATATATCTAGGTACATAGTTGCCTAACCAACAATTTTGTTTGTGAAGTGTCATCTAGTTCAGCGCCAAAGATGCGTATAAGTTTGTGGGTTAATTTGGTGGGGAAAAATTAGAGCCTTTTTTTTTATTATTATGTATGTGATAAAACCATTTTTGTACAAATTGATGCAATAAAAAGAAATATTCAAGATGCATTCTTTATTTTTAAAACGTACTTTAACTTTAACCTTAAATATCTCAAAATGAAGTAAATGTGGGTTAGGCACCTATGGCACAGAGCCACTCAATTGAAAAATATTTCTTATAATTGAAGTAAAGTGAACCACTGTCTCTTGGTTTTATCACTCTGATGTGCTTGCCATCGATTGCTCCGATGCAGTGAGGAAAGTTTGCTTTGCGTTCAAATACATTTGCAATTTTCAACCAGCTCTCTTCCGTGGGTTTCGGTACACACTTTTCCTTCATAGTTTCCCATATTGCAATACAAACGTCTCGTAAAATGTAGCCTATAGTAGATCTTCCCAAAGAAAAAGTATAGTGCAGGTCTGCAATGCTGCAACCAGTTGCCAAATACCTAAAACAATGTATAATATTTAATTTGAATCTATATGCCAATACCTACAAAATGTGTGGAATATTGCCAAAAAATAGTATTTTATTACTTTGCTTAGTTTATAAAAAAATGAAACAGATATTTTGCTAAGGTTAAATTACTTAGGTCTAATTGTATCATTATATTTTATTTTCTAGGTCGGAATCTAATGAAAAGATGGAAGAGTTTACGGGACTGCTATTCACGAGAAGTGAAAAAGCAAAAAAAATCTAAAACGGGATCTGGGTCTAAAAATCGACCTGTCTATGTGTACTACAAGCAACTTTCGTTTTTGCAAACGGTTGTCACACCAAAGGAAACTTCCAATTCTCTGGAAGACACAGAGAAAGCAACATCACCACCACCAAGTCCAGTGCCTCAGCGATCAATTTCTTCGACATCCAAAAAGAGGAGAAATGAAGGTACCTCCGTTGAATTAAACATATTAAATGCTTTAGACAAGAGTGTAGAGTACAGGCAAGAACGTGACAGAGCAACAGAGAATGATAGCGATAAGATGTTTCTGTTATCACTATTGGATCCCCTCAAACAAATACCAACATATGCTAGATTTGGAGTAAAGAGAAAATTAATGGATGTTGTCGAATCTGAACTTCGGATGTATAACCCACCCCCTGCTCCTCAGCTTCGTCGTGGATTGAACTATGGCTATGAACCGACAAGCCAACCAACACTATCTATGCCTATACAGAAACAATATGAGCAAGTCGATAATTGGCAAGTGAATATGTATCAACCTCAACCCAGCACTTCAATGATCGGTCTGGATTCGCATGCACCATCGCCTTACTCGACATCCTCAGTATTGAGTAACGAATCTGACGTAAGTCTAGATCTATTTCAACCTTGAACAGAGAACAATAATTTGAAACAGAGTTGTACATGAAATAAAAATGCTTTCCTGTAGATTGTACGTACCCTCCCCATTCATCTGTATGTAATAATGTAATCTAATGTAACGATGTAATGCACTCTGTACGTAGTAATAATAACTTAGTAATAATAACAAATGGCAACTTGGCATATTTTTGTGAGAAAAAAAATATTATGTTATTAAATTTATCTCATGTCTTGTTTTGCCCATACCATATCACTTCATTAAATACATATTTTCACAATTGCATCAAGTTTTTTGATTTGTTATAATAGAAGGTCTTACAAATAATAAAAATAATGTGTACTTACCTAAGGGTAATGACTAACTTTTCTTCCGGGGGAATAGCCGGTCTCATGATGGTGTTTTCACGCGTCAACCTTTCTTTGAGAATTTCATGCAGTTCATGGAATGATGTGATGGACATCCTGCAGTAATTAAAGAATTCTACTGCATCTGCTCTCAGCCGAGGAAACATTGTATAAAATAAACTCGTTGATGTTCGCTCTTGTATAATAGGATGGATCCAGAACCTTCTCTTCCTTTTCTTCTTTTTCTGCAAAATGCACAGATACGCTATCGCAGCTACGTCTTCCACTTCCAACATACTGACTTCAACTACGAAAGAACTTGTCGCTAGGAGAAGTCGCGAGTCAAGTAGCTTACAAGAGGAGTCGCGTCAAAAGTCGCCACGTGTGTTCGGGGCCTTAGAAGCCCATATATCCTCCTTGCTTAGAAGCCGAATGTAGGTGGACTTCCACTTGATAATGTATCACTTTGTAGGCTCCTAAACTTGTTTTGTTCAGTACTGTATTTTATTTTGTATTCTAACAATGAGTAAAACTCATTAATTGTGTATAAAAAAGATACAGTCAGTCTGAAATACTAGCCTTTATATCATTTCAAATGACGCATGCTACAAATGCTACACATGTTAGAAAGGCAGGAGGTCTTCTCGCTTTGCTCGAAGCCCCATGACTCTTTCAACAGACTCCATTACCCATTAACTAAGGCTTCCCGCCCGGAGAACGGAGAGCGGGAGGTGCACCCTGCTGCATGACGTCACGCGCTCTCTGTCTCCGTATCGCATAACGCCAAAGCCCAGGAGTAAACTCATACTAGGTGCATATGCACTGAACAACATGATGACGTCATACGCTCTCCGTCTCCGTATCAAATAACGCTATAGCCCAGGAGTAAACTCAGACTCGGTGCATATGCACTGAACAACATGATGACGTCATACGCTCAAGGGCAACCTTAGTACATTTCCTCTCCGTAACCGTAACGCATAACGGTAGACCAAAGCATAACGATGAAGTCGACAAGATTATTTGAAATGATAAAACACCAACAAATTTGCTTGCTCTGTCCACCCATATAAGATACAATACAAACTGCTACTACGTGGTAGATTTATCCTACTTGGTGAGGTTCTTATTTTCACCACTAGATGCCATATCAAATAGCTGGTGTTGCCAATTATTGTTGAATAAGTCGCTATTCATTTGGTTTTGTACATCGCCAACACTAAAGTCACTTGATAGGGTTGGCAATTATGTGCATTCCATGTGCTTTTAGACGTTTTTCAATTGTTTTACTGATGGTCATTGGCTGCCGCTTTGTACCCAAACGTAAGATAATGGTCGTCATGTGACTATGTGAGAGTATTGCGCCTGGTTAAGTAATAATGGGTGTAGTATACTGCTGCTGCCCAGCAACCTAGCGGTTATGTCATATACTAATGGTCTAACTTCCCTGGACCTATCGATTGTCTAGCTAGTATCGGGTAGTATTAGCTTAACTAGTGAACTCAGTGGATCGCAGTGGAAAAGTTACGGCCAATGGATTTCAATTCTTTCAGTATCTAATGCCATTCATTATTAAGTTCGTCGTCAGATTTATGGGATATTGTCAGTAAATTACATTAAAAGACATCGAGCGGTGAGTGAACTAAATGTTCGTGTCTTCTATATGATTGTGTATTGACAAACTGAATGTTTTTCTTTTGTGCTTGTAGATATTGTGTTTTGAGGTATCGTGTTCTGTGTGATCTTATAATAAGGTGGTGAAAGGTTACGCCGTTCGTCATGTTTTCATCATTCATGGCCTAGCTTCGCACTCAAATGTGGGATATTTGTTGGAAGTTAAACGTTTGTTTCACTTTGTGATCCGGAAGTATTTTTACACAGCGGAGAATTGGCCTTTTTTCAGCAAGGTATTTTATTGCACATTGTCTGTGTTATCAGTTAACTTACTGTATTAGTAATTGATATTATTGATGACGTGTTCTAGTTCTTAACTGATATGAACTTATAATTTTCAGTGGCAAAATAACTTGATGTTGTTGAGTAAATTCCAGTTAATTTTGTTAATATTCAGGTTTTTAATGGCAAAAGAGCACTGTGAAGTAAATTCCTAAGTAAAGTGGATTGTTTGCTTCAGATCACTATTTAAGTTTAGTTTGATAGTGGTCTGAAGCAAACAATCCTACTACATGTTACACCATCTGTGATGACAGACTTTGAATAACCTGCTGCAACATTTTCTCAGGTTCCATTTGATATGTTAATATGAAAATTGGCATTATATTCGTTATTACATTGGCTAATATCTGCTGTACAACCTTTAGTCTCTATATTGTTGAATGTCTGAAATTGTCCCAAAACTATGAAGAGTTGATGATTTATTCCAGGCACCTGCTAGTCTTTGTGTGTTCAGTACTTATGTGCTAACAAGTGACTCCAGTTTTTATGGTAGATAATGAATGATTCATAGGCCGTAGAAATATTTTTTCAACCAGTTCAGAATTAAGTTATGTAATTTTAGTTGATAATGAAATGTGAGGTTATAAGTTTTAAAGTTTGTTGAAACGGTGATGTAGTTGTTAATAAACTGGCACTTAGCAGAATTAGGTATACATAGTTACAATTATTGCCTATATGTGTATAAATTGGCTAATGTCTGCTGTAGGCCTGATATTAGAATTATAGAATAATTGAATTAAAAACCCTGTGGCACCACAGCCCATGAAGCGCCCTGGCTTACCAATCGACCACTGCCCAGCCAATCGGCCTGTGGTGGGGTGACGTGTGGTCAGCACATTGGGTCCCCTTGGCCATTAATCTTGGTCTCAGTGACCGGCGCACTGCCTCACTATCAGACAGCTACTCAATAGCTCTCACGAGGCTCAGAGCACCCCGTTGCTGCCCTCACGTCAGTTTCTAAAGTCCTGACTGTCTTGAGGATCGAACCTTGGGCCTCTGGGTGAGAGGCAAGCGTGCGGCCACAATACCACAGGGCTGGCGAATAATTGAATTAGGTGTTGTTTAATGCAGACG